>OZ021733.1:40564860-40943836 GCA_963978545.1 Linyphia triangularis | reverse complement strand
CAATCAAAAAGTAGGGACAACGCAGCTGCTCAGGAAGTGGAGTCCTATTTCGTTGTTGTGTTTTGGGGCTTGGTCTCCCTGTTCCTATAATCTTAATCTAGAAACTTTTTTTTGGGGGGGGGGGGGGATCAATTCAAAACATAAGTGTACGATGTTGATTCCCTGAAAGATCTCGTTACACAAATCGTTGTTGCTTCTGACACGATTAATTCCAGGACATTAATCTTCGAGATGGTGCGACGATTCCTTAATTATGCAACAATGTCATCTGCGGACATTTAGGGCAGCTATTTTGGCAGCAGTGAATGAATAATAAATTGTTAGTTTATTTTCCCTGTTAAATTATTGGCCTGCTTACTTTACTGCATTGTTTTCTTAGTGAATAAAGGAATTGCAATCCTGATTTCCTGTACTATTTGTCTTTTCTCCATTACCTCTTCTTTTGCCCTTAATGAAAATGCGAAGTGTCCGTCTTATTTTGTGTAATACAGGAATACTCTGTGTAGTAAAAATCCTATAATACCTTGTACATCACTAGCTGTAGCTTTAAATTAAATTACAGTTCAATCGTCATGAATTATTTTGATAGAAATGAATGTCTACTTAATTATGTAAACACAATAATGTGGAATGTCGTTCAGATTTTTTAAAAAGCCTTAATTGTAATTTTCATTTATTAGAACAAGCCAGTTCAATGAAAATGCGGAGTGCGATTGTTTACGTAGACGTCTGAAACTTAAGATAGGAAGATTTAGTTCGACAGCTGCCATAGTGTCTCCGTCTTCATCTTAGCTTTATTTTTTATAAAACAAGCTTGTCACTTTTATCGACTTCGTGATATTTATCTTGTGCCTAACATCTCAAGCTGGAAATGTCATTGATTTATCTTTTATTTCTAAGAGAAGCAGTTGACCAGTAACTGCTGCCAATTCTTGTCTCCTAAAGTTGCTTTTTTGTTATTTATTTCAGATTTCGTTATTTTTTGTTGCTACACTAATATCTTTTGGTTATAATTTTTATTTAAATGGCGATTTACACAACGGATTACTTTGAAGACATTTTTAGGTATTTCTTTGGAATAGAATTTTCGGTGGACTGTGCAGTATTCCTTTTTTGTTGTTTTCCTACAATGATTTCTTTGGCCAGAATTTTTAGTAAATTGCGATTTTTTGTACAGTCTATTTTGAAGCCAAGTTTAGGTATCACATAAGCATGTAAATTGATTTTAGTCGGATTATGTTATATCTAATTCTACACAATCACAAAATTGTGATTAAATTACTACATGATTAAATAAAGAAAAACTTACTCAAACTTAATTTTATCTATATGCCTGCTGTCATCTGATTTCCATATTTCCTTATCTTTACTTTGAATCAAGCAAAATCTATCTCTACATATATTAGGTTTATGCTACAAGCTAGAGAAAGTACAAAAATAATTTGCATTTATGCTAAATAATATACAGGGTTATAAATAATTCAAATCGTAATACAGTTACAACATTGATTTTTCTAGAATTATTTACTTTGAAAACAACTTTCTAACAACCGTGCAAACTTTTTATTTCAACTGTAGTTTGTACACTTCCTTTTTTATGTTCTGAAGTGGTTTTGAATCGTGAATATTCTTGATTTTTAAAACTTTAATTTGATGAATGAACTAGGAAATTGAAGCTGAAGATTTGACTGAAATGTTCAAATATTTCAAATCTTATTTTATTATTGAAATGAAGGATCCACAAATCTCAAGCTAAACAATGAATTCCTAACTGCGATTAATTTTTAAATTGGTTAAAATACTTTAAACCATTTTATATACTATCTTATTTTACAACAATGGTGAGCTGGGCTAACAAGGTGTTCAGTGTTCAGCAACAGAGAAAGTATGGAAAACAGGGAAATTAACAGTTTTGGATTATTCAGGAAATTTTTGATAATAAATAGGGAATCTATCAGGGAATATAAAATATATATATCATTTTTTTTTAAATTCTCTGAAAAATTATTGAAATTTTTTTTTAATAAATCAGGGATTTTCAGAGACTTTTTTTAAAAGTTAAGAAATTAAGTTATTTAATTTGCATGCATTGAAATGGTAAGAAAGCGATTACAAATTCAACGCGAGCAAGAAATAACATTTTACAGACCTTGTTATTCATCTTCTTTTTAAATCCTTTATATTAACATCGCATTTGTGTGTCGATGGCAGCGGAATCTGCTGAAGTCTAATTAACCCCCTTGCCAATCGAGCTGAAACTTGGCAATATTATCAACTTCTGGGGCTGTTATTGTCACTAAAAGGTCGCTTTTACGGAGTACTGATAAACCAACTTGTTGTCATCTAATCGCTCTAAAAGAGCATTCAACCAACCATTGAAGAAACTCT
This sequence comes from Linyphia triangularis, assembly GCA_963978545.1. Classification (NCBI taxonomy): domain Eukaryota; kingdom Metazoa; phylum Arthropoda; class Arachnida; order Araneae; family Linyphiidae; genus Linyphia; species Linyphia triangularis. The sequence continues at coordinate 40,941,448 of OZ021733.1, read as the reverse complement.
TTCCTGTTGAGAAAGTTTTTTTTTTTTTTTTTTTTTTTTTTTTTTTTTAATAAATAAATAATAAAATTGTTGTAATCAGAATGAATAAATGATATTTGGATGTGCGAGCTTAAATTCATTTTCATTTTTAATAAATAAATTTTGAAACGTAGTTTGCCGCACATTTTGCTGATAGAAATGTTTTTGATATTTAAAATTTGATGCAAACACCAAGCACACGCTGTTTATAGAATCAACGCTGTGTTAACGAATATAAAAATTGGCAATGCAGATAAAGGATTTATAGTAAAAACTTTGTTTTTATGGGTTATATTTGTATAATTCATTTAACTCAAGTTAAGAAAATTTTATCAAAAAAATAATTTTTTGCGATAAATGTCTTTAATCGTTAACATTTGAATTATTGTAAAAGTATAAGTGGCTGGGGAAAAATCAAAAAATTCGAATGTGTTTGCACCCTGGATACCCTATTTCAGAGATTAAAAATATACAACCCCAAGAGAAAAATGATAGTAGCTGCCTTATCCTTTTCACCTTTCATCCATAGCACCTATGACCGTGTAGTAGTAAAATATTGGCGAAACATCTGTCTGTTCTCTCTATAAGGCTTTGGTCGATGATAGGGAAACCTGGGCCTCTTCTTGAGCGAAATTCTTTACGGCATAGCGTGATTGGCGGCTTCCGAATACTCTTTATTTACTGTCTGCTAGTGTAGTAATTGATTGGAGAGGCCGTAGTTTTTGAAACGTGACTACTCTTTCAAACTACCACATTTCATTTTTCTTTAACAAGCAGTCAAGAACTTTGAATAACTTTCTCCAATTCCAATTAACCGCTGTAGGGGGTGTCGTGGTTTGTGTAATATGTTTAGTTTGGATTTTTGTATGTTTACGTTTGCTTTGAGGTGTTAAAGTTATTCGTTTAAAGTTGGGGTTAAATGGTATGCTTAATGGAAAGTTTGGTACTACTACTTAGATCAATAACAAAAATAGTTAGACCGATCAAAACTTCAATTTCTTGATATTTGTATTGTGGATTTGTAGAAGATATGGTTATACCTTTAACTGATATTTGTGTTAAAGATCCTAGTCTAAACTCGGTAAAATTAAACAATTTGCCCAAACCATTATTTTTGTAGATTTTCTGTTGCAAAATTGGATTAAATGATTACTTTATTGCCAAAGCCCCTATAATCATTATGAATGATTATTTCTCCGATTAAATCATCACAGTATTTTCAATAAGTGCTATTGGCTGATCGTTCACTTGTAGAACTCGCAAATTGATTGCATTGAAGCCGTTATGTGCCAAATTATTATTTAAAGACTTTACTCTTAGTTAAATTCTCTTGTAAGAAGCATTTTAATATTTTTCGAATAAAAAAAATACTACACATACCTTACCTTAAAACATATAAATACGTAATAGTATTCTTTGGTGAGTTTAGAAAAAACTTTATTCCTGGTACTTTTGTGTGCCGAGTAAAGTATTTGCTTATATATTTTTTTTTAATCTGAACTATACACTAAGGTTACGGCATAAAGAAAACTGATTTAAATCTCTGTCAGTCGACTTTTCTAAAAACTTGTTTATATACTTTGTGCCGACGTATTTATTTTGTTATGTAAATATCTTCACCGTTGATAGATGGGCTTAATATACTCAGTGGGAAATTTGCATGCTTTTATCAGTCAATTTTGTAGGAATTCAATTCCAAAATTGTTTCACCTTAGTTTGAAATGCTCAAGTAGGCGGAATTGTGTAGTGCTTTTAGTACTCTTAGGAAAATGTTTATTTTTATTGCGTACAATGTTTTCGTTTGTAAATCCGTTTTCGTTTCGTATATTAATATTAAATATAAAGTGCTGGGAAATACTGCATGCCCCCCACTATGCAATCCAGTTTTAAATTGAATATTTCTAACACTTAGGAAACTCAGCTATGAAGACTACTTCTGAAATTCAATTAAGAAAATTAAGTTTTAAAAGCTATTTCATGTTGCGAGCGAAAGTATGTAGTATTATTTAATTCAAATTCCTAGCTATTCAAAACAGCCCAAAACTACCTGAATAACATTATAGCTGTTACGCAATGTAATTTGAATTCGCGTTCAAATTAAATTAAGAATTTTCATTCATACGTCTCTGTTCATAGTTATTATGCAAATGATAATCACGTTATGTCTATTTAGTTCATCTTCTGAACCTACTTATTTAATGTCAGCATAATCCACTCCAAGCGAGTACTTAGAGATCAACTTTTCTTTAATGTATAACACTTCCCAAGAAATTTTACAAGTTTTGATGTTTACGAAAGATGAAGTTTTTAAATAATTCAATAACACCTGGTTTTCATACGTCAACACTTCGCTTGTTATTATAGTACCTTTTTTTTTTAAATACAGTACCTGTGTTTTCCAAATGTAGTATATCCATAAGTTAAAAAGCTGTAAATCCAAAAAATTCTAATGCATATTTTGACGCCTTTGAAATTATATATATATATATATATATATATATATATATATATATATATATATATATATATATATATATATATATATATATATATATATATATATTGTTTTATAGGTTTGTATGACTATTTGTATTTATTGTTTTATGACCATTTGTATTTATTGTTTTATAGGTTTGTATTGTGCCATTCAATGAAATAAAAAGATTATTTTGTAAGGATTAATCAGAAAGTGTCAAAATATGTGCAATTCAATTTTTTTTTTAACTTGTGGCTTTTTAACTTATGACGGTAGTGTTCCAAATATAAGCGTGTAAAATGTCCTTGTACTACTTACGTGAAACGTAAAGCTTTTTTTTTTTTTTTTTTGCTTTTTTTTGCATAATTTACTATCACTCAGCGATACCGTACCGTCAATGTGTTAAAAAGAATTAATACTAACTTTTACAATAGCTGATATTGTTTAACTTTTTCCAAATTCCATTCAACCATTTGTGACCCATTGTTTTGCCACCATTTTTTCTTGCTACATTTTTGAAGTAATGCAAAATTGTAAGTAGTTTGAAATTGTATTTATACGCTATTTTTGTATCCAAAGAAAAATAAATATTTAATGTGGCATTTTCCCCAATGGATCCTAAATTGGTTAAAATACAACAGGAATGAAAGCTTTACGTTATCAAGTTGTATTGTTAGAGTCGAATCTATCCCAATAATTTACAAATTTTATCAAACTTGCTAAATGCTATTTTAAATGAGTATATCTTCACTCTTATAATTAAATACTAATCTTCTAATTAAGTTTCCTATTTTGCTAAATAAAGAATTTGCGATTTCTTCGCAACTTGGAATCCAAGCTCTTTTGAAACTAATCCTAGTTATTCCAGCTCCTTTTAGGAATTCTAGTATCTGAGTCCTCTAAAATATCGACGTAAACCCCAACATGGGAAGACTGTCTTTATCACCATCTTGCTTAATTAAATCTGACCTATGATTATAAAATTCTTTAGATATTTACTCCTCATTAGTCTTTGGCTTTGTCGATTCTGTAATTATAGCTGGAATTAATGGCTTTCAAGATTCTGAGATTAAGTAGCTGTTTACCCTAAAGATATATGGAGCTCTTTCAATACTCTTGTTTTGAATCTAAGCTTGTTTTGAATCTAAGCTGTGCACTTACCGTAAATAGTGGAATATTCGTTTAACTACCCATGCTATGAAAAGGGTTGCATAATGAATATCTAGTGCGGTTTGTGATGTTGTCCGGGTGATAAATAGGAATAGGTCCGGTTGTTGACACCTAGCGTTATTCAGAAGTCTAAATTGGCTTTGTTATGCCAAATGCAGTTGGGGTGTTTTGGTGTTATTAAGTTAAGTCTATCACAGCTAATGAGAGCACACGTCCTGAGTCAAGAGTCTCGTTTAGCAATTAGGTATGCAGGATGTTCTAAAATTTATGAAATGTGCTTGATTTTTGTTTTGAGAGAGGTAGGCTAATTTTAAAAAGAGCTTTAAATATGGTATTAAAAAAAACGATAATTTTTGTGATCAAATTTTAAAAAATAAATTTATACTGGAAAACCTTGAGTACAACAAAACCACAAGAGTCTTAAGATTCGTCAGAAAATTCTTCAAGTTTTTATATATCCATGACTTTTTAAGGAACTTTTCAAAATTGTGTTGATATTAGGTGCTGCAATTATTGAAGGCTTTTGATCATGCAAAATGACATCGACCTTAAACTTTTTTTTCCTAATAACAGAACCGAAATATTGCAGCGACATATTTAAAATTGTAACTTGTAATCACGTGAGAAATTTCTTTCTTACGTCCGAGTTTTTCTTCAATAATTTGTACGCAAGTGTTTGCAAATCAGTTTTAACAACTGATTATATATATGTATAGCAACTGTTCGACATATAGCAACATAAAATTGGGGTTTCCTGAAAACAAAGTTTTTAGAAGATGTCTAATTTTAAAAAACAAGTCACGAGAAATTTAACTAGAATTATATACATCGAACTTTTCTCGCTTGGTACCTTGTAACTGACATTTTATTCAATTATGTTATCTGGGAATCAATTGGTTAGAAAACAGAAAATTATGTGATTTTTTTTTTTTTTTTCATTTTCTACTCTGTGACACCTATGAAATATAGTTTGAATATATATAAACATCCTCGCAAGGTTCATCTTATGACTGATCTTATTTTTTTCTGTACTGTAGCTAGGTGCAGATCAATGACTAATTAAACAGTAAATATGGCTTTCCTCAAAACAAAGTTGAATTTCTAATTTGCAGCTCTTCGATTCGATTAAAACGTGACTCAAATATTGAGTCGAACTTCTTCGCATGGTATTTCAATCCTTTCTGCCCTAATGGGTATATACGTCCCCAATATTCGACTTAATTCTCTAATCGGTAACAAAACTATCTTTTTCATGAGTTTTTATGTTTTCAGTGATCGTAAGGAATTTGGTGGGAAAAAAACTTGGAAACGCTTTCAGATTACAAATTGTGTCTTATGGTTTTCAGCACGCACGTTATTCAAATTTCAATTGGTGCATTTAAAAAATAATTACAGCGAGTACAACTATATTTATGCCATATTTAGTGTAAAATTGTTCTTATTGTTCTTAAAGTAATAATATTGAGTTTTTTTTAACAAATTGATTACATTTTTTTTGTGAAGTATATTATTTCAATGGTATTAAACAGTGGGGCAATATATCTAATTTGTGATCAAATTGCTACAGAATTATTATTATTATTATAATATATATATATATATATATATATATATATATATATATATATATATATATATATATATATATATATATATATATATATATATATATATATATATATATATATATATATATATATAATATTTTTAAAGTTTGGTTTGTACGCTCAACTGCCCATTTTTGTGCACAATAATGGCTAATCAGGCCGGGACCTTCAGCTTAACGTGGATTCCGTTGGCATGCACCTTTGGCATGCGAGGCCAGAGCCGTCAGGTTGGCGTGGTTTTTTAAAGAAAAATATATGATCATTATTAAAATTTTCTAGACGATTGATACAAATAGTCCCAGTCGATTGTATGATTGGAATATATTGTTCAAGGAGATTTCCAGGAAACGGGTAAAGTGAAAAACTTTAAACTCGTAGTATACTTCTTTTAGTATGCCAACATTAATTAAACTACTTTTCGTAGTTAAATTTTAATCATGCAAATGTCGATTCGAAATGGTTTAAACCGACCTTCTTTTCTTTAATAATATAATGTAGTGCAAATAAATTAAATAGGAAGCAAAGTATTGGGTTTTCCCCAAAACTAAGTTTTTTAGAGAAATTCTAATTTTCAATTATATGGTACTTAGATTTTAATCATGCAAAAGTTAAATTTTAATCATGCAAAAGTTGTTTCGAAATGGTTAAAACCAACCTTCTTTTCTTTAATAATTTAGTGTTGTTCAAATAAATTGACAAGGAAACAAAATATTGGATTTTCCTCAAAGCAAAGTTTTTTTTAGAGAAATTCTAATTTTCAACTATTGGGTACTTACAAGATATACCTAGAAAGTTATGTCAAATTTTTCTCGCTTGAGACCTTTTGACTGGTCTTCTTTTCTTCACACTTCTTTTAATAAAGTAGTTGTTTTCAAGAAAGCTTAATTGAAAGTTCCATATCGATCTATCTTCCCTTTTTAACTATCCCTTGCTCGCATGTAGTTTATTCATCACCTCTATTTGTCTCCAGCTTTTGAGGGAAAAGATTATTACAGTTTAATGAATGTCCCTGCTTAGATGGTCTTTTGTGATCAATAAAGATCAAGTGTTTTTGATTTTTCTTTTCCCCTTTTCCGAAAAGCGACGAGATGCAGAACTTTCTCTTATTTTGGTAAAAAGAAGAAAAAAAACTTTGGGAAACAAAAATGCTTTATTTCAAGTGGCGGCTTTCAAATACTTAAAATCCACTTGTGAAGCGAATTTAGAAACTTTTTCTTTCGAAGAAAAAAAACTTCCTCCGTCAAATGCTTTTCTATCTTTTCTCTTATTTAATCCCTCTTTCGTAATTTTTTGTTGTTGTTTGAAAACTTTTCTCCTCATATGTGTCTAAATGAAATATGCAAAAAATGCTAGTAGGTTTATTAGTGCAACGTCAATGAAATATGCAAAAATGCAATTAGGTTTATTAGTGCAACGTCAATGAAATATTTTTATAGCTATGTAGAATAGTTGTTTTGAACTTTTTCATTTATTCCTGCGAACTATAATATTTAATTTACTTAATCCGTGTCTAGAGTGTTAAAATAGTATTTTGAGTATGTTAGTGTTTATTTAGGTATGACATTAGCCAATTAAAATATCCGGCTTAAAATATCAAAAGGTTGTTTATAGAATTTGTTTGCAACGTTATACGTTGTTAAAAATAGATCTCAAGAAAATATTTGCATCATATGAGTTATATTTTTGCGGTATTAATACACTTTTCCGGAAATGTTTATTTGAGGCTTTGAGCATCCTACAATTTGATTTTTGCTGTTTCTTCCCCGTTTTATCAAAATCATTCATGCCAGAATGAACCAAATGTTGTTTATCTGGAATGGTCCGCTCTGGCATTTAAGCCTTATTTATAATTGGCTAACTCGTTTAAAAGTGTGGTAAAATAGTATTTGAGTGTTATTTAGAGGTATGACGTTAGCCACTTAAAATATCCGAATTAAAATATCCAATGGTTCATCATAGACGTCCTCGTTTGTAAAAATAGATCTCAAGGAAATGTTTATCATATTAATCATCCAAACGTCATAAGATTTCTGCGGTATTAATACAGTTTTCTGGAAATGTTTGTTTTTAACTGACTAACTTGTCTTAAATGTATAAGGAGAATATTAAGGATTGATGAATCTAAGAAAATTAAATAATTTGAAATCATAAGTAATATTCTTTATGGAGAACTTGATTACTACAGAATATATGCCACTGCAAAATGTATTTCCGTCAAGTTTTGTTTTGAGAAATTAACATTGCTTTAAAACAAAAACTGCCATGACGTAGTTCAATTAAATTCCTGTTTATTGTAATTAATGATTTAACTATTTAAACAATATTTAACGATTTTATGATTGTAATAAGCTTCAAGTGTTGACAATAGATAAATAGATTATGCATTCCAATACTAGATTCCGCAACATTTATTATTATTGTCATTAAATATTTAATGATAATTGATTGAGGATTCTCTTCTCCAAGCCGTGTCGAGAGACACATTTATGCTATGTTTTGTCTGATTACGATGTGTTCTCTTATAACTGTCAATTCTCGTATATAATAATAAAAATGTCAAAAAATAAGTTTTATTTTTCAAATCACATTAAGAATAACCGTCAGTCTGTAACTGCTCCATGGACAATATGTCTAGTTTATTTTCTGCCAGTACATCTGAAGGATTATTGCTTTGAAGCATATGAAATTTAAAACAGGTATAACATTAATAATTAAAATTCATTAAACTAATTTACAGGCAAAATAACTAGTTTTTTTTTATTATTATTGCACTTAAAAAGTTTTTATGAGCTAGCTTATAATTACTTAAAAAAATTAATAATAATAAAAAAAAAACCTGGTTATTTTAACCTCAGATTTGTGTAATGAACTTTAATTACTGATGTTACGCCTGTTATAAAATTTCATATGCTTCAAAGCAGATATACTAGCAGAAAAATTTGGCATTAGGTTTATGGATCAGGGACTAACTGATGCTCTCTCTTAATATTCTATTCGAAATAAACTTACACATGAAAATTTCTATTCGAAATAAACTTACACATGCAAATTTCTATTCATTTCAAGCTCTCTCATGAACCTTCGCAGTATACATCATGTTGATTCATAAAGAAGTTTTAACGTGGGAGCAATCAATATCATTACACAATTAATTAAATTTCAAGTCCCTTTATCTTCTATGTATTAAGATACAGTGTCGATCAATCGTCTAAGGGAAGTTTCAGTGAATTTGCTATAAATATCTAGGAAATGGATCTTGAATTCTTCACATTCTTCGGCTCTGTATATCCTAGTTACCCTAATTGTTAGAAAAATGTCTCTTTAAACCTTTCAGAGACTTCGTTTTTTTTTTTCTTTGTTGTACTTTTCATTTAGAAAGATTCTTTTTCAGTGAAATAATTTTTAAGAAGAATTTTAGAAGTAATGTATTGCTTATTTTTTTTAAGATAACTAAAATCTTTTGTTTTAAGTATTTAACACGTTCAAGTATCTTTTTTTACTAGCTGTCTTCCTTTCGGAGATAAACATCGTAATTGCTAGATATTTATTTAAAGATAAACTTTTTTTTATATATTATACAAGCAAGATATAAACATCGAAATGACGCTCTTTAAAAAAGCAGATGTGGCGTTATCTTTAAATGTTGGAGTAGTTGTTGATTTCTTATTTGAAAGTTCAAAACGGCTAAGCGGAAGAAAGCCTTGATTACAGATAGAAAATATACGTTTTACTGCATTGTTGCCACAGCATGGGTTAGAAAGTTAAACTTTTACCAGTATTTTGAGGTATTTTTTAAGGGAAATTTTGCCCTCACCAAACGTTTCAAATAGAAGAAAACCTACCACTCCACAATTGGATAAACAATTAGGCGTCAATTTGCCCAATCAACTTCGTGTCTACCCGTTTCTAAAAGAGTTTGCTAAGGCCGGTGATGAGAATCGAACCCTTAATTCAAGTTCTACCTTTAAGTAGTGGATGATGTTTTTTTTTTTTTTTTTAACGTTTGGATTAAGACAAATTGTGAGGGATTAAAATAACAGTGTTAACTCCGTGCATATAAGTGTTGTAACATATAAATTCTCATTTTATTATTATTTGTATTTAAATGAATTTTTAATTTTTAGATCTACAAAATATGAGTTATTGTTGTCTTTCCTTACTATAGTGTAACTTATAATGTAATTCATAATAAATGTATGTATTAAGTGTACATTAATACATTTTTTAAAATTGCAATTATTCATTTAAAAGCGTAGGGAATTTTTATGGAGAAACAAATGGACCCTTAATCTCCCTTGAGTCCCATTTTCAGCGACATAACATGGCATTAAAGCCTTATAAAACTAATTTGTCTGCTACAACCAACAAATCAAGCTGTCCTAACAAACAAACAAAAAAATCCCTTGCAAACAATTTCCTCTAATTTTGATTTTTAAGTTCGATAAAGCATTCTTAAATTTCCTAACGTTAATCTTAATATTTTAACTAAAAATTATAATTTTCCATAACTAAACATTTTTTAATGCTTCAATTCCATGCGTACCATTTTTTAAAATATTAGTTTATGGTGACTTCATATCACGTATTTCAAACGTCATTTTATTCTTCGGTTTTCGTTTAGTTTTATGATTATCGTATTATATTTTTTACTATCCGCCATTTGTTTTTGGCGTACATAAATCCATTATTTTCTTTGCATTTTATGACATAATTTTATAATCCCTGCACAGTAAGCAGTTTTTAAGTCTTTATCGTCTCTCAAAGGGGGAAAAAATATATGTTAGAATGATATATCTGTGACGGGAGCCTCATATTCTCATGAGGATTACAAACAAATGTTTATCTATAAAAAAAATTTCTTTTAAAATGGATGTTTACGTTAGGAAACTACCTGTATTGTCAAGTAAATGAAGATATGTTTAGATATAGTGCGCTGGTGTGCAGCATACTTCCTTTATTTTACTATACCCTATTTTATAATTTATGTAGTTTTTATAGTTAATGTGTTTATCTTCAATGAGAATGTGAGGTATGGACTTCGTATTTTTTACTTTTAATTACCATATGTTTTTATAATGTAATGGAAGTGCTGTTTTCGTTAAAAAACGATTTTTTTGTGTGCAATTCTCCACGTTTTGGTTCGTCTTGACTTAAAAAAAATTTGTCTAGATAAAATGTATGTCTGTGGTCTGCATAACTTTCGAACGAATTGATCTACGATGTCCAAATTTGGTGTACGGATTAGTGATGGCCATGGGACCAGTCATTAAGGTTTTCGCCAATATTGCCATGCACAAAACATGAAAAGGGGGAGGGGGGAAGGGAAAAAAATGTTTTTCAGCAATTGATAAAGGACGGCTTTAACGTGTTTGATCAAAATCACTGTGTTAATGCCTCTTAAGGTGTTTAAACATACCCAAATCCAAAATTCCCTTGAAATTGCTATAAAGGCGTGATAATTTGAAAAACGAATGTTTCTTAACACAGAGTTCTCTTCCCTTGAGCATCGCTCATCAACGACCGTTTTTCTCCTCTCCTCTGTTTGACTTACAAGAAAGGATAATATGTAAGAGTTTTCGAAAAGTATGTCGCCCCAAATTCGCCATTTTGGCGGTTGTGGTTTTTTTTTTTTTTTTTTATTGTATATATATAGCCCGTGTAAAAAATATCGCCAAACCGACTATTTTTTCAAATGAATAAAAATGTGAAAATGATTAATAACACTATTTCACGTCAAATTTAACTGTAGAGACCAGTATTATAGTGTTATTGAAAGTTGTGCGATGTTCCACGTCTCTAGTTTTAAGTGTCAGTTGTAGAAAAAATTTATGTATAATGGAAATTTAACGAATTTAGGGAACTATCAATATAAGTTCATATTCATATATAAGGCTTTGAGCGCCACAACGAACCATCCCACAATTTGATTTTTGCTGTTTCTACTCCGTTTTTTTTTTCAAAACCCTTCATGCCAGAACGGACAAAATGGGATTTATCTATAAAATGGCCAATATACAGTTTAAAAAAGCTTTGGTGCTAAAATAGTCGTAACTTCGAGATGGTAATATTCTAACCCTATTGACATACTTCCTATATGCGTACTTTACTTTATCACTAGCAGTTGTATAACTAAGTTATTCCTCAAACAGGGGAATTAAAGTTTCCAGTATTTACTGAATGCTGCATGCATCTTTTATCAAAAGTATTATGTGTCAAATTCATATGTTCTTTTATTAAGTCTTTTCCCACATGAGAATTGAAAATAAATGTCTGTGGAGCAGTTTTTCTTAACTATAAGTAGGAGCATAGGGAAGCTATCAGAGCTGTCTGAGTAAATGAAGATTGATTTTAGATTTTAGCTTAAGTGCACTTTTAAATCAACTTAATTTAGTATCCATCCCCGTTGACGGAAAATTGTATTTTTTTTTTTTTTTTTATAAATGTATTTCGAATTCCCAAGCGGTTCATTATAATAGTCTATTTTTGGTCGAGCCACTTAGAAGTCCTTATGATATTTTTAATTATTATAATGCATTTTTCTTTAGAGAGAATCTACTTTATGTTCGCTATTTTTAATACAATTTTGACTATTAAGAATTAGTTAATTTTTTTTTAAAGATAAAATTGATTGTTAAGTGTGTTTGCATTTTGTTTTAATCGTTTTTAATTCATACTTTTTTTGCCTCAAAGATGATTTTTTTAGTACATTTCATCACCATTCAAGGAATAATGTAATTTGTGTTAAAAGACGATTTATAAAAGTATTCTTCTGTGATTTATGCGATTTCTATTTGTTTGATTAATTTCAGTATTTTTACGATTACTACCTGTGTTTTTTATGATTACAGTAGTATTTCTTACAATACAAATACTCAAAAAACAATGCAACTTATAATTAATTTATATTCTGAAGTACAAAAAAGGAAATATGAACTTTAACCTTAGACACACCTATGGTATGCTACTTAACCTTTTTTTAAAGCGTTGATATTGATATTGCATTAAGTAATTTTATAAATGTTTCTCCGATAATTAACTTATATGGGGGGAGCTACTTAGTAAAATTAGATTAGCGTTGTAAGAACTCAGCTCATCTATTATCAAAAAGTTTCCCGTTTGTAAAAAGAAAAGTCTGATCTCTTCTTTCTGTAATGAACTTAGCTTTTTTCCGCTTCGATTTCCTAAAAATTCTTAGAGGTACATTAAATGTCAATCAAATAATTAGTTTTTTAAAGGGCACATGTCAAAATATCTATGCTTTCCTCTACGGTATTTTAATAGAGCAAGGCCTTGAATCTTGAATATTCAAACACTATTACCTTATATATGATTTCTAGGCGGGTTTTTTTTTTTTTTGACGATTTCCTTTTTCCCACACAGCTTATCTGATGGCTGCGTGGTTAGCGATCTTGCCTCGCATGCCAAAGGTGTAGGGTTCGAGACCAGGATTAGGCGTGAATATTCTTTGTGGTTCGGAATCCACGCTAAGCTGTAGGTCCCGGCCTGATTAGCCGTTATTGTGCATAAACATAGGTCGCTGAGCGTACAAACCAAAAACAAACAAACCTTTTATACAAAACCAAAATTGTTAAATGTCGTACAAATTACCTCTGCTTCTGACGAATGGTTTATTTAAAATTACACATTATGTTATTTGTCTGCAAATTGAAGTAAAAAAGATATTTTGGTACTCTGTTAAAAGGGACTCTTATGTAAAGGATATTTTGGTACTCAGTGCGAGGTGACTATGTAGAGCAGTGTTCTCCACTAACTTTTAGAGGCGGGCCGTATGACTTACGTTGGAGCTTTTCAAGGGCCGAATACTTTAATAATTATCGATTTATCGCATTCCTGAAAACTGAAAAAATATGGATTTTTTATTTATTTATTATTTTTTATTTAATAAAATTACAATTCATATTTATTTTTTAAAATCATTAAAAAATAATTTTCATTATTAGTAAATTGAAGTCTAAAAAAGAAGTGAATATTTTGTTCCAACGTGACAATGGAATTGATCTAACTTTTAATAAAATTATCTAAACTGTATTTCCATATTACTCTGTTTTAGTCGATATCACTTGCGAGACCATGACGGTCGAAATTATTCAATTTATTTTATGATAGAGTCGATGTCTGTCGTAGTATTTGTTGCAAACAATTTTAATAAATTGTCCAAATGAGATTCAGTTAAGTTATTCCTGTATTTATTCTTGATGGAATGCATCTTGCTGAAAGCTTCTTCATATAGTTTCTTCGACCACGTAGTGGAGAATTCTGTTTACAAAAGCACATACACATACTATTCTGGACAAATTATTATGTAAAAAAAAAATCCATACCGTGAAATTTGATTTTTCAATCTTTTGTGCTGCCGCCGGGCCGCAGAAAAATCTGTCGCTGGCCAAATCCGGCCCATGGGTCACGTAATGGCTAACGCTGATGTAGAGGATATTTTGGTACTCAGTGAGAGGAGACTATGTAAAGGATATTTTGGTACTCAGTTAGAGGGGATTATGTAGAAGATATTTTGGTACTAAGTGCGAGGGACTCTATTGAAGCGATTCTTTGACTGATGGTTAATGTTTGTCTGGGTTTTGTGGCGCAAAATGTAGCACAAGAGCCATGCTATGCCATTGGCGTGATAATGATCCCCTTTACTCTCTTTTTACGTTAATTTACAATAAATCAATGTATTACTGTTGTAAAAATTTGAATATCCGTTTTAAACAAATCTCTCATTTGTTTGTTGATAAATCGAACGAGAATGATAATAATTTTTACTGTGTACTCTATGAGGGATGTGTGGGATACGATTTATCATCAGACAAGCCAATTGCACGTGCCCTACTGGCTTTCTGCTTTCCAAATAATCTTTTATATCATCTTTCAGCTATGGAATGCAACGTGTAACTCTGACGGACTTCTAAAAAAGTATTTCGTTTAAGCAATCTTAATTGCGCATTCCGCTCACGGTATACTATTATGTATATAATATTCAAGTAATTAAACACATGATAGAAGTTGGTGTTTACTATACTGTAGTGATAGTTATTAAAAGTTCCGATTACTTTTAAATACGCTGAAAATTTTGAAATATTTACGTAAAAAGTGCCACACATGAATTTTAACTTCCTATACGTGAAATATCACGAATACGAAGTTAATAATTTCTCCGGAGACTAGAAATTTCAGTACGTTCTGAAGAATGTACGCAATCATCTGCTGAAAGTGTTTATGTTCCGCAAAATCCTTGCTACTAAAGATCTTCAATTGTTTTTACTATTTATGAATATCATAGAGGAAAAGTTTTCTGGGAGGTCTTTCAAAGCGAGACTGTACGACATTTGCACCTCGAATGGGAGACTCGGAAAATTTCCTCCAGGGACAGTTATGACAATCGACAAAAGATAATATGTCGCAGTCGTGTCTACTCGATTTAAAAAAAAAAAGGTGCAGCGTGTAAAGCGGAGAATTTCAGTTATTTAACATAATAACAATTGTCTATAAGTTGGAAAGAATATTGTTTATATTTTAAACTAAAAAAATGAGGTACACTAAAGAACTATATTAGGTAACATTAGTAAGAGTATGTCAATGAATTCAATTCAGACTGAATTAATAGTGTCTACATAATTGAAATTTGTTTTATATTCTCTTGTAACTATTCTATAGTTAAATAATTGTAAATATTGACAATTTGAAACGAATTTCAGGTAATTGCCAACTTAAGTCTTATTTGCAATATAATACGAATGGCTGTTGAATTGACAGTTTCACAACAACTTTTTATCAGAAAGCCGCAAAACTGTTCTATTTGACAAAGCATGAAATTAGTTTTCGTACTTCAACAACTAAGGCCATTATTTTCACAAAACGAAATATGAGAAATAATATTCCTTTCAAAATTCTTTTTGATTTTATTTGCTTTCCTTACTAATTTTGAACAACTCCATTTACGTTAGAATAAAATATATTAACCCCAAACGTTATGTTATCTATCTAAAGCAAATGTTATCTATGTGTGCTCTGTTCGCGAAAACTCTTTACGCGTCTGTCGGGCATATATTTCCTTAGGGCCTGACAAATACTAATTCCCTTCGGAAAGCCTCGACAGTCGAGTGAGAGATCCTGCCAGGACTAATCAATAAAGACAGTCTCTTTATAGAAGTTCGGGGTTGCAATTTGACATTCTGTTTCGCCTATTTTTGGCTACCGGTACAGAAAGTTGAGAAAGTTTTTAACTTTTCTTAACTTTTTATTTGTGAAATATGAGTTGGGTTATTTTTACCAATGGGTGTGTACAGGCGGTTATGAGGAGGGGAAGTTTTTCGATAAACGTGTAATGTTGTAAGTTAGATATTTCCTTATATTAATGTAAAAAAGAAATCCTTAACTAAATGTTTTCTTTAGTTAAAATAACTAATATTTACAAAAGGAATAATTTTAAGTATTTTGGCTTTACTTTTCCACTGCCATGCATAGCTTAAACATATAATATTAGGAAGAGTAACTATGTAAGGGGGGCATATTTTATGACCCAAGCTCAAATTCTATCCACTTTGTGAATTGACTTATAAATAGGCCTTATATATAACTATACACTTTAAGTTACTAGGCATAGGAATATCAAATAATTACCAGAAAAATAATTTTCGGGGCTTATTTTTTTTATTTATTTATTATTATTATTATTTTTTTGTGGCTTCGGCTAACATGTACCGGTCACTTCACAAATGTACCGTTTATAAATGTAAAAGAAATCCTTATGTAAACGTTTTCCATAGTTAAAAATATTCCTTCTGTAAATGTAAATTTTTTAAGTATGTGGACTTCACTTCTCCATGACCATGCATAACTCAAACATACAATATTATTAAGAGGAGTAACTATGCACAAAATTGGTGAATATTTTACGATCAATACTCGAATTCTCTCCATTTAGTGAATTTACTTTAAGTAGGCATAATATTATTATACACTATAAGTTACCAGACTTAGTAATATCGAATAATTACCAAAAAGATAATTATCGATTTTTGTGTGGCTTCATCTAACATGAAACAACATTAACTAACATTATAATTGTGTTGCATTATTTTACTTTGGTTAACTTGAGTATAGCAATTCCCATAAATATCCGTTTAGATAAGTTGTCATGTTTTTTGGAGTGTGAGAAGAGGAGTTTTAAGAAGTGAATTGGCCAATATGTTCAATATTGCTGGGTTTTTTTCTCTGTTAATTTGTTTAGTTGACTAATTACGATATTGAACTTTTTTTTTTATTTATTTGTATATTTTAATTTAGTATATAAAAAATTGGAAAAATTATTATTTAATTATATTTCTTTGAATATATTTCCTTAATTTTATAGAAATGAATATATTATACGATATCCAATAATAGTTACTGTTAACTATTTCTAGAAAATTATATTATAGTATAATATAAATGCAATACCTAGAGTATATGCTAAAATGAAAATCTAACTTTTAATGTATTGTTTGAATTTTTATTAAAGTATAATCGAGAGTTCAACGGTATATAACACAAAAAACACTCAAGGTTGTTTTTTCCAATAGAAAAAGAATGAAATTTTTTCGCTGTAGAGATTGCGAGTTAATCTTAAACAAAATTTCGTATTGTAACATTGAAATTCATTATCACCCTTATCCGTTTTGATGAATATAAGGAACTTAAAGAGAAATTCATGTTAAGCGTGTTCATGTTTGCGAGTTTCTATTATAATTGTGTTGCATTATTTTACTTTGGTTAACTTAAGTATATCAATTCCCATAAATATTCGTTTAGATAAGTTGTCATGTTTTTTGGATTTTGGTCTTTGCACAATTACCGAAATGCGAAAGTGTGTTTATCAGTGGTGACTAGTTTTGCACAATGATGTCAAGTTTAATTATTATAGTAAGATTATTAAATAAAAATAAAGAATAATAAACGGATTTTTTTTCATTAAATTAGTATTGAATTGAAATGCATTACTAATACATCGAATTAAACTTTATTTATTCGGAAGAATAGAATTTTGTCAGATATTTTTTTAAGAAATAATTGCAATATAGAGTTGGATTAATCTCAATCCGAGTGCTATATTTTTTTAAATATAGACTTTTCATTGAAGTTATTTTTTGAAAACATATTTTCCATAAATGTAGGAAACTTTACTTTATTTTCTGGTTTTCTAAATTTAAAGGAAACTATTCAAATCTAGGTTATGAATTACGAGAGAATAATAAACGAAATTTGTCGTCATTAAATTAGTATTAAATTGTAATGCATCAGTATTATATTTAATTAAACTTTATTTATTCGGAAGAGTAGAACGTCGTCGTATATTCTTTTTGGGAAATAGTAGCAATATGGAATTGGATTATTCTCAATCCGAGTACTACATTTTTTTAAATATAGATTTTTCATTCAAGTTATTTTTTGAAAACATATTTTCCATATATGTAGGAAACTTTACTTTATTTTCTGGTTTTCTAAATTTAAA
The DNA here is from genome assembly GCA_963978545.1 of Linyphia triangularis. Taxonomy (NCBI): domain Eukaryota; kingdom Metazoa; phylum Arthropoda; class Arachnida; order Araneae; family Linyphiidae; genus Linyphia; species Linyphia triangularis. Next base: position 40,923,666 of record OZ021733.1, on the reverse strand, counting down.
GGAAACTATTCAAATCGAGGTTATGAATTACAAGAGAATAATAAACGAAATTTTTCGTCATTAAATTAGTATTAAATTGTAATGCATCAGTATTATATTTAATTAAACTTTATCTATTCGGAAGAGTAGAACGTCGTCCTATATTCTTTTTGGGAAATAGTAGCAATATGGAATTGGATTATTCTCAATCCGAGTACTACATTTTTTTAAATATAGATTTTTCATTGAAGTTATTTTTTGAAAACATATTTTCCATAAATATAGGAAACTCTCACTTTATTTTCTGGTTTTTTGAACTTAAAGGAAACGATTCAAATCGAATTGGGGAATTCAGCGAAAATATTCGGCTTTCTTCTGCCTTCACGCGATGCTTCCTCTTTCTGTAAATGCTGTTTCTCCTTTGCGATACTTTTTAGGCAGAGCAGCGGCTATTTTTGCTTTATGTGGGGAAGCATAGAAACGGGGATGCGGCAGATTTTCGCAAAAATAAAAATAAAAAAAAGTGAAAAACACTTATCTTGCATTTATTGACAGGTTCAATATATAAATTTGGTTTATTACGAAAAAACTTATATTTTAATAAGTTTTAGTTTAATATACTAAAACACGCTGTTAATGGATGTTTTTTAAAATTTCTCAGATGAATAAATTTTATCGTGATTATGGAAATTAAAATATTAACAAAGTAGATTTAGCACAACTAGTAATCTTTAGTACCTTTATAAAGATTAAAACTTTAATAGTTAAAATTGTATAGATTATTCTTTCCCTTAATAGCTTGATAAAATAATTTGCAATTAATTTAATTCGACACGATTCATTTGATTCGTAGAGAATCAAATGAAAATTGCTGATTTATGAATAACAATTACTATAGCATATTGCAACATAATTATTATATATAATGTACATGCGATGCTTGTTATGGCTTTTCGATTGAAATAATATGAAACGACATGAAATTTTCTTATTTCCAACACTACTTAGTAGAAATAAATTAAATGGTCGTTTGATAATATGACCTTCGGAAGGAGTTTTTGAGGAGGTAACATTGGTTCTTGTTTTCAAGAAAAATGTTGTGGTTTATCTATACCTCTTAGTTTTTGATAAATTTATATTTGTTTTGACATGCGAGTCTTAGAAAATAAAAAGTTATCAGTACTTTAAAAATGCATCAGTACTATCTTATTTTAATAATTTTTGTGTAAAATCTATTTATATTCGGAAAGGTTGCCGAAATAGAATCTCTAAAAATATCTAAAAAATTAATAGGATTTTGTAAAAAGGAGACATTTGCTGTTGCAAACTCATTCCCGTTTCTCTTTTACAAACTTTGTTTTTTTTCATGTTTCCCTTAGATTAAAATGGGAGATTAAAATGACTATTAAACTGTTAGTTATATGATTGGCATTGAATGCGTTAGTATTGTGAAAACGGTAAAATAAAGTTTTAACGTTAAATTTTTAGTTTTCAGTCATGATTTGGTATACTTTATGTAGTTCGGCTGCTTCTAAAACTATTGAATTATTGCCTTAAAAATAAACCACTCTAAAGTTTTCATTCCAATACTTAAGTGATGTATAAAGTTTCTCAAAAATATGAAAATACATTAAAAACATGTATTTACCTTTTAATATAATCTGAATTGAATAGTGTAAAATTACTTAGTTTTTATTAAGAGTGACATATGCGTTTGGAAGTTAAGAAATATATGAACATTAAACAATATCTAATGTTATCTTTATATATTCTTAAATATTTAAGAATATTTAAGAATAAATATTTAAAAAGCTTTGTTATTTATATTATTATGTTATTTCCTATTTTGTTAGTTCGATAAAGTATGTGATATTTAAATTTATTCGTTAAACTTCCGCCTAATTTAGTTAAATTTTGAAATATTGGAATATTTTCTTGTATAGTAGTAAGATTGTTTAGGGTAATTTGATGTTACTTCATTTTGAAGAAATAAACGTCTTAAATATACACTTTGTTAGACATAGGGATTTTATTAATTCAGGCTCTTAGTCCGCTTTCAGTGATGGCAACATAATTTCAAAAAAGCAAAATAATTGTAATAAAAATGGATGAAAATCTTAAACTTGTCTTTAAAATAATATTTTTTTTTATTATAAAATAGATTCTTAAGTATCCTACAAAACTTTTATCATTTTAAAATATCACATTTCGATTAAAAACTTAATTTTTAAAAACTTTATAAAATTATGCCGGTCCTCATTCTACATACTATTCTTGAAATAATTGTAACTCTCCGAACTAAATGCTTTTAAAATTCAGTATGTTTTTAAAATTTTAAAATCGGCTGCAATATATCATAAATAATCTGAGAGGTAAACAATAGACTTAATTCATATCAAATTTGTATGGTTTATTTAGTAGTTTTAAACTATGTAAAGTATTGAAATTTGATACGAATCAGATTAAGAAGTATCTACGATAACATTAAACTCATGTTAAAGTTTTCACTAAAATATTTTGTAGGGTACTGATACTTAAAATTAACGATAAAGATTGGCAAGTTTTATTTAGTTAATTTAATAAAAACATAATCTGATGATTTCATAAATCTATTAACTATATTGCCTAGTGGCTATTAACACATGTATTTAAATTTTTTGTCTTCTCCAATTTTACGAGAGGTGGAGTTTGACCAATACTAAAAAATGTATTCATATAGATTCATTAATTGTTTGATGTGGAATTTATGGTTTATGAAGCTATAATTACTTTTAAAAGTATACTTTACTCTCCTCTAAAATGTTAATTTTTTAAAGTTTGCAAATCGTTAGACACCGCATGAAAGAATCTCCGCACTGATCGCGTGAGCAAAAAATATTTGATAACTTTTTCGTGGATGGTTTTCAACTTAACTACATATTTAGTTTTGACAATATTTTTAGTTGTTTAACGTTTTATTAGTAACAGTACCAAAAACTAAAAAACGTGAATATTTTTTTGTCAGCGTTTTCATTTAGATGCGCGTAAGATATGTCAATTGCATAATCTATTGGCATTATATATAATAACTTTTTTACATTACAACATTAAGTTGGCGGACCGTTACAAAAGAATCCGAAAATTCATTTGAGTGTGGGTAAAATGTGTCAAATGAAAAGTTGAGCAGTTTAGCATATTATCTTGTATAAATTATATAGTTACATGGCACGTTAAATTTTTTTTTTTTATTAAAAGTTAATTTCACTCCAGTTGAAACATTAAAAAAAAGTAAATAAACCGTTTGCCATCGCAAGCGTAGTAAAAAAAATCCACCGCATTAATTTAAGTGCACGAAAATGTGCCCATTGTATAGTCATTATAGCTTTATCAAACCATAACGCCCCACCTTTCCAAGGCAATCCTTTTGCCAGAATTTATACTCGAAGCCCCTTTGGCGCATTTGGCGCTCTCTCTCCCGCCCTAGCCAAGCAGTCCGCCAAACCAGTTGTTTAGTTGTTGTGGAAGTTGCCGGCGGTATCGGTCTAATGCTCCTCAATTTCACCTGTGGATACCTTGGCTCGGGAGACTACCTTTCTTGGCTCCTGTCCTGTAACTTCAGGACATGTGACTCTGGTGTATGGCACTCTTTTACCTTTCTTCGGCAGGGAAGGTAGGTGAAAGCGCGCCACTTGTGAGGTTGTAATCACACGTGCATGGCATATTTTCTCGCGCCAAAAGAGATTGGGCCCGGTATGTCTCTTGTCCAATAGGCGCGTAAGTATGTCGTGTATGACATGGGTTTACCTGTACTGCGCCCTTAGTACAATGAGGTGATGTCGGGAGTGCATGGCATTGTTTTATTTGTTCTCTGCTAAGAAGGTGGGTTTTTTTAAAAAAAAACTTTTTTATGTGTTAATGGATTTGAATTTGAATTGTTGCGTCCATTGTGTGGTCAGGATATTTTTTTTTTCGAAATCGAAATTACTGTCGTGTTTGGATTTTTATTTTCTTGATATTTAATATGCGCGCTTTTTTTGCTTATAGTAGAAGAAGAAAAAAATAGGTGAAATTTCGAAATCGTTGCTAAAAATATTGTTGTGTTTTGAAGTTTTTGGTCGTGGCATTAGTGAGAATAGTTATTTTCAATTGACAAAGTGTAAAAAGTTATTCGTAATGATTAGTAGATATTAATATTTCTTTATGTTTAATGCGTATATTTTTACTCTGAGAAGACAGTTATTGAAGTAATAAAGTTAATAAATCGAAACATATTTTCAGAATTATTTTTCCACTTAGCATAATTTTAAAATTATTTTGAATTCGTGAATTTCAAATATTTCTGTTATATACAACGGAATTGACGCGTTTATTGTGTAATTATTTGTTGGTAATATTTTATAGGGTGTTTTTCTGCTTCGTAATTCAAATCACTGTCAAGCACGTATTAATTAATGATTAGCAAACATTTTTTCTATTTAATACGCGCTTTAATACATAGTGCAAGTGAGTTTTGAAAATTGTTATAAAAGAATTTCGCATACCATGTTTTATTCTTTAGAAAATGTTTTATTTACCCTTGACAAGGGGTGAAAAGCAACTATGAATCGCAAAACTGTCGTCCGATTCTGCTATGTATCTCAAAACTTGCTTGCGATTATATTTTGCTTCGTTGACAGTTCATACTTTTGGTGAATAAATAGATACGATTCTCGCGTGAGCTTGGTAAATACAGCAGCGTTAAAGTTTGTGTCGTTGTCTTTATGTAAGAGAAAATGTCTATTGTCAAATGCTAAATGTCTTAGAATACTTCACTTTTTTTTATGTATGTATGTATGATATATTCCATCTGTATTTTACGAATGCATTATGTATTTGTTATAATTCTTGAAGTGTGAATTTACTAGAAGATAAAAAAATATTTTAATTCTTATTTTTTTTTTTGTACCTTTTCAAATTTTCCAAGATTGATATATGCTCTTAAAAGGGATGTAAGCTACCCTATTTTTTATGCCTTGTTCATCTTTTTGTGACATAATGTACCGAGAAATAGCTTTAAAACATACACAGTTTTACCAGGTATAACAACATTTATAAAAATATAAATTAAGATAAAATATCTGGTGTTTAAAACTTTTTGCATAAAGTTTTTTTAAATTTTATACGTTCACTTATAAGTACTTTTTAAAAATTAATGACAAAAAGCAATTGCTGTTTTACATTAAAATTTTGTAAATAATATTTTATCACTTTTGTTATATCTGTTCAAATATGTTTCGGAAGATATTGTAGTATAACAAATTAAAAGTGTGGTCTGTGGTCAAAGAACAGGTTGGCGATCTCTCAAAAAGCTTCTGAATGTGTGCCTTTTAACATTAACAATAATTATTATATTCACTTATAAATGGTTTATTCTTTAGCTTTGACTGTCCCGATGTGTTAGAATTAAAAGTTTCTCTTTAATATTTCAACCAATCAATAAAGACAAGTCATTCTAATTGTTGGTAGAATATATTTCTTAAAATATGAAGTATGATATATATTTTTCACAAGAACAATGTTTTGACCTTATTATATTTTTATTTCATTTTGACCTTATTATATCTCTATTATATTTTGTCCATGTTATTTTTTCTATATTGTAAAGTGCTATATTATGTTTGTGTTCTTCTGATTAAAAGTTTTTGTTAATATATCAAGTTAGTAGATTTATGCTTTAATCGGGCAATTCATTGCAATACGCTATCTCATTTCTATACATTAGAACCAAAAACAAACCTAAGTTTAAATTTTGCGATTTTTGTTTTATTGTCATGTCTGCAGTTGCCAGTACATATTGGAAAATGTTTTCTTGAATTTTTTTACTAAACTCAAAATTTTTTCGCATTTACAAATATTAAAGAACTTACATTTCTGCATAAATTTTTTTATTTGATGATATTTAATTGTTTAATTAAAATTGAATGGCATAATTAGAATATTTTCACCAGTCATAACTCTATTTGTACTTAATTTAGAATTTTAATTGCAAATGTAACAGAATTCTTCGCTTCTAGGTACCTACTGTAAAGTTATAATTATAACTTAAACAACTTTTTTTAACATAGAATTTTGTTTTGAAAGCATTTAAAAGTACCCACTTCTTATAAAATCAAGATTCAAAATTAACTTAAAAAATTAATTATTGCATTTATATATTAGATCCTACTAGCTTCCCTCTACTGCATTATCCACTTTAAATTACATTAAAAAAGTTTTAATTGGTTTGATTCAAATTGAAGTTATCTCTGGGGAAAAAACAAGTATTACACTGACTGGGACTAGTTCCTCACAAATCGAGTTTAAAGTTTGACTAAACAAAAATGGTTATTTCCACCAAATTTCCCAATGTCCAATGTGTACAGGTACCTTGAAAATTCTTTTTCTATCGAACCAGTACATCTTAACTTATTTAAAAAAATACAGGGATGAGAGTTTTCTTCCTTTTGGAGGATTTCCTCCTTTTTTGTTTTTTATGTAAAATTTTCCTTCTCTTTGCCCCTGTTCCGAGGATCCACATTTTTCTGATCTGAACCAGTTTTTCCTGCAAAAATTATACTTTTCTTCATGTCTAAACCAAAGATTTTCCCTCTTAGCACCCCTTTCGTCACTGATTACTTCACAAGCTCCTAATATTTGAAATGTAATTATTATATGGTATGAGAAATTTCATTGCATCTTTAAAATAATTGAATCATCTTTCCAGCATACTCTTTTGTTGAATTTTTGTGTATTCCTTCCACGAGCTTTTTTGACAAAACCTTTGGGTATCGTCCCTTCCGCTTGCTTCTTTATTTTGGATTTTTTTTGGGGGGGGGGGGGATTTCCTCCTTTTTGCTCTCTGATCACTCTCATCCCAGAAAAAAAATTATAAAGAATTTATCAAGGGTAACAGATCTTTATATGGAGAGTTCAATGGGAATAGGATTATTTTTTTTCACTCTCATGTAAAGGTCCCTTATTGTGATGTAGGCTCGTTTAGCTCTTATGTACGGAATTAAAAATATGCTAACTTTTTTCTAACTAATATTTTTTTTTTAAATTTATGAACTGGATTTTGCAGCACGATTGCTTTATTTATACACTTGCCTATTTGAAATTTATTTTGTGAAATAAAATTTAAAATGACATTCCGTGCTAATTATTTGTCCAAAATGGGGATTCTATGCTGAAGTTGCCCTGAATAGCGAATCCAATGGCTGAAAAAAAAATTCTAAAGAATTTATCAAGGGTAACAGATCTTTATATGGAGGGTTCAATGTGAATAGGATTAATTTTTTTCACTCTCACGTAAAGGTGCCTTATTGTGATGTAGGCTCGTTTATCTCTTACGTACGGAATTAAAAATATACTGACTTTTTTCTAACTAATTTTTTTTTTTTTAATTTATGAACTGAATTTTGCAGCACGATTGCTTTATTTAAATTCTTACCTATTTGTAATTTATTTTGTGAAATAAAATTATTTAAAATGACATTCCGTGCTAATCATTTGTCCAAAATGGGGATTCTATGCTGAAGTTGCCCTGAATAGCGAATCCAATGGCTGAAAAAATTTCTAAAGAATTCATCAAGGGTAACAGATCTTTATATGAAGAGTTCAATGGGAATGGGACGAATTTTTTTCACTCTCATGTAAAGATGCCGTATTGTGATGTAGGCTCGTTTAGCTCTTATATACAAAAAATATACTGACTTTTTTTCTAACTAATATATATATATATATATTTTAAATTTATGAACTGAATTTTGCAGCACGTTAATTTTATTTAAACACTTACCAAATTATCATTTTCGCCACCAAAAATAATTAGAAGTTATTTTTTTGGTGACATTTGGAAGCTTTTACATTTTCAACACGAGGAAAGTTATTTTTCGTAGGTTAAAAATTTATTCTGAAAAACAACATAACAAGCCCTAAATGTTATATATATATACTTAAAATCCTCCCGACCGTAGCTTTCATTTCAATCAAACACAGCATAATTATAGAAGAAAAAAATTTCACACAAATCAAAACAGCACATGCAACAATAGTCAATCAATAAATCAGTTTCTACAAAACAGTTGAATTGCAAGGGATTATCATTTTCACCACTAAAAATAATTAGAAGTTATTTTTTCGGTGACGTTTGGAAGCTTTTACATTTTCAACATGAGGAAAGTTAGTTTTCGTTGTAAAAATTCATTTTGAAAAAAAAATAAATCATAAACTACATGTTATTCATATATTTAAAATCCTCCCATCTGTAGCATTCTTTTCAATCAAACACAGCATAATTAAAGAGAAAAAAAAACCTTTTCACACTTAAAAAAAGTGTAAAAATACAAGATTTTTTAAAAAAAGTATTCTTATTATTTGTATCTGTACTTGCGGGGGTAAAATTCATTTAAATTGTCTAAATAGCTCCTATGTTATTCAAGTGTTAGAGCTTCGAATGGACAGACAGACATAGAAATGATTGTATAAATGTGTTCCTTATTGGAATTGAGGTACTAAGCATTTAAAATTTCCCACTTGGATGTATAATTTCATAATATTTAAGCTTCTGAGTAATTCAATTGCTATTGATATCATTCTAAGAAGAACAGTTTCAGTTCGATATAATATGACACATAGTTTTAACAATTTCTCCACTTAAATTACCGACAAGTAATTACCATCCGAAAGAGTAAGGCAATTTTTTTTTTCGTCACATTGTTTTGAAAGCTATTTCCGAATGAATAATTTTTTTTATTAATATATTTTATTATAAATTTATAATATTAGGGTTTTTCCTTCTGATTTAGATAAACTTCCCAAATAAGTGTTACAACGAAAAAACCTTATCTGCTTGAATGGAAAATATTTCAAAACGATAAAAGTTTTCCTAAAAATTCAAGTTTCTATCCAATTAGGAAACCTCGAGGAAACTCAAATAACAAGCCAAAAGGGAGAATATTTAATTACTCTATGTTATTAAATGTAACTATTTGTAGTAAGTCAAGTTCATACCTTCAAAATGTAGCTAGTTCTATAACAACATGCTATACAGGAAATATTTCAATATTTTGAAATTCTAAACAGGAATTAAATGGACATAAATGTACGAAGGTCCATTTTACAACATTTCATACGAGCACAGGAATTATACTTTATTACATAACTCAGGGTTCCCGCGGTCATTGAAAGTCATTAAAAGTGCTTAATATTTTTGAATTTGTTTTTAAGGCCTTGAAAGTCCTTGAAAATGCTTAGAGCTCCTTAAAAGTCCTTAATTTTTACAGATGTTGTCCAACTGCAAAATTCATAGAAATACAACTCGGACTTGCTATTCCCTCGTGACCGCCACTTATCTGCACCTTATAGCAATTTTCCGACTTATTTGTATTACGCATTCACCAACTTGTAACTTTTTTGATAGAATATACTTTATTAAAAATTTAAATACAGACATGATGCCTGAAAAAAAAATTCACAGGTCCTTAAAAACATTAATTAGGTCCTTAAAAGTCACTGATTTTTTCATTCTGTGATTTGGTTGGGAACCCAGTAACTGCATTTTAAGATCTTTAAACATTTTATCTAACACATTCAATATTTTCCTCAGGAAATGTTAAGGGCTCATTAAAGGAGAAAAAGCTTAGATTCAATAGATCTCAAGAACCCGGCTAATGAATTCTTTGTCAATGACTTATGACTATATTATATATATATATATTTTAAATTTACATCGACAATATGGCACATAATCACTTTGTTACTTTGCAAGACTGGATTCATATTCGATTTCACTAATCCTTCGCATTGCAGTTCGAGTATATAAAATTAGGTGTTAAGTTCAAAACTAAGAATTACCTAAGTAGTAGATAACAGACACTCTGTTGGTAAACACCTTAAAATCTACTTTGTATATATATATAATACAGCTTTAAAGAAAAATAACAATTTGATGAATGATTAGTCATTGGATTGTTCTGCTAAAAACGTGGTTTATTATAGTTGATAGCTGATTGAAAAGTTGAAACAAATCTAATAATTGAAAAATATATAAATAGTCGATATAATAAATATTAAAAAAATCGAATGTAATAAATATCAGGGTTAGAAAAAAATCAGGGTTTTTTTGTAAAAAAAACAACAAAAAAACGTTTTTTGTTTTGTTTAAACTGGTTTTTTTTTAAAAATCCTTTTCTAATTACATGTATACATATTTATAAATAAAATTTGACAATAACTAGAATAATTAATGTTCAAATAACAAATAATATTCCTTCTGAAAATAATAATTCAAACTAAGTAAATAAACAATTGCTGCTTATGTGGACACAAATCATATTAAATTTTAATATTATATTTAGAGATTTTTTTTTCTTTTCTTTTTTCTTTCTTTTTTTCTTTCCAATTTATACAATATAATACAATAGTAATTGTTTACTGCATCTACATATAATATTGCTCTTAGATTCATCAGTAATGATGATAAGTTGTACCAAATAATATTTTTAAGATTTAGAAATAAGTTATTACCGCACCAAACCTCTATTTCAGAAACAAATTCAAAATGCAGCCTATAATTTAATTTTAATTAATGATTTTGAATAATTAAAAAACAAATCCCTTAAATTAATATAAAAAGTTATTTTTGATACTTGTAAAAACTTTAATAGTCTTTCATTATAAGATTTATTTTAAAAAAGTTATTTACAACAACAAATAATTAAAAAAAATCTAATTATAAATAAACAAATAAAAATACAATTTTAAATTATTCTTTATAAAAACCAATTGGTTTTTTTGAGAAAAACAAACAAACATTTGGTTCAAATCATGCCAACCCTGATAAATATTAAAAAAAAAAAAAAAAAAAAATCGAATGTAATAATTATAGAAAAATATAAGTCATTTCATTGCTTAGAGGTTATTAATTAACGATTGAAATCATGTGATATCTGATTCATGCTATTCATATGGGTAAGTTGACTGATAGGTGAGACTTTACTTGGTGCAAAAGTTACAAGAAAGCTGTGCTGCAACGAAAAATGATAATAAAGCTCATGAAAAATTTCCTTCTTTGAAAAACTAAATATATTTTAATCATTAGAGTAAATTTTATATTTTCACAAAATCAGATAAGATTTTTTTTTTATTTAAAAAAAAAAAAAAAAAGAAGAAAGAAAAAAAAAAAAAGAAAAAAGAAAGAAAAAAAAAGAAAGAAAAAAAAAGAAAGAAAAAAAAAGAAAGAAAAAAAAAAGAAGAAAAAAAAAGAAAAAAAAAAGAACCAAGTAAAATTTCTTTCATTGGATACAGTGCAAACAGATAAGCCGAAATTATCAAATGTGAAATAGCAGCTTGATAAGTATATAATAATAACGCAGATATCCTTACAAATTAGAAACAGTTAATACCTTTGAGAGATTAAAGCGGCCAATATCGGAAGCGCACGAGAACTAGTTTGCTGAATAGTTGTGATCGGATTATAAACTACATGTTTCGACCCCTTCCCTTCGTTCGGCATATTAGTCGAATTAGCAAGCATATGTGGCTTGAGAACGAGGTATTATATAGTTATAGCCATTGGAACCGCTATTCAGGACCACTTCAGCATAGAATCCCCATTTTGTACAAATAATTAGCACGATATGTCATTTTAAATTTTATTTGCAAAATAAATTTCAATTTCTTGGAATTCAACTCTTTTGTAGATACTGATTTATTGACTTATTGGTGTATATGTTGTTTTGATTTCAAATAATGATATAATGTTGTGAAATTATAATGGTAAGAAACTAAGAAAGTTAAAATTCTGTTCCCACTTGACACCTTGATAATGTACAATCAAATTTTGCAAAATCATTTACAGTTTATATTTTATTCACTGTTCTGATTTAGTTACATAAAGTTCTATGTCTATTGCGAAATTACGATAAAAAGATTTGTCAGGCATGACAAGAATTTATCACAAAAATTCAAATTTAAATCTTGAAAATCCTGATAAATCACGTTGAAACGTTTCTCGCCTAATATAAAAAAATAGTTACAAATCCGACTTCTGCTCCATCGTATCTCAGCTTAAAAATCCTAACACAGCTCAAGCCCTAGTTAAAGCTCAGTCCCCAAAGCCTTTTCCACGTCGATCAACCAAAAAAGAATTTTATCGCCAATCCATTTCGCCACAAAGCTTGCGATTTAGGCCAAAGGTGAAGAAGTTGGCCAAACTCTATCTAGTGTTAGGACACGTCCTGGTCTCTTCTGTTGGTGTCAGCCATTAATCTTCTCTTCTCTTGCATTGTCATGTAAAACACTTCCAGAGCTCGCAGAAAAAAAGCTGCTCATTATTTGGTGGCGAAAATGATAATCCTTCGCATTCAAGTGCAGAGTTCCTTTTGTAGGAACTTTCTTTCTTATCTCTTTGGTTCGCTTTTTTATTGCCGTTATTTATTTTTATTTTCCCCCCACTCGCCTCGTCAAAAAGTTTCCGGCGCTTGCTTCATAAAAATCTGTGCCTTACTTGGGCCGTTTTTTCATATTTTGCTTTGAGCGAAATCCATAAAGTTCGCCTTTCGATGGGGCTGTTTTGTTTTTGTATTGGCAAATTCTTGAGCGGTCGGAGGGACGTCTTGGTTTTTTTTTTAAGTCTCTCATCGATTGTTTTTCCAAGCACCGCGGTAATAAAAGTAAGGTAAAGTGATTTTTTTTCTTGCTTTCATGACTGTTAAAAGCATTCTTATTAAAGAATGAGACCAACGATGAATGTTTATACCATCCAGACGATGACTTATTATGCTGGCATGGATTTTCATATTATTTGTTGGACTGCAAGATATAAAATCAGTGTTGTTATTAAAGTTGACGAATAAACTAAAGACATTTTGAAATTTTCGATTTAAGAATTTTAATAATATGTATTTCGTAATCAAATTTTTAAGTGAAGAATAAACTCTGATGTTCTAAATATGTTGCTTTTCTGATTGTCAAATGCATTTTTTAAAGAATTATATTAACGATAAATGTATTTTCTAAATGATAAAGAAATTATATGGAATTTCGGGAAAGCGTGATTTTTCCCAAGTTTGAGCTAGGTAATTTGATTACTTTTACAACGTTTAAATCAGTCTTGTCTTAATAGTTGGCGTATATTTACAAAACTGGATATTCATTATTTTTCGATGTACTAATTATTTTGTCAGAATTCCCTAATAAGTTTACGCTGAAGGAAAAATGGTTTTTCTTAACCAAGAACTTTTGATTATTTTACTTTAATGACTGTCACTAAGCGTTTTTCTGAAAGAATGATAAATATACGTTCCAGATGATGATTTATCAAGAAGACGCTAATATTTGAGTTTGGGATAGGTATTTGTTTGATTTTTCAATGTATTAATCAGTAGTATCGTAGTATTAGCGTTTTTTTTTATTTATAAAACTAGATAGTCTTGATTCTTCGATTAAGAATTTTTTCCCAAGAAACTTATAATATTTTGCGATGAAAGCAGAAAACTTTTTTGTTATTTTTCTAATTTATCTGTGGTGATTATTTTACCATCATTTATGTTGAAACTGTTTTTATTAGAGAATGAGAACAGCGTATAATTATTTTCGAGAAATTGTAAGCTCTTAAGATGGTGTTTAATTTAAAAACTAGCTTAGTTTATTTAAGATATATTTGGTAATCTGTTTTGATAATTACCGATATAAAATTTCAGTAATTGTACTTATCCGCTTATGACGCAATCGTTTGTCCAGTTACTGAAAATTATTTGTCACAACCCATTTCCTCTGATAAAACACATTTTCGCTAAGAAAATTCAATTAACTGGAAAGTTTCTTTATTTTACCTATCTACACTAGTCGTCAAATTTTGCATGACAGTTATCTAATTAGCTTAATGTGGTGGTTAGAAAACTTATATATAAATGCTTCATATAAATTTAAATTGACTTAGCTCAATGTTTCATAGTGAATCTCAAATTCAGACAAAGTCATTCAAAAGTACTTCAATTGTAGTTTAAATTATTTTTTCAATAACAGAAATCATATTAAAGATTAATTTGTAGAAGCTTATGAATTATTATTTCACAAATTTCCATACTACTTTCCTTCATAAGAGACTAAAGCTCAATATTTATGATCAAATCAGTTTATCTAAGGATTCTTTAACCCTTAACATGATAGAGAAACAAAAATTCTAAACTAAGCGAGAAAACTACTTCGGTGGTAAAAAAAAATCCCCTCCAAGTTGTCAATCCATAAAATTAGTATCAGATTAATTCTGAACATCTGAATCAATTAATTCTGTACCTCATAAACCCACGTATTGACTTCGTGTATGTATTAACTTTGGAAGTGCAGTATTGATAATTATCCGTGGTTTTGGTACTTTGTTGTTACTTGGCGAGGCGGAACGCTGCCGCGTTCCTAGATTCGAATTTTATATAATTGATTTTATTTGATACAGCCGAAATCTCCATTTCATTTCCTTGTAATAATTCTTTTGTGTTTCCAAGAATAAAGCCGTCATTCAAAATTAAGAATCGTACTTTTTTTTGTCAGTATCTTCAAAATACCTTTTAATGTAGTCAATGGCAGTTTGAAACTCACTCCGACTTCTTTTATCAGCCAGAACCGTCAAAATTTATTCTTTTGTTCAGAATGTGTTTTGCTCTAGACATGTTTTATGTAATACATCTGTGCTCACTTTTCACTAATTAGCTCTCTTGTGCTTTTTTTCCCTTTCGTAATTTGGTTTTTAATTGTAATATTTTAAATGTGTTTTACTTATTTTTGTAATCAGAGAATGCCTTTTTCCTAAAATCTCTCGCAAAAAAACTTTAAATAATTAACTGGATAAAATGTAAGGTTTCTTAAAGAGCGATTTTATTTAAAAAAGTTGAGATTCGTGATATTGTTATAAGAGCGTTCTCTCTAAATATTAATTATCAAGAATTTAATTGTTCTTGGTTGCTTTAATAAGAATCATTTGCTGGGATTATTTTACTTTCGTGAAAATGTTTTATTATTGCGGATCATAGCGAGTTAATTAATACAGAACTTTCTTTACATGTGGATTTGAATAGCCCTATAACTGCTTATTAAACTTTTATTAAAATTTAATATATCTCCACTTCAGCAACAGCAATTAAAGTATATTAATGATATATTTCTATCGCAATCAAAATCGAATTTTCAAATTATGTTATGTTTGGATACCCTTATATTTTATGTCATTGTTGTGACTAGCCCCTTTCATTTCTCTCTTTCAAAGATGCGTGGGCTAGATGGAATTCTTTATTCGTCCGTCACGTGTTTGGAGCTGTCCAATTGGAAACATGCATATAGACACATTACAGAGATAACTTTTGTATTTTTATTATTACAAATGAAACTTTAGTGGGGAAAGTACCAGTCCCGTAAGCGTCCTTGTAAACTCCAATTAAATGTAAACAATCTTAACTTTTTTAGATTAAATCTTTTAAACTTAAGCAGGCCTATGTCATCTCTTCTTCCATATGTCGTTTGGATCTGTGGTCTAGGCGGTATTAGAATTAACAGTTATAGTTTATTAACAAAAATTTATTAAATATTTGCCCCCTAATGTCGTGAAGCCTGATTTTATTTTACTGGCAAGGTATTGAAACCGATTTTTTACGTGTTATATCCATACGATCAAGAAACCTATTAAGTTTCTCTTTCTATTCTTTTTGTAAAATTTACTTCTGAACCTCTCAATCCATCAATTCTCTACCTCTCAAATCCGCGTAATGTATTTCGTGTATGCAGTATTGATACTTATCCGTGGTTTTGATACGTTGCTGTTACTTGGCAAGGCTGATTATTATTTAAATTTAGTCTAGTGGTTCATGTTTTAAATGTCTCATTAGCTCCCTCATAATGTTACTACACTCTGTATAGTGCAGTTTTGCCACCGTGTATATACTTTTATTAATTTTGTAATTTTCTTTGTCGAAAGAGACATGACAATATATATACGGGCATATCACCTATTACTGATGAAACCTACTTTATCTCTGATCTTTTCTTTATTCTTGAAATTTTCAATTTCTTGAGTTAACAGGTAAAATAGTATTACAATATCCATCAATGGATTTGCATTGAAATAAAAGTCAATAAAATTATAATATTTTGTAAAGTGTTAAGAACAAATGTAAAAATTGTGTCATGTTGTTGTCAAAAACTTTAGTTTTGTTTTATCTACTGAATTGATACAAATGGGTACTCCTGACATTTTAATTCTTGATAGATTAAATCTTCAAAAAGTTTGTCCCGATGTTTAAGAGTTTAGAAATCCCTTTATTAGACAATACCACTGTTCACAGTAAATATAAGTCATCAAACTCCTCTCAACAAATGTTACGAATGAATGCCCTGTTGGGAACGACATTTTTATTGCGGCTCCGTGTGAAAGTATTCAAACTACGACAATACGCTTGTTACGATATCGCTGAATCTCGTGGAATTATGATTAAACGTCAAACTCTTTCGGTCTTCGCTGTTCTCAACACCCTTTTCGCCTGGCTGGTTATCTACACCAGCAGCATTGTTCCCAGCTAATGAAATGATCGTTATAACCAGGACGAGATTGGGAGATCGCTTCATGACCACCGCCGTTTCCGGATCAACGAGCCTCTGGATAGTCGAGCCTTTGGATAATCGAGCTTTCGGATAATCGAGCCTCAACTCACGAAGTCTTTCCGTTTCGGATCTAGCCAAAATTACTCCCCTATCAAAACTTGCTGATGCCGTTTCCGGGCATCAAGCTCTACTTAAGTCTCGGTTCTTCGTTTTATATCTTTTTGATTGGACTTCTAGAGGAATGATGTCTGTGATAAGGTATCGTGAATGACACTGTTTTCACTATCGCCTGTGAGTGTAGTGTTACATTTAAGATTGTAACTTTAGATGATTCTCTTAAAACTTAATTTCCTTATCTTGGTATGATTTTATTACAGTGTCATTTGGAAACATAATATTTGAGAAATTTTTTGCTTGTGACATAAGGTATTGCGAATGACACTATTTTCACTATCTCCAGCGGGTAAAATGTTACAAGTAAGACTGTTGCTTTTATATTTTGTAATAATTTTATTACAGTATCGTTTGCGGACATCTCTTTTAAAACCTGGGAAATATATGCATGTAAAGTTATGGTGAATGACACTACTCCACTATGTCTTGAGTGAAGTATTACAATTTAGACTGTATTTTTAGATGATACTCTCAAAACTGACTTTCCTTATTTTAAGATAATTTTATTACAGTATCGTTTAGAAACATCGCTTTTAAAATTTGAGGATTTTATGTGAGGTAGGTATCGCGAATGATACTGTGTTCTCTATCATCTGCTAGTGGAATCCTACATTAAGCTTAAGGGCTGCTTTTTTTATAGATAATTCTATACTTGTATACAATTTTATTACTGTATCATTTGAAAACATCGCCATTAAAATCTGAGGAATTTATGTATGTAATTCTAGATATCGCGAATGACATTACTTTAACTATCTCCTGAGAGTGAAGTATTACATTTAAGATTGTCACTTGAGAGATTTCCATATTTTATGATAATTTTGTTACACTATCGTTCAAAAACATTTTTAAATTTTGAGTTATTTTTACATGCAACAGAATGTATCACATAAAACTCCCACAATCGATAAGTTTAATTAATCTAAACCTTTAATAAACCTTGAGAGTGATAATGTATCGCGAATGCTGCTGCTTGCATTATCTCCTTCGAGGGAAATGTTACATTTAAGTCTGTCACTTTAAAGGTTCCACTCGAAACTTAATTTCCTAACTTTGTGGTCATTTTAGCGTTGTATTGCTTATAAAAATGGCTTTTAAAATTTGAAGAATTTATGCGTGTGGCATAAATTCTTTAAATTCCTAATATCGAAAGTGTGAATTAATTATGCAAGTTTAAAATACATTTCTAGTTTCGCTTTAAAATTTTGCACGGGTACATGTTTATTTAGTTCAATTTAAAAATATATATAATTCTTTGAATAACAATTTATTGTAATACTGTTGTAAAAATATTTAAAAAATTTGAAGAATTTATCCCTGTAACATACTGCTTCACTCAAATCATATTTAAAAGGTTTATTTTAAGCTTTATTTCCTAATCCTTGTTTAAAATTCATCATTTCTGGCTTCGCATTCCCATTTTGCTTGTGTTTTAAATGTACATTTTATTATCTATGCTTAATTAGTACAATCGTAAAAATAAATACAATTCTTTAAATAAAACTTCCAAGGAAACATAGGTTTTTAAAACTTACAGAGATAGGTATTGTAAATAAGCATGCATCCTCTGTATCCTATTGCAAGACTGCAATTTTTAAAAAGATGCACTCTAATTAATCATGTTTCCGTTGCTAATTTAAAATCCTTAATTTTTATCCAAGTTGTGATGGTTTTATTTTTAACATTTCATTATCTTAAGATATTTAAGCAATTATTATAAAAAAGCCCGGTAGCAAAATTACTTTTTTGTTTGTTTGTTTTGTTCGAGAAAATTGAAACTTCACTTCTTATATTAAATCTCTTAGTAAGTACTAAATAATAAAAAGCTTGGGAGCCCTAGAGCCTTTAACTAATCATCAGTAGAACGTGCCTAATAATAAGCTCTAATGAAATGTTCATCCTGCCTTTAGCACCAATCACATAGTACCCGTTTAACACGTTGTTGACGTCTAGACACTCAATTAAATTCATAGATTATTCCAGCGATATCCGCCAGATTAAATGCGAAATTTGGATATCCCTGTCTATACTGATGTAAAATACATGAGGACCATTAATTAATTTTTAGTCACCCCCTCTGGTTAGAATATCTTTCAGTCGTTAAGAGCTTTTCATTTAAGTGTTAATGAGTGTTTGTTAGTTCTTGTCGATGTTTTTAAAATACATTTTTGTCTCGTTTGGTCTCGTGTTAAAAGCTAAGTTTCTTGTTGATTGCTTATTGTTGTTGGGACGAGTTCTGTGTAAAGTGAAATTAATTGTTTTTGATATTGTGTGTGTTAGTGCCGGATTCTGAGTTTTATGCATTTATGATTACTACTATTAATGACTTATACGTTCAATTGAGTTTTATAGTTATTTTTTATACTTGTTTTGTTTACCATCTTTTAAAAATTGCTTAGGTATTAATTTCTTTCGATTCGTATTCTTTGCATATTTTTCCTTGCCATTATTACTATATTCTTTATTGCTTTGTTCAACTTGATTCTGTTGTTAATGTAAACTAGAGTATGTTTGTCGAATTTGGGTTTCAGGAAAGTTTTTTCTATGTCATTATTCAACAATTCGTATTTTTCAAAAAACAATTTTTCGATCTCATTATTTCCCAAATCCTGTGTCTTTGCATTTGTCTTATTATTTTAGGTAAAAAAAAAAAAAAGTGCATAAAATAATTCAATGTCTTCTTGGCCTTAGTTCTATTTCCAGGATTTTTGTTGGGTTATTTCGGTTTTCGTAAGTTTTGTGATTATTATCTCTATTGCTCGAGGAAAGCTTCCATGTACATAATAAATGAAATAGCACTTTATTGGTAAATTTTAGCCCGATTAATTACATGGTACCTACCCATAAAAATGCTGACTTCCTGTCTGTATTTTTTGCTGCTTCTTGTTCTTCAACGACTGGAACTATTGTCTGAATATGTAGCCCAGATGTTATGAAATTTAGGCGCAGCATATTTTTCCTGTACTTTTTACCATCAAATTTATCCAATCCAATAAGTATATCCAATTCATCCACCTAAATTGTTAAAATTGAATTGGTCGAGTTTTGGCTTTGGAAGAATTGGATAGAGGAGATAAAATTTTATATTTTATTCGCATATAGCTCTGTGTGTGCCGGTAGGGGAGGGTCAGCATCGGTGAGAGAGTCTAATCTCAGAAGTAAAAGAAATAAGAAGCGGTGCATTATATTTCATATATTCAGTTATTCACTTGTTGGTTTTAAGCAACGCCGAACTACACAGCTAGTTAGCTATTACAAATCATTTTAAAATAATAATTAATGAATTGATATTAAAATACCAAATGTGTAGCTTAAATGTTATTCGATAAGTTTCTTTAAATTTTATTGTTAATCGTTTGCGTTATGTCGTTACTTTACATTTATCTTTACTTAACTTTTATTTGATCGAGAATCGTCATTGAAATATCAGGACAAATCAAATTACTTCCCATCTAGGCACCTTGGTTAGACAGTGTTTAATTTTTCGATAATCGACACCAATATAGAATTTCGATTGTCTTTCCTTAATTCAAAGCAAACACTGCTTACAGTCAATCACATTTGACAGTCGTATTTCTTTTCACATGTGACTTCCAAGTTTGGCAATTTCATTCTAGCCGTAAGTGCAAAACACTGTTCCCTCAACTCCGATTGTCTAACCACAATCCAACGAGAAGTGGTGTCAACAAAGCTGTCCCCATTTTATTGACGTTCATTGTCCCGTTTATCTAGACACTTTGTTCGCTTTCTTTTTGACACTTTGTCCATTTTGGAGAATTATGAGATATTTCGCTGCTTTTTGACAGCCAGAAGCACTTGCCAAGTATTTGCATTGTAAATTCCCGAGCAAGACAAGCGATGTCCCTTTTGTTCTGGAAAAGAAAAGAGTCCTTCGATTTGGTTCCTGCTGTGATTTGGACCGTATTTCTGCTGCGCCGGAGATTTATTTTATTTAAGCAACTTTTCCCACTTTTTCTCGAGTATAAAAATGTTTCATTCCTAAGAAGATATTCCTGTTGCAATTTGAAATTCGAAATGAATTTCCATTTGGAAGGAAAGGATTTTTAAATCTCTCGTTATCGCTCGCTCTCGACGTTTCGCCGACACAATCAGCGAAAGATTTTATAGCGGGAGAAACAAAATATGTAAGCTGTTTTGTTAGTGAAAACTAATTTTTTAGAATGAATTGATTTCTCAATTCGTACGTATTTTATGAACATTGATGTAACTCCGGTTATTCTGACTTCTGGCATTGATTGACTTATTTATATAACCTTATCTAAGTTTTACTATTTTAAAGTTATTTTTTAATATTTTCTATTTACATATTTTATGTCTACTTGTTAAATACGAATATAAAAGGTTTTCAGTTCAGTCTCTTTTGCAAATGAACGGGTGATCCTAGAGATAATGTTGGGATGCCAAATCGAGATGAAATCATGTAATCTATTGTAGCGATGTGCGTTAACGGGAGTCGAACCAGGGACTCCTAAATCAGTAGACAGATGTGCTAACCACTAAACAAAAGTGACCACTAGTGTCTAGGCGTTGTTTCTTTTATTTGTACACGAGACCACCACACTATTGTAAAACATAGAGTGTGTGTCTGTGGCTCCAGAACAGACCATCTCACTATTTAATTGTTGCTGTTTCTATCCCGTTTCTTTTTAAAAATCGCATATGCCACAACGGACTGAATGGGATTTATCTTTTGACCAACTTAGTTAGCCATTAGATAAACCACATTTGGTACGTTCGGGTATGAATGTTAAAAAAAAAAAACGCTGTAAAAACAGGAAAAATTAAATTGTGGGATGGTCCATTCTGACACTCAAGGCCTCATATTTCTTCGCGTTTGGAACATGGCACCTGTTTCTACCATGTATAGAGCTGCTTTTAAATAGCTTATTTTATAAGCATTTTACCTAAATTGGGCTAACAATGTTTTATTCTAGAAACTTTTCAACTGATTTTAACTAGCTCTATTTTAAATGTATTGGTTTGATTGAACATACTTTATACAGACTGGCCGCAGAACCTGAAAATCAGGGAAATGTCAGGGAGCTTTCTGATTCCGGACAGGAATGTCATGGAATTTAAATTTCACGAAAGTCATGGATATATTCCGGCGTGTTTTCTTGTTCTTCCGTATTTTGGCGCTATTTACCCGGAGATTTGTGGTGGTAATCGTAAGAAGTTTAATGTTACGGAATAATTTAAACTTTTCATTACCTCCAAAACTATTTTTAAAAATTTGGCATGTTATCTCTTAAGCATGCATGTTCTATTTGATTCAGGGTGTCTACACATCTGGAATAATTGAAGAAATTTGAAATAAAGTTTGTCGTAAAATCATGAAATTTTGTAGAAATCTGTCAGGGAATTATCAGGGAACTTTTTTCCCTGAAATTTGTGTCCCCCCTATTTATACTACTAATATCGAACATCATTTCCTACAAACATAATTTGTTGTTTTCTTACAAATCCGACAGTGGTCGGCACGTCTTTTATTTTACATTCGGACTTTCTTCAGTGGCCAGCTCAAGTTATTTATTTCTTCACTAAAAGAATTTCGGCAAAGAGGCGAACTCTCTTCCTACTGACTATGACGGATTTCAAAGGGAAAAAACACAATTTTCCCAGACAATTTATTTGGCCAAAAGATAAAGAACCTTCATTGGAAATTCTTTAAAGCGGATTTGAAGCGGGACTTCTATGGCGAAATCTGAAAGCCTTTGAAGACGGGATACTTTGTTCAATTTATTTTCAATCTCGTCTGACATCCGCTTCTTTATTTGGGCTAACAGGTCTCGAATTGTGTGTGTGCTTCAGTTTTTATTGGGATGTAGTCTTCTATAACGCAAACATAGAAGACTGAACTTCGATTTTTTTCTAAACATTTGAATCTGAAATTCTGCCACGTTTTAAATTAATGGACGCTTTTTAACGGAAAATCCTCCTTGTTCAAATACATTTTGAATCATGTTTTCACTGCCTGTTTACTGGGCGTCTCAGAAATATGGAAAGCAAGGTGAAAAGTGAAAAGGTTAAAAAAAATATAAAAAAATCATAGATTATCAGAAATAGCTTTAATTTTGTGGAACGTTCAAGAAATGATGTCCCGTCGATTATCGGACTGTTTGGATAGAGTTTTCGTGATTTTTCCCATTCAAAAACTGAAATTTCGTTTGAAATGCCTCATGAGAAAGAGATTTCTTTCAAAATTTGTACTCTCCATATAATATATTTTTAGGCAGACTTGCTTAACGAGAGGCCTTACCAGACTTACTTAACAAACTTACCTTTTAAAGGACTAATATCTATTGGTGAATATGTAGCCATGTTCTCAATAAACATTCAATGATGTCAACTACTATTTACTGTTGTCCCCATGAATATATTCTATGAATATATGCATGAATTATCCAAAAACCATGATTTTAAATTCTATTGTAGTATATTTTGGCAAAAATTGAAAAAAGTGTCTAAAATAACGTTAAAAATTTTAGCCTGATATGTTTAAAAAATCATTTAATTTTTTTTTAATAATCTTCTCTTGGTTTTGAGTATCAATTCGGTTCACAATATGCATTTATAGTTGGCTCTTTTTAACTAATCAAGCAACAATTTGTTTAAAAAACTACCTGGCATGGAATTAAATTCTTTCTGTACTTCATTTGTGACTATTTTCGTCTTTTTCATATCAACTTAGCTTACTGTCTCAATTTCTATATTGTTGAAGGATCACGTCTTCCGCCATTTTCTTTGTTTCTTGATCTTTCTGAAATCGATATTTCTAATATATTCTTGAATAAATATTCAGCATGTGTTAGGCTAACAGCCATTATTTTCAATATTGGCAGAACTTAAATGTTAGCATACATAACTTTTACTGCCGAAACGTATTTTAAGTTCACATGCATTTTGTTTATTTAATATTGTGGTATTTGTATTTATAAAGCAACGAATTATTATTTTATATATTTACTGTATTATCTTCCTATTTCGAATTATAATTATTGTCTGTGACAAATCTTTATGCTGTTTTATATATATATATATATATATATATATATATATATATATATATATATATATATATATATATATATATATTAACTTTTATCAACTAGTGCCCTCAACCTTTGTGGTACTGGTCAGATTTTATTTATTTGATGTTTTCCAACTTGTCAATTATTTTTCAAATACTTATTTTTATTTATAATATTTTCAAAAACTTTATCTTCAGAACAAACTTTATTTGATGAACTGAAACGAAATTCTTTCAATGGTTTATTCGCTTATTTTCTTCTCCATAGCAACTCAGCCAACTCAATTTAAATGTTCAACTCAATTCTACTCGATTTAATTCAATTTCTGTTTCGTAAAGGTCTCGTCTTTCGCCATTTTCTTTTCTAGCTATTTCTGACATTTATATTTTCATTGTTTTCTGAAATACATATTCACTTCAGCGATAGTGAAGAATAATTCAACCTCGAATAAGATTCAATTGTTCCTTTACATCTAAAGAAAATCTTATGTCTAGAAAGTCTGGAGCAAAAACAATAGGTTAAAGAAAATCAAAGTCAACCAATTCCACAACAAAATCTTTAGGATGTAGAAAAGTTCCGAAAGGGAATGCTATTAAAAGCGATTTAAGTTGTAAGTGGACTCAGCTAAGTGACTTAAGATTCCCGAAGTAGGTTACTTGGGGAAAAAAAGATTATTGCAGCCCTGAATTTTTGTTAAATCTATAGCCATTACATTTATTGTAAATTGGTTACTTTGTTGGCACTTGAGTAAACCTTTGAAATTCCGTAATGATTTTTTTTTATATTGGGACATATTACCCTTCCGTTAATTAATATCGAGTAAAATTATTCTTCATTCCAACTTGAAAGGATCATTTTATTTGAAATCTTTTAAGAATGATCGCCAGCTTTTTTTTTCCCCATGTCAACAACTTTTTGCAATATTTCCCTTCTTCTTATCTAAGGAAATTTTACCTCAAAACAATGACAAATTTTACTAGATACAGCGATAATTAATGGACCGTATGCAAGACGTTATTTTTTTTTATCATCAATTGGCAGTACTTATGACCTATCAAAATGCATTTTTAAAAATAAACTCATTTTTTTTCACTAATCACAAACGTCCTTTTCATTTCCCCGCAATCGCGACAGTTGACTGTGACGTTGCACTGTGCAAAGTTCATATATCTCATTAAACAAGGTGTTAGACATACAACATCACTAGACATTAGAGTTCACTATTTGAAGTGCTCTTTGCAGATTTAAAAAATTGAGGCTACTTATTGCCGGCTATTGAATGGAAACAGGATTGTAATGTTGTCATATGTCGGATCAAAAAATTTTGTTTGATTACTAATACAATCATTTCGCATAAAGAAATATGTATAATTTTCATGAATATAGTACTAAAAATAAATGAAAACAATTTCACACTTTATAAAGTCCTAAATTTACACAAGAATTGTCTTCGTGTTAAAAGTGGTAAAGTGTAAAGTTGTTTTTATTTATATCCAGTACGGAATTAAAGTAACAAATACCTTAGGCAAAAATCTTGTAAACCTTCTCTTTCAATAAATTTTGAATCCGACCTACGATAACATATCTGGATTCCTATTCAATGTAGGTCGCTGATCGACCTCAATTTTCTTTGCGTTTCTGTATTGAAGTGAGAGTTCTTGATGATGAACGTAAATGATGTCAGATTCCATCCTCTATATCATTACTAAACAAATTATTATTTTTTTTTAAATATTTTTACTGCTAACATTTTTAAGTGTTTAATTCGTAGTCAAAATTCTGACGTTACCTGTTAAGAAAAAAGTGTACCTGTGTAAAGTGCGCCTATTTAGAACCGTTTGGAAGCTTTAGTTATTAACAGATCTTCATAAAAATTGGTTTGTGTATTACTGAGGTAACGGAGAAATGATATCTGAAGAAAAATATTAACGTAGCAACTAAGATCATCGTAAACTGATTTCTATAAATAACATAATAAATACAATAAAGTAAAAAAAAATAATAAATATATAAGATTTAAAAAATAGTTCAACTATTGCAAATGATTCTTCAAGAACTTCAAACTTTATGGGCTTGTTGACTTGTTGGTTTAAAACTCGACTATACAGTCAACCTCCTTACGAGTCCTTAAAGTACAATATTTCTAACTTGTAGTATATGCGTCTCCATTTTTGTGCATACATATTCATTAGATTAGTCTATAAACTGCTCTCAACACTACTAAGGTAATGGAGAAATGATACCCGAAGAAAAATATTAACACAGCTACTAAGATCATTGTAAACCGATTTCTATAAATAACATAATAAATACAATAAAGTAAAGAATAAAAATATAAGATTTTAAAAATAGTTCAAGTATTGCAAATGATGCTTCAAGAACTTCAAACTTTATGGGCTTGTTGACTTGTTGGTTTAAAACCCGACTATACAGTCAACCTCCTTACGAGTCCTTAAAGTGCAATATTTCTAACTTGTAGTATATGCGTCTCCATTTTTGTGCATACATATTCATTAGAATATTCTATAAACTGCTCTCAACAGACGCACTTAAAACCATATTGCGCCGATCGGTCTAAATTTTTAAATACAGTACTTATTTTGTTCAAAGCTTTTTTTTAATTAAATTATGTTCCATTTAAAGGTCATTCAGTTGAAGGAAGTCATTATAAATACTAGTTTGAATATCAACCGTGATTCTCCTTGCATTGTGAAACAATTGAAAATTCTTTCGTTATCTTATTTTGAAATTGAGTGGTATTGAGAAGGTATTGATCAATCATGTAAATGTATAGACAATGGTATAGAATTTCATTTGGATAAATCGCCACTCGAAGAGTAAGTTCTGTTTTAAGAAGACGCTTGTTCAACCCGATCGAAGGCAATACGGATATCAATGGAAGCATCTACCGTTAAAGTATGAATAAGATATACGATAGTGATTTTAGATATTTTTGCCCATACATTTTATTTTCAATTTTTAAAAACATATCTTTATATCAGATGATATGTAACGTAAAAAGGAGAGGAACGCCGAGGTGGGAAGGAATAAAACTTTATGAAATGACCAAAAAGATAAATTTCGAAGATCTTTATTTCTTTTTGTCAGTTTGTTGACATGATAATAAGTTGGTAAATTAAGTTTCATGTTCTTAACATCTCTGCTTTCATACTTATAAGATTTTTGTTCTTTACCACCCCACTGTTCCTATTCATCCTTTTTATGCTAGTAATAATTCTTTCTTGTTATTTTTTAAAAACTTTTTTCAAATATAATTAGTGTATTCAAGTATACATTTTTAACGATAAATTAAATATACTAATTATACTCCAGCTAAGGGCGTTTAAAAATGTTTTATTTACATATCCTTAAGGGACTTGACAGTCACCGACACAAGCTAAAATTCGAATTTACATCTTACTTCAATGTCCTATAATTTATTTATTTCTCAACGTATTTACAAACTTTTTTCTCAGAATTTGTAGTTTGATGTTTGCAAATATAGTAATAAGGTAAAAATAATAATAAAAAAAAGTATGTTTTTAGTTTGTAAGAATTTGTGCAATCGGCTCTAAACAGTGATTTTCAATACCTAGGTACACTTTAAAAAAAAAATTATTCAATATTTCTTTCTAATTTTTTAGTAGATTATTTTATAAAAGTGAGTTCTACACTGATGACCTAAAATTTTTTTGTAAAACATTTTTTTCCCCCTTCTAGTTCATATAACATATATAATTTTTTTTTCATAAACGTTAAAAGCAATATTTCTAAAAAATAGGTTATCATCATTAATCGAAATGCTAACTTAACATCAGTAATTAAATATATATATATATATATATATATATATATATATATATATATATATATATATATATATATATATATATATATATATATATATAAAGTTGTTTTGTGTAGAAAGTGTACCAATGTGTTAAAAATCACTGTTTTGAGATAATTTTAAAAAATTCTTTAAATTCAAAGTATTCTTTTTTTTAATGATTTTTGCACAATTACTATGTTTATAAATATCTAACAACACTTTGAGTGAAAAAAGTTTGTGAATGCATTGAGAAATAAATAATTTATAGGACATTGAAGTTGGATGAAAATGCAACTTTTAAATTTTGTCGGTGACTGTGAAGTCCCCTTAAGTGTGTAAGTATTTTATCTGCTTTAAAAGAAAAGTGTAATTGAAATAATAGCAGGGCATCATCTATTTTACCGTTAAAATACTATACCAGGTGCGCATTATACCGGAATAAATATCATTATGAAGTATTGATATCCTTTAAAAACCGTTGTGTTTAGTATGATCACTTACGGCATGGAAATATCATTCAGATGACTTTACATTGTTGGTAACAGTCGAAAAGTATATCGTGTTAAAAACTCTTGCCACTAGAATAAGTGTACTTCACTTCGAGTGCACGGTAATGTATGACTAGATTGTCTTACATACATAATGATCGATGTTGTCTTTGAGATTCGGAATCAACTTTATACTGTTAATCTGAAAATTCCTAGTTGTTGATGATTGTTTTGTAAACAGCGCGACCACACATACACTAAATTAACCAGATTCTTTGAGTTTTGTGGTGATGTAATTCGTCGACCACTATATTTTACCAGCTGGATATGAGATTGCTACTTTCAATTGTGTAGCGACCAAGAGGGATAAGGCCAACTTGATATGGCTGTGGGGTTAGCGCTCTGGCCTTGCATGCCAAAGGTGCTGGGTTCGAAGGTGTAGGTACCGGTCTGATTAGCCGTTACAGTGCACAAAAATAGGTCGTTGAGCGTACAAACAAACCAAACCAAGTGGGATAATTATATCGTGTAACATAATTTCATACGAAGTTACCCTCATTTTGCTAATTTATTGCTCAGTTAAAAAAAATGGGGATCTCTAATTTTTATCGTGGGTATTAATATGTCAACGTATATTTTAACACGATCCCCTTGGGAAGTGAAACAACTACGTGTCACTTAAAATGTTCTTTTATTGAAAACTCTTCAGTTGTGCAAAAAGTTTACAGCTTAGTGTTTTTACTTCTTAGAGTTTTATAGAACTTAGTTGTCGGTGAAATTGACGAAATGTTGATTTCTTGTATTAGGCTTGTATAAAATGAGTTTTTAGTTGCAACTGATTTTGAAAAATGACGTCTATTGTTTCATTTATTAAAAGTAATCTTTCTGTGAAATATACTGTCTTAAGAAATACCTATATTTCTAGCAGCCAAGATTATTCTTTCTTCTGGTTTATTTTTAGTGGCAGCAAAACGACAGGTGACGTAAGTCTCAAATTGTTTTAGCCCTCTTCTCCCTCTTTTTTTATTTTCTTCACGGGACACTGGTACTTTTCTTAAATAAAATCTTCCCATGGCGAAATTACTTTTCCAGGGTATAACAACTTCGAAAATATAACCTGCTGGCAATTTTAACCTTTCCAAAATCCTGTCGCAGACAGATAAAAAATATGTTCTGCCGTTGTTGAAGAAACGTCTGTGACCCCTGTCACAAACGTCTGAATATGCGTGAAGGTAAATGGGTTTTCGGACCCGGAAAATATATCCTTTATTGTCATAACAGTTCGATAAAAGCTACACAAATAACGATAACATACGGAATCGACATCTATATTTCAGTACCTTCCACATTTCTTATTCAATTTATTATAGGTTCGCGTAAATAAATCGAAACTAATATGGATGCAAATACCTTCATGTATTGTGCTGGATAAAAAATCTTTTTGAATGTTAGCGTAGTGCGACCATTTTATGTCAAATGCAATTTTCGCATTTTCGATTTAAATTGTGTACTGAACTAGAATTACTGTCCGTATTTGTTGACTTATTTTTAAAACTTCTTGAGCAAATTTTTCTTCCGCAAAATCTTCTCACTGACTAAAAACATATTTTCATCGACTTTTTTTAAAAAAAAAAAGGAGTGTCTGTGACCTGAATCATATTTCTGAATATGCGTAAAGGCAAATGGAGAGGAGATAGGTTGTCAGTTTCCGGAAAAGCTATCTTTTGTAACCATGACAACTCGATAAAAGCTACACATATGGCGATGGTAACTAGAAATACGTGATCGACATCCATATTTCAGCACCTGCGATAGCGCCTAGGGACATTATTTTGACACCACTCGCTTTCCTCCTTCAACTTTTGTCTTAAGAAAGCAAAACTTCTTCACTTCGCAAACTCGTGTGTTTTATCTCAAGGGGATGTTTGCATTGTAGTAGTTATGATTATTCAGTGAAGGATATTTTGTGACCACGTTTGAATAAATTTTTGCAATTGGTTGTACTGGCATCTAATCTTCAATCTTGGAATCCGCACTTACTAGCTTGAATTCTGAAAATTAATTTGATTTTAAAAGTGTGGAAATTGTCTTATGAATCCAATGCTCTCCTGATATAACAGTTCGGTTTCTTTGCTCAAAAATTAGCAGTGTGTGTGTTAATCTGACATTTATTTAAACCCTATTTAATGTTAAAATTTTGCATGGGGAAAAAAACGTAAAACAAAAATATGTGTATATTATTAAATTTGTTTTGTAGTATTAGATTTTTAGCCTTTTAATGACACAAACAGATTATTTTCTAACGACGTACCATTTAGTGTAAAAGTATACATTTTAGAAAATTTGAATTTATAGTCTTATTTATAAAGGCAGATATACTGCTTCGATTTATATCCAATTGCCTTTTAAATGATTTCTAATAACATACAAATTATGAATCACTAAAGTTTTTTGGAATAGTTTATTTAATTCTCCTTTGCTTTCAAAAGCTTCTATTTATGTGTTTTTTAAGTTATTAGAGCGATGTAGTAAAAAATAAGTTTAAAAATAAAGTAACTATTAGTTTTCTTTTACGTTCTTGTACGAACAGAATTTTAGAGTCGCACAAAGCGTAAAATGTTAAAAACCACTGCCCTTAAATGTAATTTCCTGCTGTACACAGTTCTCATTCCTACAATAGCATTTTGTATCGTTATTTCGTTGCGAAAAACGGAATTCTTTCGTAAGTCAACGGTGCTAAATGATCAATTTTTTGAAATTGCTCGCCGGTTGCAAAAGATTAAGTTAATTGCTTCCCCACCCCAGTTGATGGCAAGAATCTGGCAAAGGTCCATATCCATCCAAAACTACGCGGACTGAAATAAAACCCGCTACAAAATGATGTTTCTGCAACTACAACAGGTCTCGTGTTCATCAGCCTTAAGCTCTGAAATGACATCTTGTCTCTAAATGGATACGGTGCTGTTATCAGCTACATTTGATATTCCCTCTGTGCTTTGTCTTCTGAGATTTCTCTGCAAACAAAGCCATTTGCTTTTATGGATTATTTGTGGTTTGTTATTTAATGGAGTGGGGTGTTATTTCAGTAGAAGCGAAGCTTCTTTCATTCGTTGAATGAGTACCTTGCAAAAGGATAGCGCTTGTTTTGTTTTTAAACGATTGAAAACTTAGCTTTGCTGATGATGAATTTGTTGACTTTAGTTGATTTTGAAAATGGTTGATTTGGATGAGAATGAGATAGGATTTCAAAGTTATTTATTAGGCTGCATTTTGTAAAGAGGTAAATGTGTTTTTAAATTTGCACTTTCCCTCTAATAATTCTGCGCAGTTATAAATTAAAATGTTATTGCTTTGTTATCTAAAAAGAATATTTTTACACTTTTTAATTAGAAGATATTTTTTTTTTTTTTTCATTGGATAGATTTTTATATAATTCTAGATATAAGGCATTTTGAAGAGAAAAAAAGATTATTTGTTAAAGACGAATTAGAAAGCGTACAAAAGTACTCTTGAATGTTTGAAATATTGCATATTTGATATATTCTCAGAGATGCCAACTTTTACGGATTTTCCATAGTTTTTACAAATATTTACTTCTTCGAGCGTTCTTTAAAATCTAAAGAAAAGAGCTTTAAAAAAATCGCCTTTTTCAATAATTTGCCCTTGCTTTTGGAATTCTCCAATCCTCCTAGTCCTAATCATTTTCGCCGAGTAATAATATTCCATTTTTTGCAGCACTTTGAATGTAGTTAAAAATTATCAAAATTATCATTCAGTTGTTTATTTTATAATATAATTGTTTAAACATGTATTTTTTGCATACATGCTGTTTGACGTGTGTAATTTTTTGAAATTTATTTTCTGATGGTTTTCGTCACTTTTCCTAGATCGGAATTGCTTACTTTTTTAATGCTTGCCCTTGTTGACATTTAAACCAAATTTCAGAGTTGTGACTATAATAGAAGTGGAACATTGGGTTCCTCGTTTGGAACGTTTTGATTCGTTAAAATGAATTAAACGTGATCGGAATAACTTACTTTTTCTATGCTTGGCCTTTTTTAACGTATGTACTAAAGTTCAGAGTTGTAGCTGTATGGGAAGTGACCGAATTAGAGAGGAGTGAATCAGTGAGGCCTTCGACTTTTATGTATAAAGAACATTCGTATTGGAGACATAACTGTTAATTGAATAGTTTGTTAACTTAAGGTTTAGTTCTATAAAATTTTATACTTCTGCGATGAATTAAAAATAGTAATTGATTCGTTAAAATGAATTAAACGTGATCGGAATAACTTACTTTTTCTATGCTTGGCCTTTTTTAACGTTTGTACCAAAGTTCAGAGTTGTAGCTGAGTGGATCAGTGAGGCCTTCGACTTTTATGTATAAAGAACATTCGTATTGGAGACATAACTGTTAATTGAATAGTTGTTAACTTACGGTTTAGTTCTATAAAATTTTATACTTTTGCAATGAATTAAAAATAGTAATTCTAATGAGCAAGACGTGCAGTTAAAAACTATTATTCTAATTATAATTGATGTGTATCCTATTTCAGCATCAAAACTAAAAGAAGCAACTCGGCTCGTTAAAGTTAGTAAACTTTTACATTAATTAGGCTTTCAGTGAGTTTATTCTTTGAGAAAAAAATATATCTATTAGAAAAACGAAACTAAATATTTCTTTAAAACGTGGACAAACAGAAAAAAAAGTTCTGTGTGTACTCCCGCATTTTTGTTACAGAAGTCTCCCAAAATAATTCAATTATTTGATAATTTAACGATTTTCTCGTTTTTAATAGTGTTTAGTACCGAATTTAATGGCAGCTAAGTAAGTCTTAATTAAATTATAAGATTTTGGAAATGCTTTAATTAATAATTTCAGAACAGCTTAGTATGATGAATTTTCTTCGACTACCAAGCATTTTCTAATGCATTTACATAATCTAACGCGTCTTGTTTTTAAAAGGAGAGATCGATGTTTTAACAGACAAGGGCGTATCGCTAATTAATTTAAATTATCCTTCTGGCTTCGGATAAGACTTAAGAAAGTACGCCCAACTTCTCAGACGTTTATACTGAAAGTAATCGCATTTATCTTTGTCGCATAAAGCCGCCTCCTTTTGAAGTTCTGCGTAATGGTCCGCCATCAATTTTATTTTCGTGGCCTGGGGAGTATTTTTTGGGGGAAATTTGTATTTTTTCCGTAACTTGGTAAAAGAAACAAAAATTCTCTAAAGAAATAGAATGCCTATTTCTTTAAAGATCTATTTGAGGAGAGGTATTAGGGATTTGTTTTTTGCATTTTAAGAGGAGACTAGTACGAATCCAAAAGTCGTGTTAGGCATACTTGGTTGCGTAGAAATAAGTAATGCAGGTATTTCGACTGAACGAGTAGAATAGTATCATTTGAGATGAATATCCACCAATATATTTGACTTACATTCAATTTAATATGGGTATACGCACGTAAATAACTTGCAACTAAATTGAATGCAAAACATTTGTTTATATATGGGAGGCCAAGAATGTGAACAGACTTAAATTCATTACATTCATTCTTCAAAAAAAAAAAAAAAAAAAAAAAAAAAAAACTTAGTTCTTATAGACATCCAGAAGCTGGATGTTGATAATTGGTCCTCCTGTTGCGATCTGAAGCGGGTTGTAATCAACAAATATTCACACAATTTTCTATTTATACTATTGCGATGAAGAGGAAATAATGCCTAAAAATAAATAAAACAAACATTAAATAGGTTACATTTCTGAAGCATGCTTCATAAACTATTATAGCACTGATACCCAAAGCTTTATTAGATTGTTTCATTCTCTCTCTCTCTCTTTTAACTTGTAACTTTTCCGATGAAACTCAACCTAAAAAGTAAAACCTCTATAAAGTTATATTTAATATAAATCCTTAAAGTGCTATGTTTGTATATGGGGATGTAAACTTCAATTGGTATAAATATTTTTCTTTAGATATCATTTCTCCATTACCTTAGTAGCACGTAAACAAAATTTTAATATTTTCTTTAGATGTCATTTCTTCATTACCTTAGCAGTAGGTAAACACAATTTTGAGTACGTAAACAAAAAATGAATATCGTAAAAAAAATTTTGAGTTGATCATACTGCAGGCTCCAGATAGCTCTAAACAAGAGTAATTGGAAACACCCTGTATGTAGTGGTACTTTAGCGAGATTCTTTTTTTTTAATACTTAAGTGTATACATTTATCTGGTTGTTTAAGTGTGTTGTGATAAAGTTTGCCAAGTTATTCTTACGACATCGATTTCTCAAA
Organism: Linyphia triangularis; assembly: GCA_963978545.1. Taxonomy (NCBI): domain Eukaryota; kingdom Metazoa; phylum Arthropoda; class Arachnida; order Araneae; family Linyphiidae; genus Linyphia; species Linyphia triangularis. Next base: position 40,889,260 of record OZ021733.1, on the reverse strand, counting down.
TAACGTTTTTCACCCGTTCTGTTTGCATTCTCTAAGTCCTCCATGTATCATCCCGCTTTAGAATGAGTTTTAATATTCTGGATATGAATCCCTTCGACTATAAACGTAATAAGATATAGTCATAAATTAAATGAATATTGTTGTAAATATTATTTTAATTCAAATCAAGGAAAGCTCGCCCCTCCTCCCCCCCCAAAAAAAAAAAATTACCCTTTTAATCACAATTCTAAATACTGGTATTTAATCTCTCTTTAACTCGTATTACCTCTAGAATAAACCCCTTTTGCTTTGTCATTACTGTCAGAAGCTCTAGTAACACTAGTAATTATTGTTTACTGCTTGACGGTTGTCTGGTAAAAAAAAATTATACATATGAAAGGGTATTTTCTTAGTTCTTTTTTTTTTATTAATTTAGATTTTTTTTATATTGATGTTGAAAGTTCTTTAGACAGTGATATAGTGAAACTGAGGTTTTTTTCTTTTATAGTATGACGTCTTTGGGCGGTAATTAAACGCTTTACTTGTATCTGGGTATGGAGTAAAGCTGAAAATGAACACTTCGTCAGTAAATGCATATCGGCATTTACAACTGAAAACAGTCAAATGATGATTTTGTCATAAACAATTACAAAAAAAAAAAAACCGTATATATGTCCGTTGATACTGACCTTTTTATAAAACTCCAAAATTCTACGTGGAAAATTTTATTTTGAAAAGTATGGTTCTTCACAAATATTGCTTAAAAAACAACCTTTTTATGTTCTATTTTATTAAATTGTTTATTTTTATGAAAACAAATTTTCTTTCTTTTATGTGCCTAATTAGTTTATTCAGTAAATTGTATATTTTCAAAAAATATCCTGATATTTTTGATTTTTAAAAATTTACAATTACGAACCATTTAAAATTTCTTGGCTATTTCCTTGTGAGCTTTTTCAACACCTATAAATCACTATGATAATATTTGTGGAAATTGTTCATCTTGTATCGAATTGTCTCTTGTACTTTATATTTGGTTTAAAACTGTAAATGGTAACATCTTACACGCATTCACTTTCAAAATGTTATACCTACTTTTATAATTTTATTAGATACACAAGCACTTAAATTAAAATAATTATATTGCATTCATAAATAAGCATAATTGTACTAGGTACACACACATTTAAATTTGTATTAATTAAAGAGTTGAGAATTTTGTTTTCTTTTAATAAATGAGACTGATAATGCTTAAGATAAATTACACAAATCCATCTTATTACTTCAAAGTTCGAAAAATATTTATCATTAGCTAATTACAGGTTAATAGTTAAACTATATTTTTGGTGGTATTCAAATATGCGGTCGCAATGCATTTTATTGGATTTCCCTTTTGAAAATTTAGTAAAAAATTCTTAGAATGATCGTGTTTACTCAAAACTTATAAACTTTTAGAATTCGGTCGATTTTTCCTAAAAGAAAATGTTAAGTACTGTCGAGGCAAAACGGCCAAATTTAATCATATGCAATATTTTCTTGTCCCTGCATAAGGTGTCACGCTATATTGTCATTAAGTCAATTATTTTATTCCGAAAACTTCTCGCGCTTTATTCGGATAGCTTTTTAAAAATAAATATATAATCTTTAGAGTGCTCATTTTATCTGATGACTTGAGTTTGAAAATATTTTATATTATGTTTTACAAAACTTTGCGATGTGGACTCATACAAAAAAAAACTTTATAGTATGCGTATGTTGGAAACCAGTGCTAGGACTCTAGAGTGGCCATAATTAACGGCTTGTGCCGTTTTATTATTGCCCATATTCCCTACTGTTAAATTACTGTTTATTATTGTCTAGCTAGATCGCGAAGTTGCTGGTTCGAGTCCCGTGTTAGGCATGGGTGTTTGTAAATGTATGTTGGTTTGTCTAATGACGAATGTTTCGGCGCATTATAGCCCTCGTGTTGCTGACGGTGCCAGATAATCTGAAAACAACCAACCAACCTTATTGTCTAGAATCTGTGTTATGTAACATTTTATATTTATAAAAGTTGATAAAATACTGTTTAGATCATGGAGAAATTATGTTTTTAATCCTTTATTTACTGATGCGACTTTAAGTCCCGTCAGTTTTTTTAAGGTACTTTATTAATTTAAGGGCTCTGTCTACTTTGGATGCATGAAAAAAAACGCTATTTTTATTAGTTTTTTTTTAAGAATATTGTTATGTTTATTGATATAAAACTTGTTAGGCTTAACAAAAAACATTCGTAAATTACCAAAAAAAAAATTTTTTAACCGCTTTTTTAATGTGAAAATGCCAGGTAAACAGGAGTCCTCAAAAAGTAGGTAGGTGTGCGCTATTGAAAAAAATCTGAACAACGGCCCGTCTGAAACAAAAAAATTTAATGGTTTTAGGTTTAGTGTGACAGTGACTATATTACTTACCTCTAATATTAATTTATATGCAAAAATAACAAAATGGCAGACAAAAAAAAAAAAAAAATTAAACGTTTTTTTTCCATGTTTTTTGCCAAAAAATAGTAAAAATTAACATTTTTCAATAATTCTGGTACTGGATATAGCGATAAGTGTACAGAATATGTGGTTAAAGTTTCATAAGGATCAGTTCAGTAGTTTCTGAGATTTTTTTCAACAGCGCACATCTACCTACTTTTTGAGGACTCCTGTTTATCTGGCATTTTCGCTCTAAGAAAGTGGTTAAAATCAATATAATTTTATCGTTTTCAAACCCATTGGGATTTTTAAATCCACTAGGATGAATTTCGTTCTTCAATTGTTAGATAGCGACACAAACTTTTTTCTCTTTGTATGCAAAATCATAAATGATTTTCAATATTTTAGGCGTCTATCTTGGCCTTAAATCGTCTTATATATTTGTCTCTAGCAAGCTTCCTAGAGAAATAAGTTTGTGCTGCCATCCAACAATTGAAGAACGTACTTCATAGAAGAGGATATCTATGTCCCAATGAGTCTCAAAGCGTTTTTATTAATGAATACAGTACCATGAGAAAACTGACGGGACTTATAAGTCCTGTCACTAAATAAAGGTTTAAAAAAATCTATCAAGATAAAATTTTGTCACCAGGTGGAAATATAGCGGTTTATTGGCTGGCATGGAAGTTAACTTTACAGACTGAACATTATCCAGGAAATTGTTATTGAAGTTTTAGACCGAAAAGAAAACAATCCAATAAAATATAGAATACCTGGCATATTATATTGGCCACAGAACTTGAAAATCAGAAAAATGACAGGAAGCTTTCTGATTCTGGGGAAAATTAGGTGAAATGTCAGGGAATTTTTAAAAAATTTTGCTAAAATCAGGAAATTTTTCTATTGTTTTGAAGGTACGTTTTCCCGTTCATCCTTATTTTGGCGCCATTTTCCCGGTGAACTGTGGTATCGTTAGAAGTTTCATCTTACGGTATAATTTAAACTTTTCTTTGCTGCCAAAACTATTTTTTCAAAAAATTGGCGTATTTTCTTTTAGACATACCTGTTCTATTTGATCTACACATCTGGAAAAATTGGGGAAATTTGAAAAAAAGTTTTCGTAAAATCAGGGATTTTTTTAAAAATCTATCAGGGAACATTTTTCCCTGAATTTTGTGTCCACCCTGCATATACATGTCCTTGAAACATCATATTTAAAATATAATAATTGTAAATAATTTAATCTTTTAAATTAATTTCGATTTTAAGTGGTTATGGGGAGGGAGGGGGATATCTTCGTAGGGCTAATTAACGCACTCGCCGTCATCCAATCGAGCTGAAACTTGTCAAATAGACTCGTTGACGATAAAAATCCATTCTAAAGAGTTTTAGGGGCAAAAAAAAGTTAGTCTATGGCACAGAATCGATGGATTTCTTCGTAGTGGTCAAACACTATGAAAATTCAGTCTGAGCTCAAAATCTCTGAAATAAGTTGCGATTGCCTATAAAAGGCAATCTGTATCGAGGATTGATATTAAAAACTTTGTTTTTATGGCAAGTTTTTTTATTTCATTTTAGTTTTTTAGAGATCGTTTCTTCATAGTATTTGTTCCTACACAAAGTTTTATAAAGATCTGTTTACTTCTATATATTTAAGACTGCATTAAACAGCGTCAGTTTAATTATGCCCTTTCTGTAAGTTTGTAAGTTATACCTTGATACTCCTCTCCTTTTCCTCAAACAAAGTAAATTGCTCGTTCTTAGGTTGATTTTTAAGTAGTGTTATTTAAAAGTAATGTTCACACTTTTACAGAAATCTTTAAGTAGCCACTTATCTTTTTTGCGCACTTAAAAAATTCTGTGAACCTTAAAAGAACTAAAAAAGTAAAGTTCTCTTTAAATACTGGCTAAGATAATGTCAATAGAATAGAAATAAACGATTAAAAAATTTAAATGATTTTTTTGTAATAAGAAAGTTTATTGTGGGTTTTTCGCTTCTCTTTAATTAAAAATATAATTACTTCGAAAGAGTACGTAAAATGAGAATTAAAGAGAAAAAATATACGACCTATAGTCCTTAAAAAAAGTAAAATTCATATTGAATGCGAAATAGGGAAGAATGTATTGTATAGGATGCCAAATAATTAAAATAATGGATTAAATATATATAAATGTTAAGGGAGTGCTTTCTTTTTTTTAAATTAAAATATCTATTCTTTACAGAAGAAAATACAATATAATTGCACTGTTAAAAATACACTATTTCATAGAAATACTATTGTATTAACAGTGGCAAGTTCACTGTTCCATTGCAGTATGAGATAAGAAAAATACCAACACAGGAATTGGACAGTATCAAAAATGTGAAGAAAATAAGTTCTTTCTTTTTTAGTGGTTGTGTTCGCATTTCCCAATGAAACATTTAATGATGTTATTTCTTTTGGTTCCAACTAAGAGGAATTTAATTAAAACACATTTTAACAAGAAAGTTTCTTAATTGTTTTTGTCGTCTCAATTAATTCATAATGGGATTTGTTGGTGTAATAAAATTTGCTTGCGTTATTGCGTATTTAAAACTTTAATGCCAAGGAATTAATTTAAGGAACGAGGCTTAATGATATGAAACTCTACTTTATATTTTGTTGGGAATGCAAATAAATTTTATCTCTCTACTTGGTAACCCTCCTTTTATTATGTATCTTTTGAGTTTATCCTTTAAAGATTACTTTAAATATCTTTTTATAATTATGCTGCGCTAAAAGTTTTTAATTTATCCAAAGAACGCTTGAATACAGTTGTATCAACGGAATTAAAATTGTATTAAATGTTTCATCAATGTATTTATCTAAATAGGTTCTTTGGTTAAGTCGCTTTTTCGATCGGACTGATGAACTTAAATTTACGTTTGAGGTATTAATGTAAATTATGTATGGTATAAATAATGTATGGTATTAAAATAAAGATAAAGTCATCTAGAAATGTAAGTAACGGAGCCGAAATTAAGGTTTAATAGTGGTTTTAGGCTTGTAGGATTTCAATGTTAACATGTCAAGTTTTTGAGAGACTAGAATCAGGTAATAGATTGGCACGTTCTTATCAAACTCATGAATTTTTTTTTACGTGTATGTTGGCAAATCTATGAGTACTGGGTATATGACGTCAAAAACCGTGTTTGGTAGTGATAGGAAACCAAGCTTATGTATTTGTATCTTTTTACTTTACTTTTGCATGTCTATGCCATATATAAATTATTAGCATTTTTTGTCTAAGTCCTTCTAAAAATATCTCCTTTCTCTGAAGACTTACAAGGCTGAAATTTATAATTCATGTAAAAAGCACACAATTATATTTTGGGATGGAAAATTCCTTGGAGAGGCTTTGGGAAAGAATTGCTCAACGGATCATATTATTGTTTAGGTTATAAGAAACAGTTGTTGCATCTAGACTATAAAAACGCATCAGTAGTAAAAAAATGTATTTATAAATCTAGATATTTATGTATAGTTAACGTAAGAACCAAGTGGTACGATTTTTAAATTTAATCATTTCAAAATATTTGTTTTGCTTCTGCTGCGAAATACATGGGAATATTTTTATATCTATGACAAAAAGATACAAAATCTCTCTCTCCCTTCCATAGTAAGTCACACTGTATAAAAATTTAAATAAAGAGTTCTTTTTCCTTTGAGATTCAAATATTTTTCCATAAATTCAATGTTAGATGACAAGTGTTGAAATACACATTGGAAAAATGGAATTATTCAATTCTAACTATCATTTGAGTACTTTTCTTTGGGCTAAAATTACTTTGATGTCTTTTGGCGTGAATAAGCGTAAAATGTCATCCATTCAAGTAACTTGAGGCCATGCGTGTTACAAGGACGAATTCAGATTAACTTATCATGGCAAGTTCGTCCTTGTTGCTTTCAGGGTCTATTTTATTCAGTGCAAATATAATGGACAGCTTGTCATGATTTTATTCTTAGATCAACTGCATATTTTGAAATTTACGTATGGCATTGGTATGCAATTCGTATATGTCTGTGGTGTAAAACTTCTTAATGCTTTTGGATGTAAAGGAGTTGGTTTTTTTAAGAAACATTATTCGGCCTAGAAATTGTTTTTCTGGATTTTCGAAAGTTAGTTGATCAAGGAACATTGTTGGAAAATAAAAACCCCTTTTGGTTTGGTTTAAACCAGGCTTTTTTTTTTTTTTTAAACCAGGTTTTATTGATTTAAACCAAATTTTTTTTTTTTTTTTTGGTTTAATCATGTTTTTTTTTTTTTTTTTTTTTTTTTTTAAATCGTTTTCTAATTACATGTAAACATATTTATAAATAAAATTTGACATTAACTAGAATAATTAATGTTCAAATAACAATTAATATTCCTTCAGAAAGTAATTTAAACTAAGTAAATAAATAATTGTTGCTACTTATGTGGACATTCAAATCATATTATATTTTAATATTTTATTTAGATATACTATTTTTTAAATTCAATATATACAATACAATAATAAGTGTACTTCATAATACATGGAATATTGCTCTTAGATTCATCAGTTATTTTGATAAATTGTTCAAAGTCATATTTTTTAATGTTTAGAATAAGTTGTTGAAACACAAAACTTCTATTTTAAAAATTGATTTAAAATGCAGCTTATAATTTAAGTTTCATTAATAATTTTGAATTATTATAAAGCATTAATACATCTATTAGATTAATATGAAAACTTATTGTTGATACTTATAAAAACTTCAATAGTCTTTAATTATAAAATTTATTTTCAAATACGTTAGAACATATTCTATCGATAGTATTTGTATAATTTTTCATTTGCAAAAACATCTCTCAGTCATGTTATGCCAAGAATACAGATATTTCATGTCGTGAATTGAATTATTTTCTTAAAAAATAATAGAAAAAAGATTGAGTTGTTCAGTTAAAAGTAGAAGTTATTTACAACATCAAATAATTTGATGACAACAAAAAATAATAAATAAATAAAAGTATCATTTTAAATTATTCTTTAAAAAAAAAAATTTGGCTTTAACCGTGGTTTAGACCATGCCTATCCTGTTTAGAAGATTTGAAACCATACAATTTTAGGGTCTTTTTACTCTCATATATATATATATATATATATATATATATATATATATATATATATATATATATATATATATATATATATATAAACTCCGAAAAGTTCTATAATTTAGTTAGGCACTTTAATTCAATGTATATTTTCTTTATCGCAAAAGCTAAGTGTTTTTCTCACAGAGACTGCATCCTTCAGATGATACTTTTCTAAGAACTTATATGGCTTCACTACAAATCTTCGTTCTGAAAAGAACTGCCAATAAAGAATCGGTCATCGCATTTCATATTATAGGTCTTCAGTGTATTAGTTTTGATATTGTCCAATGCTCACATATTGTGACATGTTCGTATGCAGGGCTTCATTGGTCTCTATACACTAACTGGTATGTTTTATTAAAAACTGGAGTCTTTTTAAGCCACTACAATACCTTTTGTTTTCATCGCAGTGTTTAATGCATTGAAATCTTAATGCACAATTAAATATTTAACTCTAAACAGTAAATTCTAAAATTGCAATTTTTGTAATGATATTTAAGGTTGTACAGATGTGTGTTCAGTGTCATAATTTTTTTAATAATGCAAGAAAGAAATTATATCCATTATGCATAATTTTATCAACATATATTTATTTTATCGTTAAACCAAAAATTAGTTATGGAACTATTTTGGTAGAAATATTCTTACACTACTGATTTAACAGAACTGGTTTTTTTTCCTAAATATTTTTTTAATCGGATAACTTGCATCGATTGACCGGCTGCTTTGTGGCTGTTGGTTTGAGGTTTTTTCCTATTCGAATAGCAAATGCTAGGCAGTTCCCTTCGAAAGACCTCCTAGAAGGCATCCCCTCTTGAAATTCGGTTTACTTAGTAGTTCTGACGCAGTTACGATGTTTCGTTGCAGTACAGACTTCGTATGTCTCTTGTGGCACAATATATCCAAGCTTAACTGCAACTATGGATTCTAAAGATTTTTATTTCTTCTCCAATCTCGTTGTTTTTAATTTCTGTATTTTTAATAATCGAAGCAATTATTACAAATCATTAAAACATTATTTTTGGTAATCTTAGTTTCATCATTAATCAAAAGAAATCCAAGAATCCTCAATATACGAATGTTTTTAATGTGAACAAATCGCCTGCAGTTTCTCCTCATTATAAATATTAAAATTAATAACAAGAATTGCTTTCTTTTTTTCTTGCCGATTATCGGCGATTGATTGTTACCTTTTAAGAATAAAACGTTCAAAATATTTTGCAAGTAATTAAAAATAATTCGAGTTAACCGACATCATTAAAAAATATTCTTTATAATGACCTTTTTATTCATTTTTCTCTTAACTTGCCTGAAGTTCACCATATAGGTTCTCAGACCAAAGTAGAATTTATTTTTTAATCTCTAAATTTTTAATACCCTTTACATTCCAAGCAATTTTTTACTCATTTCACTTACTAACCAGTAAGAATAAAAGTCGTCTTAACAATGTGTTTCTTTACTATTTAATTGAAAACAGCACAGCCACAAAATTACTCTTTACGCTTCCACGTGAATTCATTTGTCTTAGTAAATGACCATTTCTATGACATTACCGCTAGGAGTGTAGAAGCACGATACGTGTTTGTTACTTAAAGCGTTGAATTTAAACCAATGAGCTTGAAAGTTGTTACAGTCCAGTTGGGAAACAAGCTCGCCACTTTACTCCTGTTCGCAGAAACACCAGGAGATAATTTAGTGGGCGTTGTACGTGGTGTGTTTTTCTAAATGTTTTATAATCAGACCCAGGGGAATATCGGAACACTAAAGCGACTTATATTAAACTATATTATTATATATTAGATGAAGACCATGGTAGAAGAATGGTTTAAGTCACTTCTAAGTGGTTTCGTGAAAGCGCAGTTTAAATGTTTGAAAACGTATTAAAGCACGTTCTGACTTTTAATCTTTTTTTTTTTATATATATAAATAAATTAACTCTTGAACTACATTACCTCCCCCCCCCCCCTCTTCCCCTGCTTCGACGACCATTACGAAGACCTTCCAGAAGGCATTGCCTCTCGAAATTCGGATTACTTAGTAGTCCAGACGCAGTAACGACATTTCATAGCACTATAGACATCGTGCATCGGTTAATACAGTGTGCCAACATATAGTACTATTAGCTTTATTTTCACAAAAAGAAAGCTTAGGCCGTCATTTCCCTTGATCTTCATGTATTATTATGGAATACATTTCCATAAATTTTCTTGTTATGGATCATTTGAATGTATAATGAGTATTGACTCTTTCTTTTCCCAAATCTGTTTTCTAGTTATATAAGTAGTTTCATCATGTTTGATTAATCCAATATTTTAGTAACTAAATAGTTGTAAAAATAGCAGTAACTGGAAAACACAACTGATTTGTTATTATGTTATCTATGTACACAATACGATGGATGTTATCTTAATTTTTCTCATCTTTACTGGAGATTAAAGAAATTCACATTTCTCTTCTTTATTTAGCTTACTCTATGAAAATGAATATCTTCTTTATACAGCTTTGTATGAGATAGTGCTGTACTTCTAGAAAGAACTCGAAATACGCAATAATATCGCAATTATTTGATGAAAATCGAAAAAATTTCAATATTCTTTACCTCTTGGGTCCAGATATGATATATACTTGTTTGTTTTCTTCATATGAACTAATATTACTTCAAACTAAATATTATTTTGATTAACTGAGCCTCAACATAAAGTCTATAATATATAGCCATCTTTTTTACTACATCTTATTCTTCAACTTCCCGCTGCATTATTTTCCCACTAACTGCTTCTTTCGAACTAACTCCATGTGTGTATAACTTAAATATTACCCAAAGGAAAGACTATAGCAGTTACCATATTAATTTTCTTTTTCTTTCGTGAAACTGCAAAATAAATATGCTTTCTTGTGATCTATTGACGTATAAATCGTAACAAGTGACATTTTATGTGCAGTATGCTTCTTCGCTCTGAGCTATCCATGACAGTTGAAGAGAAATATTGCTCTCTGTATAAATAAAATAGTTTGAAGTTTTCGAGTGGGAAGTTAAATGTTAGTTTTTAGGTTAGTATTATTTATTATAATTTCATTTATTTTACGTTATTTAGTATGTTGTGGACTTTCAGGAAAATCTGATCTAGTCAAATCGTTTCGTGAAAAATATTTACTGTGCAAGGCAATGTAAAAAAATAAAACTGTATTATTTGATTTTATCAAAAGAGTGCATTGTTGGTTAAGGTAGACCCGTACACAAAAAGTCTTAGTTTTTTATTATTCAACTTTGGCACTTCAAATTCAGTACTTAGTTGAAAACCGCCAATATAAGAAAAACTGTGCTGATTTTTTAAATTCAGGTTTGATTTTTTCCCTACAACATTATTGAACTATTTTGAAAAGAATAAGTACTTTGTTAAAGTATGAAAAGAAATTGTTTTAGTAAATATTTTGTTAAAAGTGCCAACATATCAGCAAAAAAAAAAAAAAAAAATTCTAAATTAAATAAATTTTTTTAAAAGAATGCAGCTTCTCATATTAAAAAAAAAAAGTACTCAACCTACTTTTGTTTAGTAATTTAAAGAGCATTAAAAAAAAATCACCCTTCTTGAATTATTTGCAACAAAGCCTTAGCAATTTAAAGAAGATCACAAATTTCAAATACACAATTCTGAGAAAAACGTGTTTAAAGATTATAATTACATTGAAAAATAATAGCAATGAGTTCAACTAAATTGGAATAAATATTATATTCACTGTCTGTTTCGAGCTCCAGATTTAGACCACATGTTCTTTAATATCTATAGAATCACTTTTGATAATTTAAAAAAAATCTGATATTTTGAAGATTGCTTTCGAATCTCAGAGTAGGGGTCTACCTTGAATTCAGAAACTTCCAATTCCAATTTTTTCTTACATAGACCAAAAGACTTTGACCAATAACTCATTTCTTGACCAATAGCTCATTTCTCTAAAATTTTGACTTGATGAGTTTTCCCTGTAAGCTTACAATATACAATACATAAAAACATATTTCAGCTCTTTACATTATAAGGTTCAGATAATATCTTAAGACATGCTTTTTAAATTAAATCTTATATTTAGACATCACCAAGATCTGAATGTCTTTTAAGTAAAACAAAACAACTTCTAAAATAATCATCCTCGCAAATATTTTTAAAATCCCTAAAAGCTATGTTAGTCTGCTGTAATAAATTTTTTCTCAAATTTATAGAAAAAACTATCAACTTTAAAAAAAATGGGGCAGATTGTCTTATACATTGGTTTAAATAAGTTCTTTTATTCGTCGATATTTTCATCATTAAAATAGTCTGAGATTCAAAAGATGTTACGTCAGACAAACAAAACTCAAGTAAACAGTTTTCGCTTTGTTTATTCTTGGTCTTAACCTTCAGGCAGTTTTTGAATATTTTACGATATTTTCTTAAGAATGTTATGAATAAACCAATAAGTATAAATTTTATGAAGAAAATTAATGTTTCTAAAGAATTTCTCCCATCTAATATTCTTTTTGCGCTAATAACTTTTAGAATATTTCAACTTATTCTTAACTCAAACTAATATTTTGTGCACATGGTTCCTTTACGCTCGACTAATGTATAAAAAATAATAATTTGTCTGGGTCTGTTTTTCAAGCTTGCAGTTAAATTTCGTGAAATAGATTTAAATTTATTCATAGTCTATCTATGAAAGAAATATTTTAACATTTTCTTGACGTTGGCGTATGGTTTGCATATATTCTTTATTATAGTTTCTGTCAACTCTTTTAAATTCTAGAGCTTTTTTTTTTTTTCTTTTTTCAAGATAGCAAACATTACTAAAACTAACAATTTTTGGTTCGCTTATAATAAAGTCGTTTAAAGTTAAAGTTTTATTTTTAAAACTTAAACTTAGGAATATGAGCTCTAGTCTAACGTTTTTTTTTTTTATTTAAAGTTTTTTTTATTTTTTATTATTTTTTTTTTATTATTATTATAATATTACTATCTAAAGGTTATTTTCTAATGAGTTATTAAAAGTTTGTTATAAAACGTTAACTTATGTTTATGTTCTAATACTGAAACGAAAGGTAAGAGAGTTTGCTATACTGCTGCCATATATTTATATATATGTGTTTGTTTTTTATCTAATGTGTTATCTAAATTTTATGTTCGAATGTGGTATCTGAAGTTTATGTTCTAATATGTTTAATTGCTGACAATGAATTTATTATATCTTTATGAGCACTTACGATTAAAAAATTTAGACCACTCAAAATAAAGATAAAACAGTAAAACATACTATAGATAACACATTCGAACATAATCATTAGATAAATTAAAAAAAAAAAAATTAGATCATAAAAAGTATTTTATAATAAATTTACGTGAATAAAATATACTTTCCTTACATCTGATTGGCTATTAAATTGCGAAATCTTTTTTTAAGTTTACCAACACCCTCCTTATTCAATTACGATTAGTTATAGCTACATTTCGGAACAATTAAATTTTTATACAAAATATTCCAAATGTAAAATTCAACTTTCTTTAAACCTTTTTTCATTAAAATGACTTAGTTGATAAAACTTTCGAAATACATGACTGAGTCCATTCAGTAAAAATTTGACTTTTGATTATGACGGATTTTTGCAGGGTTTTTAAAATATGTCTGGTACCTCTTTGTTCTTCATAGGCTCAAATGTATTGCTTCCATCTGTTTAAAAATCCGATTCCGGTAATATTGGCGCGAATGGCAATCTTATAAACTATTCTACTCCTGAGTTTAATATAAATTCAGGATACATACCGGCTCTGCTTATTCCCTGTCCATCTATTCAAAAATGTGCCTTTGCCTGGGAAGTCCTTTCGCTTCATTGTAATGATGTCATTATAGACTAGTAATGAGCAATTTGACAGAAATGTACGCCTCGGAATGTTTCTAAATTTCTCTTCAATTGGATGGCTCAATCTTTTCGCGTTCGTACAATTGTTTACGGAGAAGTCTTATAGTCTAAATGTTCTGAGATCGGATGGGATTTTTTCTTTGTTTAAATGGGAGGGTTTGTGGTAGATTTATTTGCTTACTTTCGGAAAGGGTCTTTTCAATAAACTCAGAAAGAGTCTTATTTATTTTTACTCTGGACCTTAAGTCCAAGGGTATTGTTTTCAATTGGTGAAAAGTGTGGTCCGGTGTCCGCCCCCACTTAATGTTTGATCATGCGCAAGAAAGGTATTGTGTGAGCATGCGCAGGAAAAGTATTGTGTGAGCATGCGCAAGAAAGGTATTGTGTGAGCATGCTCAAGAAAGGTATTGTGTGAGCATGCGCAAGAAAAGTATTGTGTGAGCATGCGCAAAAAGGGTATTGTGTAAGCATGCGCAGGAAAGGTATTGTGTGAGCATGCGCCTGCTTCGCCTGCTTGTATAAAAAGTGATGTGTGCTGATGTTGTTCAGTTGTATTGATGTATCGATGTTTTATAAAACTCAAATAAAAAACTTTGTAATGGGCTTGGACTTAAGACCCAGGGTAAACTGTACATCAGCCCTAAACTGATTTTTTTTTCTTTTTTTTCTAAAATGCAAGCTCAGTTGTATTGATGTATCGATGCTTTACAAAACTCAAATAAAAAAACTTTGTAATGGGCTTGGACTTAAGACTCTGTACATCAGCCCTAAACTGATTATTTTTTTTATTTTTTTTCTAAAATGCAAGTCGATTCTGCACTTATAGCTCATATGCAGAATGTGCTTTTAACATGCTACAGCTTTCAGGTTCGACTCCCAGTGTGTTCTCCGCAATCTTTGCTTTCAAACATAGATGGACACTACAGCAATTGTGACTGATAGTCTTGTCTTGATTGTTGGGCTGGTGGAAGTTTCATGGGTTACTTTTTTCCTTCCGATCGAGACACAAACGTGAGGACTCGACCCTTTAAAAGACTTCCTGGAAGGCGTTTTCCTTTTGGAATTTATACAGGGTGATTATAAATAAAGTTCAACATTCAGAAAGCTGTAAAAAAAGAACCTCTTGTCAGACTGACCTGGATATACGCGAAATAAATGGCATAAACAAAAAGAAACTTATTTTGAAGGTTTTTTTTTTCTTCAATATTTTTTTATTGTACTATAATATTCCCTTTTTTGCGTAGATTCAGGTCACATTTTTGGTCATTCTGTCCAGAGCTTCGATTTTTACAGCTTTTTGGAAGAAAACTTTAATTATAATCACGCTGTACATTTTGAATTTAGTGTAAATGTAGCACAAATATTTTACGTTATACAGCGGAATTTTCATTTATTTCTGAATGAAATCCAAATTTTCATTAACATTTTATCATTTTACCTGGAGATCCGAAAAAAAATCATCAAATCACCCTGGAGAAAATTAAATTTTAAATAGATCTTTATCAAATTTAATTAGAAAAGTGTGGGATAATGATACAACCATTTTTAATATCAAAGGTGCTCAGGTGTCATGAGCGTGATTAAAAAAGAAGAGCTTGTTTTTTAGGTCATTTGCAATGCAAATTGTCCGTAAGAAATTTATCGACCTAAAATATTTTTTCTTTCTCACTTCAGAAGCAGCATAATGACTTTTTTTAGACTGTTAGGGCTCATTTATTATTGGTTTAGGATATTTATGGACTAACCCCTGCTATCTTATTGAAAATAATTTTTTGCTAATTATCTCGTTACTGATAGGATCAACAAGGTTGTTATGATTATACTGTAATTATAATTAGTTGTGTCGTATATTGTAAATTATTCATTTATGATTATGCTTGTGCAAATTCTTCATTTCTGAAATATCGTAGGTGTAAAAAGGCAGACACAGAAAAATATCATTTTGAGCTTGTATTCTGTCTTTTTTTTAATTATATGTATTATCTTAATTGATATTTGGCATTTGCTTTATGATAAAAAACTAACCCAACTAACCCATAAAAATAAAGTTTTTACTGTAAATCTTTTATTTGCTTTGAAAATTTTATGTGCAATTGCAACTTTGCCTAAGGAATTTTCAGCTCAAATCGAGTTTTCATAAACCACTACAAAGTAAGCCGACCAAACGGTATAGTGGTTAGCGTGCTAGCTTCTAGACCGCGAAGTTGCGGGTTCGAGTCCCGTGTTAGGCGTGGGTGTTTGTAAATGTATGTTGGCTTGTCTAATGACAAATGTTTCGGCGCATTATAGCCCTCGTGTTGCTGACGGCGCCAGATAATCTGAAAACAACCAACAACCACTACAAAGTAAACATCCATTCTGTGAAGACTGAGAGGCGACTGCAATTAAGGTATCCCATGGAACAACATTCTGATTTTCTTATAGAATGTGAAGAAATGTTAGTAAATTATGAATACACTGGTCTGCGGGGCAAAAATGGCCAAAAACTGTAAAAAAAATTAGTTTGAATGAGTTGAACTAAATCCGATCACCAAATATGTCATAACTTGCTAAATAACCAGCATTCTTTTTTATTTGGTTATTCACCATTCTTTAATATTCAGTAAAGAAAGGTGGAAACGATTTCGCCTTGCTGGCGAAAAATACTCGCATCTTTTAAAAGTGCCCTAAATTGACGTGGTTAGTTATGTAATATTTATTGCCAGCTTGTCTCGCTTTAAAAAGGGACGAATATTTTCCGTTTATTCGTAATCTACTGACATATCCGAACATTCTATAAAAGAAATTCTGAAGGATGTTCGATTGGGTACCTACGCTTGCAGTCGCCTCTCGGACTAGTGCCATTGACTAACTTTGTTTGCCCTCAAAACTTCATAGAATCCATCTTCCTTAACTACGAGTCTGCTTGCCGAGTTTCAATTCAATTGAATAGCGGAAAGTGAGGGAATTAGGTTTGCTAAGATTTTCTGCCACAAACAAATATATAAAGGTCATATATGTATATGAATATATAGGATTTAAAAAACTAGAAATGTACATAATACATTTAAAAAGCATTTTGTCAAAAAATACATCTTAGTCTTGTACTTCGCACAATTTATTAAATATTTTATTAAAAATGTATTTGGGCAATTCTCTGCTGTAAGCACGAGACATTTTAGCTTTTTTTTTTCTAATTATAAACCAATTAGAGTTCTAAAATTATTATGAATCGAGCAATTATACTTTTACATTACCTAACATTTTAATTCTTTTTTTCCTCTTTTTTTTTTTTTTTTTTTTTTTTTTGCAAATAAGGGAATTGGTGCTATTTTTTCAAAAGTTAAAATACATTGTTTTTATTTACAGCGTGGAATTTATATTTTTACAGATTCCAAATCTATTGACTTATTTTGTTTTTTACATAGTTAGTGAGTAGACACTCTTTTTTTGATTTCTACAGTTTCTTTAAATCAAAAGCAAAAGACATGAGATACATTATGCGACTTGAGAAGCATTTCTCCATTTCTGAACCAGGTAGACTACAAAACCAAAATTAACTTCACTTTTCACACGACTCTCTGTGTTTGAGCACGAATATGTCGGTGTGATTTTACGCAGATGTCTCCGCGGGTTAGTCACGCAAACATCAAAATCGGATTTTTCTACATCCTCATACGTAGCTTTTTGTTTCATTTGAAGCTCTGTTTTCTGCTTCTAGCATCATTTTTTGTCACATAAAAAAAATCTAAATATATGTATGGGTTTAAAACTGGAAACTGTTTTGATATTTGTGTAGTGGACAAGCTGGACAGTTTTAGGTAACTGGAAAGTGATTGTCTGTATACTTTTTCAAAGTGACCACAGAACCTGGAAATCAGGGAAATGTCAGGGAGCTTTCAGATTCTGGAAATAATCAGAGAAATGCCAGGGAACTTTTTAAAATTTCACAAAAACCATCAGTATTTTGGTGACGTTTATCCGAAAAATTGTGGTGATAATCGTTAGAAATTTAATGTTATGGAATAATTCAAACTTTTCATTCCCGCCAAAACTGTTTTTAAAAAATTGACATATTATCTCTTTAGCATATATTTTCTTTTTGATCAGGGTGCCTACATATTTGGAAAAAAGTTGGGGAAATTTGAAAATAAAAAAAAAAATAATAAATGTCGTAAAATCAGGAAAGTTTTTAAAAATCTATCATGGAAATCAGGGAATTATCAGGGAACTTTTTTTCCTGAATTTTGTGGCCACCCTGTTTTTCAACGTTTCAATAATCTGGTAGATAGCATATCTACCAGGGTATTGTTTCTTTAGTGAGGAATAATAATACATACGCATAGAATTTTTTTTATTATTATTAATGCAGCATAGAATTATACTAATGTTATTTGATGTTTTTGATTTTGAATTAAATTTTTAAATGGTTCTAGTACCATATGAAGGGCGCCTGAGAATTCGGTGTTCGTTCTATAAACACTCAAACATTCGAGTCTTTTGAGAAATGTAATTGTATATTTTATTCACTTTCGGTTTTTATTTGTGCCATTTATTGTGTTCATCAAGGAGGCATGAGATCTGAAATAAGTATTTAACCATTTATATACCGACGGGACTTATGAGTCCCGTCAGTTTACTTATTGTATGTATTAATTTAAACATTTTGCGACCCATTGACACTTCATTAATAACTTTTCCGGTAATGTTTAGTCTGTAAAGTTAACTTTCATAAAAGCCCTTAAAGCGCTATGTTTCCACCTGGTGGCAAATATTTTATATGATACTGATTTTTGAACTCTTCATTTAGTGACGGAACTTATAAGTCCTGTCAGTTTTCTTATGGTATTGTATTAATATAAATACTTCGAAATCCACTTCTATGAAGTACATTCTTCAATTGTTGGATAGCAGCACAAGCTTATTTCTCTTTGTAAGCTTGCTAGAAACAGATATATAAGACGATGTAAGGCCAAGATGGATGCATAGAAGATTGAAAATGGTCCATGTGTTTGCATATAAAGAGGAATAAGTTTGTGCTGCCATCCAATAATTGAAAAATGTGTTTCATCGAAGTGGATTTTATAGTACCATGAAAAAACTAATGGGACTTTTAAGTCCTGTCTCCCTTTATAAGTTTTAAAACTGATGGGACTTCCGTCAGTGAATAAATGGTTAATTGTGACTTTGCTAAAATTACTGCATTCTTGCAAGGTTTTTTTTTCTGTAAGTTTCCATGTTTTCAATGATAGTTTCTTACAAATATTTGTATTTATTATTTTATATTTTGCTGAACAATTCCTAAAAAGCATGAATGTACTACGTTTTACTCTCTTCTCGGCTTTAACTTTGATATCCCCCACAACAAAAATGAAGAAATTAAACAAAACAATATTAGTAATTTTAAAATTTTGTTTGCAGAAATTTAAGTTCACTAGATATTGCTAAGTTGAATTGCAATCGTATAATAAGTATTGTAAGTTATTTTACTTTTAGTGTTTTGGACAGACTCTTAAGTGTTGAATAGGTGCTAATTTGGAACCTTTTAGATCTTGAAAGAGCAGATCCCTGCTCAGCAGATCACTGACAAATTTGATGAAAAAGCCTCATTCTCGCAGTATTTTTTGATTTTGAAGTGACAAATTCCAAAATTTCTAAAATTATGGCAGTTCTCTTAAATGCAATTCTCTTAAGCACATCTATCTGATGCAACAAGTATCTAATGTTCAGCCTCCACTCGTTTTTATCAGGTTTCGCAAGGGAGAAAAAAAAACAAATCATCAATTCTGATCCGCCCTTTTTCTTAATTTCGAAAAGGAAAATTATTAATTTTTCAAGTTATCAAGTTTGCATGTCTCTAAAGGCTCGTATTACATACGAGAGGTTCATCAGCTAATTAGTTCCGAGATATTTCCCTAAAGGTTATCAGTTTGAAACCCCGTTTTTCGGATTTCGGAGATGAAATATTACGAATTTCTTTCGGGTTTAGTGGCGTCTCTTGCACAAGTTTTAAACCCTGCATGGGTCTATAAGCTTTGGTCATTATGGAAGTATCAGCAGCCAGTTAGTGCTGTCAGATTTTACTTAAAATTGCCAATTTGATTTAACATTTTCACCATTCCTAAAATAAATATTTTGAACTTTTTTTTGCTGATTTTGCGGAGGTTTTCTAGAATATTTTGTTTTTATGAAGTTTTTACACGTTTATTATATAGCAAAAATAAAAAAATTAACCAGACTATGGTGAAGCAAAAAAAAAAAAAATCTCGGGATATCTGGTTGAAAATTTCTACTTGTTAAAACTTGATGTACAGGATGATTATAATTATAGTTCGACTTTTAAAAGTTGTAGAAAAACACTCCTCAAAATGACTTGAAATGTGACCTGAGTTTACTCAAAAAAAGGGGGAAATGCTATGGCATAAGAAAAAAAAAAAAACTTTTTCGAACTAATTTTTTTTCTTCTTATGCCATACCGTTTTCTCCTACTTCGCGTATATTCAGGTTAAATTTCAGGCTATTCAAATGAGTGGTTCTATTTTTTTACAGCGTTTTAAAAGTGTAACTTTAATTATAATTACCCTGTATAGTATTTTTAAATTTGCAATTTAAGGTTTCATAATATTTTTGTTTGTAACAATTTAAGTGAATTTTAAATTTTAATATAATTTTGTTTTAAAATATTCAAGACGTTAAGATTGGTATTTACCCCGGACAAAAAAAAATTCCTAAACGATGGCACCATATTAACTCAAAGCATCAAAAATATTCTTTATGAGTTATGCCACTCTTCTTACAAATAAACAACCATGCCTACAGAGTACTTTTTTTCTAAAAAAAGATGCAAAGCCTATTTTCCTTAACGTTTGTTTTCCATTTTTGGTGTATAATTTTTTTTATATATTATTGGATTCTGCTTATAGTAGATGGAATTCATGAAATATTAAAACTTAAATCCATTATTTATCATTCACTCTTACTTACCATACGTCTTTCTAATGTATTTTCCGGCAATACGTCACTTCATGCTTTGTTGTTTGAGTGCATTTTGAATAGGAATTTAATGTTAAAGCCCCAAATCCATCGGATTTGCTTGTAAGACATATCTATTGTTTTTAGAGGAAAACTAGATATTCCAGATTATTTTATTTACTGATTTTGGTTGTATAATTATGTGTATTTATAATAATTTAACTTGAATTAAGTATTTTTCATACACTTCAAATATTTCAATATTTCCATTTGATATATTTAGTATCATATTTATTTATAATATTTTGTAACTAATCTTTGAAAAAAATTTACGTTCAGTTGAATTCTTTGTGCAGTTTTAACTCACTGTTCATATTTATTTGTTTATAATATTTTGCAACTGGTCTGTAACTTATATTGGAAACTATTAGTATGAAACTGACCCATTTCTACATGTTTATCTTTGAAATATCAGATCCAAAAATTCCTTTAGTAATTGCCCTGTTTTATATAGCCAATTGATTGACGCTATTGAAATGTGAAATTATTGACAAATTTGGCTTAACATTGTTTAACTGTTACCAATTGTAATCATGACAAACAATGGCCCGGTGTGACTTTGAAAGTAGTTGACTGGTAGACACTGTCAAAATTAGAAATGATGAGAACAAGTGTAACTTTAAAAGTTGTTATCAAGACACTCCTAAAGTTATGGTTAATGAGAATAGACAGATATAACTTTGAAAAGGTAGTTCAATTTAAAAAAAAAAAATTAAAAGACCTTTATTACAATATAGCCTTCATATCGAAGAACAACCACTGAAATGTGCCACTGACACCTCTGTGATTTTTGGATGATGGAGTTTTAACCTTATTTCATTAAAATGACACGACGATAACGTATAATAGTTCGCTTTATTTGACAATCACTGGTGCTATTCATCAAAAAATAGGTACTATTCATCAAACCCACTTAAACCAGTTCTCCCCAAATTTGTTCCCACAGGCTAAAATTCCCTAGTATCGGGTCTATTTCCGGGGAGGGGGTACAGACCCTCTTACCCATCAAATTATACAAAAGGCCTTCCTCTAATCAAGCCGAGAAGAATAAAAGAAAGAATGGTATAAAATCTTCAAATAGTATTGGCTGTAGTCCTGGCTAAAGTTTGGTCACAACCAGAAGAAGAACAAAAATCCGGTGACTTCGGCAATTTCCAAATGATTTTTTTACCATGTTCCCTTGTTCAATGTTAACAATTATGTTATTATTTTTCATCTTTTCACCCGGGGCAACATGATGCAAAAAAAAGAAGGAAAAAAAAAATCAGGGTTTTAGCTATTATAGAAGCTGAGCTTTGAGGGGTCGAAAACGGGCCTGAGCTCTGTGTCAACATAATATACACTTGCATGTTTGCCGCTTTGACATCGGACTTGGCGGCGGACAGATACATTTACATCTTAACATATTTTCTCGAAATAGAAATCTAGGTTGGCGCGGACACCTTTTACATTTAAACATTAATATCGCTCCTCTGTGCCGCCTATCTATGTATGCAGGAAATTCTCTAGTTAATGAAAGCCGAGTTGAAAGGTTACCCGATCTGATCTTTTGTTATTTGAATACCGGCGAGCCATAGGTTCTGATCAAAACAAGAATTGATTCGCCAAAATAGATAGTTTCGCATTTGATGCTTACGTCCAAAGTGCCTTTTCATCGGAATACCATTTCTCTCGAAATATTTCATCTGCTCTCTTCATTCATCGATTTATTGAAAAACTCTTGTCTTCTTTCAACTGACGATTGGCACATTTCTCAACTGCACTATAGGTGCCTTGGTGTGTCACAATGCTGCCTGTCACTTCGCGCTTAGTCGAGCTAATAAGTAGTTTAAGTTATAAATATCCAGGTGGATTGTCAGTTATAAACTAGTTATTGGGTGTTTGGAGAGCTTTTTAAGCTTTTGCAAAAAATTTATATTTTTATTCTGAAAACCTTTATATATATAAATAAAAAAAAAACGTTGTTATAAACCCTTTTGTTTTAGAATTGCTTAAATTACTTATATCATTGTTGAAAATTTCACATTTCTCAATTGCACTATGGGTACCTTAGAGAGTCAATGCTGTCTGTCACTTATTGCTTAGTTGCACTAATAACTGGTAATAAATATCTAGGTGGATTGTAAGTTATAGACTAGTTGTTGAGAGTGTGTTCGGAGAGCTTTTTGTAAGTGTAAGTTGCCTTGTTGTATTCAGAAAACCTAAAAAAAAACTTTGTTATAAACCCTTGCGTGTTGTCAAAATGAAGATTTTTTTTTAAATGTAGTTTTTTTTTTTTTTTTCCGATTTCGCCTGTGATGCGGAGGTACCTCTGACCTTTTTGAAAAACAGTATTATAAAACACTCTATCAATTCCAAATCGTTAAACTTTTATTTAAACAATTAGAAACCATAGCTAGCTGAGCAAATCTCCAAACATGCACGCCTGCACTCAACAAGAATCGGCATAGCTGTTTTATAAAATCAAAAATTTACATAGTTCTTACAAATAAAACATTTTCTTCATGCCTTTTCTCGAATCGTAATAGACAACACTGGATTTAACAACTTTTTACTGCTCTGCTTTATACATACAATACTTGCTGTAATAGTTGTGCTGCATTAGCTGAGTTGAAAATATTTTTTTTTTTAAATTACATATTTTAAGACTATTTTGTTTTACTAAAAGAAGCAACGTTTGGACATCTAAACAGTCTTTCAAATGAAAAGTTCTGCGTTGAAGTTATCAGTGGTAAAAATAATTTTAAGATTTTCTCAAGAATTTTTTATTGACAAGAAAACAAAAAAGAACAATTTTGTTGCATCTAATTTTAGCTTTCTATGTAGAAGTGTCACCTTAACTTTTATCAATTATTTTATTTACTTTTATTTGAAGAGAAAAATTACTCTTCACATCAATGCAATTGTTAAGACTTCAGAAACAGCGAGAAAAGAAAGAAAATCTGAAGCGTTTTCCTTCTTTTGTTCTTTGTTTGCCCCGTGCTCCCCTTCAATACAAATAAATCCTCAATTGAATGGAGTAGTAGTCACAAACACATCTATTTGGCAAGTAAAACCATTTGACTGTTGGTTGGTCAATCGATATTCAATAGCCCTTGGGTGATAAAATTGAAGGTCAATTTTTACTTTTCGATTCCGCTCTGAAATTTTTCACACAGAATGGTAGTGAAATGTTTCTGTAGTGGTTAAGTTTAGAATCGATTTCAAATAACCAGAAGATACATCGATTGTGAGACATAGCTCCCTCAACCGTAGACATTAAGAAGTTGTGCTACAATTTCATAATCATATCTTTTGTTTCTGATCTAATAAAATTTGTTCAGTTTGATTGTGAAGTTACATGCCATGGCCAAAAAAAAAAAAAAAATCTTTCTAGTTTCTTTCATAGATTTCTATTTGTTGTTACTTTTTTGCCATGCGCCCTGTCCAAAGTTGCGGGTGTGACATTTAGACAAACTAAATTAGCCATCAACTACAATATTGTAGAGCAATGGTTTTAATTTTTATTGATTTTAATGTTGAATAATTACATATATAATTATACCAATTTGCCATTTACCAGATATTTTATTTATTTTTTTTAAAAATAATTTCTACCCGTTGCGGGTGTAACATAAAAAGGACATGCATTTTCATCTTCCAGCACAAAACCTCAAAACTCTGTGAATTATAGCAACTGGGTGAACCGATTTTTTTTTATGTTATACAGTAATACTTAAATAATTATTCTATGAACAAATCAAATCACTTACTTGAATCACTTACTGTAGAAAAATATTTAAAAAAATTGTTGCGGGTGTGACACCATGTTGCGGGTGTGACTTGTACAAAAAAACACTGTGAAATAATACATGAATAAACAATTACAAAGCTATTAATGAACAAATTTCATTTCCAATCTTAAGTTTATAATTTCTGCTGCTGGCAATATTTTTACAATTGATGTAATTTTCTCCCAGGATAATTCTGATTTGTTTGGCCAGACATACACATTATCTGAAACCTTTCAAATATTCTAGCTGAATATCATTGCCATCAATTTGCTTAATCTGTCCAACAAAATGATCGCTGTTTTTCTTTGATTTTGAAAATAAAACCACTTTAACAAAATCTCCAATTTCATATTTGAACTTGCAAGATGCTTCATTGTCTTCGATTCTTGATTCTTCATTGATTTCTTCGATTTCAGAATTAAGGAAATTCTCCTATGAATATTTTTTGTTGTTGTTGCTACCTTAATTCTCCCTATATTAAGAGGAACAATATGATGGAAGGATTGTATATGCCTGATATTGCTGGGACTTGGCTCCAGCGATTGTCAAGCATTTTTACATCATCTAGTGTTATATGATGTTCTGGAGAAAAAAATATTTTTATGCTCTTCAAAACTTTCTACTCACATACAGCAAAATCTGAAGCTGTCTGTACTGTTGCAGATCGTTGAAGTACAGCTAGAGATACAATTTTTTTTGCAATTGCACCTACTCCATCCACAGTCCCTTACCGTGTGATGTTGCAAAAAATTACCATATCATATTTGTTTCATAATCATTTCGGATGTATGAAATTGCTAACATATTATACCTGTTTTTAAATTGACCTGCACAGCCATCTGAAAAGATATGTAGCATCTGTACTTTGTGATTTTCTTTAATATCTTTAATCAGTATATCCATATATTTCCAGACTGCTTCTTTACAGTGATTTAAGTTATCTGATACTATTATGTATGATTGGTGGCCATCAAAGAATGCAGCAACAGCCTTAAAAATTGTAATTTGTGAGTGTGCCCAATGGGCTGATTGAATTTCGTCTTGAACAAATGTGGTATAATTTTCCACAAAGTCCACTTGTAAGGTCACTTCACCTTCTACCAAGTTGTCTTTTACAAATTGAAAATGTTCATCTTGCACATTTTTTATAAAGCAATGCTTTTTAAATTTCTTAAACTGATTTACTATTTCATTAGCAGCGTCTAGCATTGATTCTGAATTATCTCCACTTTTTACCATTGCTTCCATTGTATATAAAGACTGTGATCCTCTTCTGGAATTTTAGATTTCAAGATATCATGAACATTGGCACAGTTCGAACACAAGCTTAGCATGCAGGCTTCCTTTCCTGTATCACATACACTGTCTTTTATCAAGTCTCTGCCTTTACCAAGTTTGAGGGCTTCAAGTAATAATGCCATGTTTGCATGATATTTGTAAACGCAAGTACATAAATTTACAAATAATTTGTTTCAGGTTACATTTGTGTTAAATTTTAAAAGATGTTGCGGGTGGGACTAATAAAATGTCACGCCCGCAACACGAACATGTCACACCCGCAACGCTTAATAACTATATTTAAAATAATAATTAATTTTGTTTATATCTTTAATTCAAAGTACCTTAGTAACCTATTTTTAAATACCAAGTCTTGTAACTTACAGTCAAAGGAATCTCTCAGTGGAGTTATAAATGTAACTTTTTGTTGCGGGTGTGACACAATAATTAAGAATAATTAATAATGCTTACCTTTTTAATGAAGATTAGTAAACACTTATCTGCTGGCAAAAAGCATTCAACAATAGATGCCAGATTATATATCTAAGTTTAGAGATTTACAGAATAATTTGTTAAGCTGTATGAGAGCATGAAACATAAAGATTTTTGGAGCAATCTATTTCATGCTGCCAAAGTGTCACTTTATTAATTAAAATAAGTATGTTAATGGCAAAAATTTAATTATTTTTCAATAAAATATGAAATAGCACACTTTTCTAGATTATATTGCAAAACTTCAACGTAATATAATTAAATTTAAATTTTCACCCTCATGTCCACTTTTTGGTGGATTGGGCGCATGGTAGGTTTGTTTATCTTCAACGTCATTACAGGTTAACGTAAGGAAGAGAGAGGTAGGTTATTAAAAGGTTGTTGATTCGAGAGGATCTGCTATATAGTTTGATATACGTGTATATTATTATTGTTTGCGTATGTTTGTATAAAAAAAAATAGTCTGTAAAGTAATATTGCATAGTATAGTTATATAGTCTATAATAATCTAATAGTAATATTGCAAACGAATTTCTATTGTTTGGAAATTTTGTAATCTATACGCGAGTAGGCTTTTTTTTTTTTACAAACACCAGGTAAAGTTTTTATTGTAATGTAGTAGAGTTGTGTTTGGTTACAGTTTTGAAGTTTTTCTCTCACATCAATCAAAATGTTAATTTAATATAGAAGTAAATTCATTGTTTGGGTATTTTGAGTAAATTCAAGAGTCAGTAAGTTAAAAGTCAAACTAGTCTAATATAATTTCGTTTGTCTTTCAACCAACACTAGTGCTTACTGTAAATACACTGTTAAAAATTTTGTTCCACCTTGCACCAAAAATTGGTTCCCATTTAGCTGCCACCAACATTTGGTGCTTAGTTTCACGATTTAATGGTGCAACCTCGGACCGTAAGCACCATTAAATCGCAAAACTAAGCACCAAATGTTGGTGGCAGCTAAAGGGGAACCAAATTTTGGTGCATGGTGGACAATTTTTTTTAACAGTGTAGTTTCTTGAAATGCTACATATTATCGAATTCGCATGCATAAAATTCATCAAACACCTTTCAGTTTTGACGACAGCAATTTCCCCCGAAGGTGCTATTAAAAAAGGCACATTAATAAATTATTGTATGGTGATTATTTAAACGCACCAGATGTTTTATTATTATTATTATTATTATTATTTTGAGTTATCGATATCGTACGATGTACTGTTTTGCGAACTGTATCACGATACACAATAAGCAAAAGGATATGGTGCTTTGCAAGCTTTATCACCCCCCCGTTACACAATAACCCAATAGACAATACCAGAAATGTTTACGCTTGACTATCCAATAAAGCCAAATCAACACACTGTGTCGATGCATGTGAAACGTAAACTTCTAGGTCATTTTCCGAAAAGCGAACAAAGTGCTTATTGGTCTGTGTTCTCAACCTTCCATATAATCATAGGACGTTGGCTTCTAAAAATCAATTTAATTTCACATTAACAGTTCGAATTATCGCAATGAATTTTCGGATTATCATACATGCACATTCAAACAGCCTTTGCAATGTTCCTGAAAGTTTTCTCATCCAGACTTATTCCTTTTAACGAATCGCAAATCAGTAATGATATTATTTGAAAATACCGTTTCCCCAAATCAAATAATCGTATCTAGAGGTAAACGTAATGGAATTCTTGGCTTTTAACATTGAGAGATCCGTATATCAATTCAACGGATCCATGTATAACCAAGCGTCCATTTCTTAAAAGGATAATAGCTTATAACGAGTATTTTAACTGCATATGAAGGTAATTAGGTTTGCATCGGAAATCTGAATTTCATCCTCGCAATGTGTTTACACAACGTCCATAATGACACTAACTCGCTCGCAAATATGTCATCGTGAATGTCTGTTACGTCTAATGCTGTTGTAAATGAATCGTATGGGGGTGCATATCTATTTTGCTCTAAGGACCCCTTGGCGCTTCCCCTTTGTTAGTGCCTTTGGCCTTTGAAACGCTACATTAATATTTAGGTCACCAACATTAAATTAGCAATGTATTCGAGTGCATATTTGACTTCAAATTGCTAAGTGATTTTCCCTGCCATTGACTAGGTTATTTTGCGTAATGTTTTTTTTTTTAAGTTAGGAGAGTAAGCAACAGTATGAATAGTAAATTTAAGGAAGATGGCAATTGAGCGTATAATGAAATAATTAAGTATCGTGAATAATTTAGTATGAATAAAATTTTATAAATTTTAAATATTGATGCTGTAGCTTTGCTTAAACTGGAAAGGTATTTTTATTCCTCGAAGTAAAATATACTTGTTTTGATGAAAATAAAATAATTTATATTTTCTTGAAATGATGCTTTAAGTAGTTGTAATATAAATCGTATTATCACATAAATAAAACTTTAGATATTGAATTACAATCATAACAAAAATTCCGAGTTTGGCAAAAGGGATTGTTTTAAAGGGTTTCCCCCTTGTGGATTGTATAAAACCTATACTTTCAAGGCCAATTTGTTTGTTTTTTTAATCGTAGTAAAAATACAGGGAATTCTCGTAGTCAAATCTGAGAGTATTTACTATAAACATAGTTTTTGCAGCCAATAAATCAAGGAAACAAATTATAATGTATTTCTCTTATTTAAATTTTATTAGAGTATTTTAATGTATTGTTTTACTTATATTGGTTGCTTGACACTGTAAATGAATGTTTCTGTTGTCTTTCTATATATGAATATCACTATCCCAAATCCAGTTTTGAGCATTTCAGAGGATTTTACAAGAATTATATTTCCTTCCTCCAGTGGACTCTTAACGATTCGTAGTTTTTAAAGGCTTTGTAACTTAAAAAAGCAACATTTATTAAAACATTAAATGATAAAGGCGGTAGAATTCAAAATTAAGATCAAAACAGCAGTCTTGATTTTTTATTCCCGAATCTAATATTTTGAGGGAACAACTGGACTGCTTTATGAAAATAGCAGTTAGGCGTCAACATGTTTTAAATTATGCTGGTGGCATTGTTGGACTCAATATCTAATTATTTGTAGAGATTTTACTCCAACTTATTAATAATATCTCGAGTTATTTACAGAATACTTAAGCCTCTCTTGCTAATAGTGCACCCTCCGAATAATCTTTTGGTGCGTTTTCCCAAGTATCAGACGATCGTAGGTTATTGCGTAAAGCTGTCCAATTTTGTCGACCAATTCCCCTTTAGATTTTTAACGAATTCCTGATTTTTTTTTTTTTTATTTTTTTTTTTTTTTAAGGATTCTTGCCTTAAAGCGGATTTTTTTTCTTTCCAATTGATTTATTACTGGCCGTAGAGTAGACAATTTAGAACAAATAGTGATCTTAGCTAAACTTTGATTTATTTGTGCAATTAGTTGACTATTGAAGTTAACTCGTATATTAAACACTTATCCATATTAATTAAAGTTCTTTTCTTTCCAGTTCATCGAGAAGTTCCAGGAGGTGAAGGAAGCCACAAGGCAAGCTGCCCAACAAAAGGCCCAGCAGCAGACAAATGGCAGCGCATCCACGCCTGTCACCTCTGCCAGCGCGTCCCCGTGCAGCAGTCGAAGTGTCCCTACGCCCCCCGTGCCCCCATCACAGACCCCCGAGGGGGTCGAAGATTGCCTGCCACCCACCATTGACCACGTGGTGAGCAGTCTACCAGCCAATGTTAACGACATCGCCAACACACTCAAGTCGTCACTCGTCGCACATCAAAGAAGCCAAAGCTTGTCTGGGCTGCAAGCCAGCAAAGTAGGTGGCATTTCTAATATTTATAATTGGTAGTCCGGCTCTAGTTATTTCTCACTCAGTTTAGAGTGGAGGTGGAAATGCAAAGCCACCTACGAATTAGAAAATGAAATTGCTTTGTTATTGGCGAACAATTTGCTGTTTCTGCTAGCGAATAAGTTCTGTCTCACACATATTTATCTCACACATATCACCCATTGATGTTCATGATATTTTATCTTCTCCAAAACCAAAGCTATGGTGTTATAGTCTTCATTTATTTTTGTTGAGTGAGCAAGTAGTATTTAACCACATTTGTTCCCATTGTGTTAAAGGAAGGACACATTTCAAACTTCGCTTTGAGTTGTCAAAAAATAGGCGCCAATTTTCTGGAAAATATTCAGGAGGGTCCATTTTTTCTAGGAGTTCTCTAATTTCGTGGCAAATTACAAGATTGTCTTCGTGAGAGAAGAAGACTAGCAGATCATTTTCTCTTGTACGGTAAAAACTAATTTTGGTTCTTTGTTCCAGTATTATTTTATTTTTTTTTCAACCTGGAAGCCAGTAATTCAGGAGCTTCATTTTGAAAAGTTGATATCTCTGAAAAGGTCATTTAATTCATACTAGTTGAAATGTTGAGGAATTGAAGATACACCATCATAATCATTTTCACCTTCATTAATATGAGAAGGGTGGTCAGAGAGTCAATACTCTTTGTTACATAACTTTGGTAGTTAGGGAAACTTTGGTAACGGCCATATCGGCACTTCCTCTGAATGAAGGACCGGCCGTTTTCCAGAGACTAAATTAGGATAAGTCCCCTTGTTACAGTTATTTAAATTGATTCCAGTAATTTAACTAAACAGAAATAATAGCCAACCCTTGTATATGTGATTTAGGACTTCACAGAAAGAAGTTAGAATTGCCCATTTCGCATAAAACTGCACGTTAAAGAAGCACTGATCTAAAAAAGTAGAGCCGATGGAGAAAAACTGATTTCATATTTAGATTCAGTGCCCCAAATATAGCTAAAATCAGTTGTAAAATCTTGGGCACCAAAAAAAAAAATTGTTGGCCTGTGTTATAATAGTTTAATTTAGACTATTTACAACACATCGCATAAATAAAAATTGAAGTTAAACTAACCCATTTTTTCTTACCCTATTTAATTCAACTATTTAACCTCATTTTATTACCCTATTAAACATTTGTGCATATAAATTTCACAAATTAAATACTATTAAAATTTATAACTGGGGCATTAATTTATTTAACATGTTATTTGGCCTTGTAGTGTATGACTTTTAAATCATAGTTAGCAAAACTTTGTTAAATTTACAACTTTTTCACCAAGCCTCATTAAATCCAAAAAACACATATTTCTTCTAAAAACAACGAACTAACGAATGAAACCATCTCATACAATTTTTCGTAAAAACCATCCAAATCTTAATTCTTTATCTCCATACTAAAAGCTTAAATTTTTTTTAAATATTGTACTTAAAAAAAGGTTTAATAAGCTCTGTAAATAAACTACTCGGTAAGATGTTTTTATATCCATAATAGTATATCCACCTGTGAATATGGAAATTCCTTCCTGTTAACACGTATTAAACAACTAATCTAAACGGATGTGCAAAAGCTCTTTTCACGCCCATTCTCTTATTTGCTCGCTGTTCTTTTCAAAATGCCATGTTGGTCTAGGATGTGTGCCTTGGTGC
This sequence comes from Linyphia triangularis, assembly GCA_963978545.1. Classification (NCBI taxonomy): domain Eukaryota; kingdom Metazoa; phylum Arthropoda; class Arachnida; order Araneae; family Linyphiidae; genus Linyphia; species Linyphia triangularis. The sequence continues at coordinate 40,857,766 of OZ021733.1, read as the reverse complement.
GACTGAATTGTTTCATAATTAATTCCTCGTAAAGCCACGGTTGTTTGCATTTCCTGTATTAAACTTCCCAAACTTTGTTTTTGGGGCTTCCTCATGAACTTTTAAGTGTCTCGAACCAAATGAATTATGTTTCTCTCGCTGCTCTGCATTCTTAAGGCATTTTGTCATATTAACATCTAATTGATATTTAAAGACTTGTATTTCGAAAATTATGGCTTTGTGTAGAATAAGCCTGGGATTTTGTTATTCCCGGAATGGGAGCCTTGCTTTGAAGATTTCTAGCTACTGTTGAGTTATTATATTTTATGCTTGAAAGGAAAGATTCCTTAGCTATAATTTTAATTGAACAGCTTTTAGTCACTTAAAAATATCCATAAAAAATTTCTAGATTTGTACCTCAAGCGCTCTTACGCATTTTATAATTTCTTTCTAACATAATATTATACATTTAATATCACATGCATAACATAAAAATTAAAAAATAAATGTAATGTTCACATCTTTTTAGAATTGTTCAGCAGTTCGTGAACGAGAAGGAAACAGTCTTTTAAATGCAATCAAACATATTAGTCCGAGAGGCGACTGCAATTTTTGGACCCCATCGAACATTCTGAATTTTTTTTATAGATTTCAGAAAAGTGAGTAGATTAGAAATCCATTGGTCTGCCGTGGCAAAAATGGCCGAAACTGATCAAAAATCGACTTGGAATGAGTTGAACTAAAATCCGATTGCCAAATATGTCATAACTTGCCAAAAAGAGAACAAACTTTTTCTTGTGGCAACCATGCATTTTGATTTTCAATGAGAAAAGGCGCAAACGATTTCTGATCTCTGGCTTGGAAAATTTGTATCGTTTAAAAGTAAGCCAGATTGGCGACATCCAGTTACGTAATGTTTATTGCCAATTTGGCTCATTTGTGAAAGATGCAAGTAAGTCATAGCCACACATCCGAATCGTCCGCAACCTTCTTAATTGAAAATTAAAGAGTGAGGGTTACCAAATAAAAAAAAATGCTTATTATTTGGCAAGTTATGGCACATTTGGCAAATTGAATTTAGTTCAACTTATTAAAAGTCGATTTTTAACCAGTTTCGGCCAGTTTTGCCACGGCAGACCAGTGGATTCGTAATCTACTCACTTTTCACCAATTTCTATAAAAAATTCAGAATTATATTCGATGGGGTCCAAAAATCGCACTCGCCTCTCAGTCTATATTTATTGAGTTAATTTGGAAGATCGGGAAGAGAGAGTGAGAAGAGGTTTAACACACGTTTTTTACGTTTAGAAAATGACAATCGAATCCATGTAGAATCGTCGTCAAGAGAACACTGTAAACTAGCATTGTATTGGACCATGTGAATAAAACCGTTCGACACGATGACTAGCAATACTGAATATTAATTATGAGACTCACTGTTAGAAAAGCGCTGACCTAAACAATTATCAAAGTTATTGAATGGAAGTTATTGAATGAATCAGTGAAAGATTAAAAATAATAGAATACGTGCTTTGAAATTATGAATTAAATTTATGTCGATAGTGAAAGAGATTATTACATATACATATGTTTGTTTCTCATAAGTCTCTTCACCAACACACTATCCTTACCAAACTCGGCAGGCATAATGAAGATGTATTAAAAGAAAGATAAAATCATGTAGAAAGATAAAATCATGTCGAAATTTAGGTTGTGGTTAGGTTGCAGTGATTGTGTAGATAATTTCTCATGTGTTTGCTGTAAAACATCAAATTATGAATTGACGAAAAATCAGATGAATCTCATTTCCTCATGTCATATTTATAGATTTCGAATCTTGGTTGGATTGAATACCTTGATTCTACGATTGGTATTGATTGAATATGAATATTGTATCTGTTTAACTTTAATATGTAAATTAATACATTTTGATAAAAATAAGTTATTATATTCACGTATTTTTTCCAACCTGCAAAATAACTTTTTCAGAAGATTTTTTAGTTTCTAAAAATTAATAATATATTCACAACTCTATCGGCCATTTACAGCCAATTCAATCGTTTTGAATGTGCTCATACTTTTTTACTTTGATATATAACATTGATTAATTGACACATTAAAACCATTAATTTTTTACATTTAAGATAATATGAAGTTTAATAAAACATGTCTGACATATATAATCAGCAGTAATAAAATCAGTTTCTGTGTCTTTCTGAAAGTCATTTTTAATTTTGCAATGAAAAATGGGAAAATCTAATTTCTCCTAATCGTTTCCCAAATTACACTCTGAAATCATAAATTTCGGTTACAGCTTTTCTCTCCCCTTTGATTCTGGCAAATCTCCAATCAAAACCGCGTGGTTTTATTCCCAGCAACATTTTATTGAGCTTTAGATAGGAAATAGATTTTTGCCCTTATCTAACCTATTATCACTTTCAATGTGAATCACTATAATTTATTTTTCGGCCTCTGCTGTATCTTTCTTTTAAAGTAAAGGTATTGGAAGAAAAGAGAATGAAAGTTTGCAACATTTATGAATAGTAAATTTTAAATAAAAGTATTAGGCTACGTGTAAATAAAAATAAATTTGCATAAATAATTTATATAATGTTTAATTTTTTTTTAAATATTTCTTGTTTATATTTAAGAGTCATTTTTTAATTTATTTTGAAATTTTTTTATCTTCTTTTCTATTCTAGAAATTGCTTCTTCCATGTAGAAATTTTTCAGCAGTTTTTCGTTTTATATTTAAAAATTTTTAAATAATTTATTTCCTTTATACTTATAATTTGCTTATTTTCAAGAATCACCTCACTTACTCACAAATTTGTATTAAAAATATTTAAGTACATACCACTTTAAAAAATATTGGAAACTCGATTTGTAAAAAAAGTGCTTAACTGTTTTGTAGAAAGGTTATTAGTTCTTTAAAATGTGCTTGAGTATTTAAAAAGAATAAACAATCCGGAAAAAAGTGGTGACGCAAAAGCCTATTTTACTTTAAATAGTTACTTTCTTTAGATCCAACAATATTTTCTTAATAAAAATTCGACTCTCCCGTAAGTTAACAATCGCTGCTAAAAGTCACAATTTATCTTTTGAAGCTATTAATTATTCTTAAAGATAGCTTGATCTTTGGTCTTGAGGTGGATCATTGATAAAAAAAAAATTGGACAGTAGTCATTTCCTGTCTCATAAACCTATGCAATATATCTTATTGTACATTACTTCTTACCATTATTGCTTCAAAAATTTAATAAATTGTACCAGATATCATAACAACATTGATTGTAGCTGACCTGAACACATCGCCGACGGTCTACGAGAAATCACGGTTTTGTGCGATCGGCAGGGGAAGTGACAGAGTGGCCACAGAACCGGGAAAACCTGGAAATCAGGGATATGTCAGGAAGCTTTCTGATTCTGGAAAAAATCAGGGAAATGTCAGAGAACTTTTTAAAATTTCATGAAAATCAGGGAAACTTTGTATTGTTTAAGGCACGTTCATCCATATTTTGGCGCTAATTACGCGGAGATTTCTGGTGGTAATCGTTAGAATTTTAATGTTACGGAATTATTTAAACTTTTCATTACCAGCAAAACTATTTAAAAAAAAAAAAATTGCAAATTATCTCTTTAGCATACATGTTCTATTTGATCGGGGTGTATAGACATCTGAAAAACCTTGGACAATTTAAAAAAAGTTTACCCTAAAATCAGGGATTTTTTAGAAATATGTCAGGGAAATCAGGGAACTTTTTTTCCTGAATTTTGTGGCCACCTTGAGTGACAAATCTGTAAAAATATCACACTCGACATCCGGTCACGTCCTCAAGGTGGTAGGAAAATGTAGGATTTTTAATTTTTATTGCAATAAGCATTTAAAAATTTATTTCATTGTCAAGATTATGGCGCCCTCTGTTGGTGGAAACTGAAAGTCTTCAATTAATCCATTTTCTTTTAAATTTAATACTTTGAGTTGTTATTAAATGAGCTTTAATCATTGTTGTATTGGATGAAAATTTTTATATTTTGTAAAGCAATATCTCGCTAGGCGATCTATGTCGGGAAATGTTACGTTAGGTCTTTGTGGAAAGAAAAGTACACTTAACATCTTGCATTAATCCCTAATAAAAGACTGTAGTCGTCCTTAACACAGAAAGCATAATCCCTAAACAAAATCTCATATTGGTTTACAGTGGCATCCTTTAACGACCTTCATTCAAGCATTAATTAGGGCAGAGCTGTTAACTTGCGTGAAGTCCAATTCTATTAGCTATGCAGGCTACAGATATTAGAAAATTAGGTGGTTGGTGTCATTTTTCCAATCATTTCAATTGCATTCTGATTCTTGAGATTTCTCATTGAAACTTTTGAAAAAATGCATGTAATGTAAGACCGTGATGAGATTTCTGCCGAAATTTGATTCACATTATTTTTTATTCAGAGAAGTAATGTAACGTCTTCCTTCTTAAATGAAAAACAGGTAGCAGAGGCTACTAAAACGTTGGGCATTGCGCTGGAAGGGAGCCAAACTGGAAACCAAGTGTAAAAAAAAATTAGTTCTAAAAAATTTTATTTATAATATTTTTTCTAAAATATTTTCCAACTCAACTTCGCATATTAAACTTTTTTCAGCATTGGTTGTCAAATGAACTTCTTTATAACAAAAAATTATAAGTCGCCCCTCTTGTAAACTTCACGTAACAAAAAAAGTCTTCCCTGTCACTCAAACGTATTTTTCTTTTGCATGCAGCATAGGATTATATTCATCATTTTATCGAAAAGTTCGATTGGTTTCAAACTATATTCGACTATTTAAAAAAAAATTAATTAAACACTTTTTGGCAGTTCCTTAAATTTTTTTAACTGTCTGAATAAAAACTTTTTTTTATTAAAAAAAAAACGCATTTTGTATTAGATGTACTTCCATGTTAAAGCATTATAGTATTAAATTAATACTAGTTAAATACATTTTTATCATTCTTTAATTCTCTGTCGTGAGAAACCATGTTTTAAATACTTCAATTTATAAATATATGATTTCCAAATTGAGGAGGGGCGCCAAACCGGATACTTCGCCCGGACGAAAAATTTAGCTTAAGCCACCCCTGATATGTAGCACTCCTGTCGAAACACCAATTTTTATCACTATATACTACATTTTTTATTGACGTGGAATAAATACCGCTTAACCGACCGAACTGGGACCGAGGATATACCGGTTAAAGGTTTGGAGAAAAAAAATTGTTATTTATATAAAGATTCATGGGTTTTTTGCACAATTCAAATAATTTAACAAATGCACCAAACTACTATTTCAAAAATTTCGGTATGAAGACAGGAGATTTGATGACTTGTAGCACCGCTTCGTCAATTTTTATAAAAGTATCATATCAACAGGTATATGTCTGCTGCTACAGATAACATAAAATAGTTTTCATTTCTTTTTTAATCTTTATGCGATACGAGGAATTTGACATTGTTATCGATGTCGGTGTCATCATCGATGATTTGGGGACTTAGTCATCCAACTAATTCTTTTGCTAGAGATCTTTGTGTGAACCCCCACTTACTGCTCTACTTCATCCGCATACGAATTTCGATTCAAAGTTGCCTGTAGAATGCTCCGGAAGGTTTGTGGAGTGACTGAATTGGAAAACAAGCGCGATACCATAACAGCACAAGGGAAAAGTATTTTTTTTTTTTTTTTTTTTTTTTAAATTTATACTATTTTTTTTATTTTTTTTTACATTACATTCTTTACAAATTTCAACCATTTAAAAAGGTTAATCGGTAATAAAATATTGTTCCACTCGTTTCAATATAACCATGCTAGGATTTAAAAGAAAAGAACTACATAAAACTTAAAGCGTTCAACATATTACGATTAATCGCTATGAAAAAAAAATATCGTCATGCCCACTAAAGAAGTCATTCGTCCAGATCTTCATAACGAAAAATGCCATTATGCCCATTGAAGTAGTCTTTCATCCAAATCTACATGACAAAAATGTCATCCTGCCCATTGAAGTAGTCTTTCGTCCAGATATACATGACAAATAATGTCATCATGCCAGTTGAAGTAGTCTTTCGTCCAAATCTACGTGACAAAAAATTTCATCATGCCCATTGAAGTAGTCTTTCGTGCAGATCTACATGACAAAAAATGTCGTCTTCTGAGTATGACGAAATATTTCATCATATCCATTACCATTTTTGTTTTCAATATAGAGCTACACAAACATGGGTTGAGTTTTTGCCTATTCTAGAAAGTATCTATATTACTTACTTCGTTGACTGAAGCATGTAGAGTGGAATGGACATAGGAAGTGTGAATACGCGGATTTAACTTTTTTTGTAATCAATACAGAGCTGATTAAACAAGATCCGTCTCCACACACTCCATTATAATTACATTGGAATTTATACTCGAGATAGTTTAAACCCTATTATACCTCTTCATTGTCCGAAACTGATTAAAAAGGATCATATAACCGAGTTAGATCCCAAATCCGGCAAACTGATGAGGAGAAACGTTTTTAATAAAGATTATTTAATGTAAGCTATTGCAGCTTTAATTGAATTTTATTTCATATAAAAGTTGGTGTAATCGTTAATTATGTTTCCGAAATGTTTTATGTATTATTTTTTTCTCAGTTGTATCGCATACCGTTTCTCCTCTCCGCACGCGAACGTTTTAAAGTTAATGAGACAAACACCGGTATTTTATCGATGTGCAGAGGACTGGTAGAATTCCATGCTGTTCTTTTATGCGTGTCCACCTCCGCTTTTGTTAAATCAGGTTTAGTCATTTTCATTTTTCTGTACTGTTTTATTTTAACTCTCGTGAAAATACTTTTTGTTCTGCTTTCTGCTATCACTAATGGTTTTACCCAGTCACTGCAAAAATATCCAGCTCCGCTTTCTCCTAGATCAGATGAAAATCATATGCTTCGCACGCAATCATCCTACTTGAGTTCTTATTCGTCAGAGATTCTTTTTCTCTGCTTTATTAATTAATTAATTAATTTTTGTTTTTATTTGATTTGTGTTTGTTTTTCGAAATATTCATATCATTACTATTATTATGCTGAAAGCTATAAAAATGGGGAAATGTCACAACTAGTTTGACAGGGGGTCTAATATAAGTATTCCAGGTTTAACCGAAAGATTATAAGTTTTATTTAGAAGTCCTTCTGGAAGGCATTATCCCTTCCCGTTCCTTCCACCCTTTTGAAAAATTTATAAATTTAAGTATTAATGTATATTTATTTTGTGAAATATTCGTATTATGCTGAAAACTATAAAAATGGGAAATCGTCACACTACGATTGTCTAATTATGAGTATTCCAGGTTCTTCTGAAAAATGCTAGTGTAATAAGTTACAATTAATTAAAAGTCCTTCTGGAAAGTATCATCCCATTCCCTTCCTTCCAACCTTTTGAACAATTATTAAATTTCAGTATTTATTTATGTATATTTGTTTTGTGAAGTATTTTTATCATCATTATTATTATTATACTGAAAACTATAAAAATGGGAAATTGTCCCTCCTCTTTTATCATGATTATTCCGGTTTTACCGGTCCACCTAATGGCTGTGGGGTTAGCGTCTTGCTGGCAAAGTTGCCGGATTCGAATCCTGAGTTAGGCATGGATGTTTGTTATGGTTCGGAATCCACGTTAAGCTGTAGGTCCCGACCTGTTTAGCCGTCATTGTGTAAAAATAGGTCGTTGAGCGTACAAACCAACCAACGAGGCTTTACCGAAAAATGGTAATGTAATAAGTTTCAATTAAAAGTCCTCCTGGAAGGCAATATCCCATCCCATTCCTTCCTTCCTTTTTAAAAGTTTATAAATTTCAGTATTTATGTATATTTATTTTGCGAAATGTTCGTTTCATTACTGTTATTATGCTGAAAACTATAAAAAGGGGAAATAATCGCACCGCGTTTGTCTAATATGACTATTTCAGGTTTTTCCGAAAAGGGCCAATGTAATAAGTTTGAATCAAAAGTCCTCTTGGAGGGCATTATCCCATCCTGTTCCTTCTATCCATTTTGTGAGTTTATAAATTTCAGATGAATTGAGAGTTCCAAAAATAATGTGCGTTGTTTATTTTTCTTTATTACTTTCATAATTAAAATTTCGCGTTTTGCTTAAATTAATAAATATCATTTAGTATCATATAATTGAAATAACTTTTTTCTGGGACGTTTAACAAATATAATATAACTTGGTAAGTAATTTTTATTGCTTGAAAATTAATAAATAAATTTAAATTGTATTTATGAATTATAGTAGTTTGTATACTATCTTTGAAAATATATAGTTGTTTAGATTTTTTTATATCTCTTTATATTCTCTTATTTTCATTTCAAACCCTTAATCGTCGGAAATAGTACTATTTAAATAATAAATTTAGAAAAAACCCGAATAATGAAATATTGCTGTGTATTTTTTAAGCAAGTAAAAATACACTTGTGTAAGTCTGAAAAATAAAAATTTGTATTTATTTTGCATAATTCTAAAACCCATTTTGCTTTGTAGCGTACCAAATATGATAAACTTCGTCTAACTCTTCGTTTAAAAACCCAAATACCTGTTTCCTGTGTGAACATATAAAATCGTGTGATAAAATAAAGTATAGAAAAACACAGTAATCCCTTTTAATGTTCCCTAAGTAAATCAGCATTTTAAAAGACATTTAGTTCACCATTTTAGAAGCTCTAATAAGTGTGTAATCCTTTTTTGAACCCTTATCTGATAAAATCATTCAATCCTATGAAGATAAAAACGGATAAATTTTTCATTGGAAGCAAATTCTTCTTATTTTGATACTCAATTCAATACTTTAATAAGAGTTCAGTACATTAAGTGGTTTTGTGTACGAAACGAAAGTATTGATGTGTGTGTATATATATATTAGTTATATATATATATATATATATATATATATATATATTAGTTATATATATATAAATAATACAAACAAAATGAAAAGAAAAAAAACACGGCAGAAATTTGGAATTTCATCAGGGGGTTGATCCAAATTTCCGAAACCCTTAGCTTTTTCTTGCTTGTTTATTTATGTATGTTTGTATATATAAATATATTTAAAAAAGAACGGGGAAAAAAAAAAAAAACAGCGCACTTTAAGATAGTAAGAAAAAGTTTCCGCCAATTTGTCAGCTAAAAATTTTTACGAAATCAGAAATGGTGCCTCACCCAAATTACATCCGACTCGTATATTACGTTTTTCTTTGTGGCGGAGTAATATTTAAAATTTTGAAATCAAGTGTGCACTGAAATTGTTGTATTGGCAAATTACTAATTCATATTCCCCGAACTCTAGTGGTTTATTTCAAAAAATTTATATCTTTACCGAAATTTCTAAGTTACCATAAAATAGCACGCTGCCAAGAAAAATAGGAAACAAAAGGAGATTGTGTTAAATATGACTCAGACTTGATTTGGCGGTACTAACGTCTGATTTCACTACTTTGTGGGGCTGGCAACAAGTCGAAAACTTTTTTTTAATCGCCTTTGTGTTTTCTTATTTCCATTATTTTTTATGAGATTTTCTTAGGTTACTTTAGATTCCGAGAAACTGTTTAGAATGGTTCGTAGTAGCAATGAATATGGCCATAATAAGCCATGTCTTAAGAAATGTAGTGTAATATTTTGGTATGTAGCTTCGTTAATATTGAGTAAGAAGACGAATATGAAAAAGCTTTAAAATAAAAAACTACCCTTTTCAAACTTTTTTTTTTTTTTGCATTTGAACTGCACTGATTATTATACATTTATCTTTGTATACTTTACGGATGATTTTGAAGTGTTGAGAGGGGGTGGGGGCTACCGGAGCGGAGCGCTGCCACCTCAATAGATATATATATATTTAGTTATTTGAGAATAATAAATTTGTATATGATATTCCTATAATATTGAAATTCCTAATAATCAATTAAAATATTAAGGTTTGTAATTATGGATGAAAATGTATGAATTTTTATTGCAGTGTATCAATTCAAAATAAGTATTTAACCATTTATCCTTTTCCTTACATTCATTTTAGTGTTTTGTAAACATTTTTTAATAAACATTGCCGTTGATTTTACCTCAATGTATACATAAGATTTCAAACTTTGAACTTTGATTAACTTTTAAAGAAGCGAAGGCTGAGAATACCAGCCGACCAGGTTCAAAATTTTCTTTTTTCCGTCATCAATATCCTAGGATGTAGCTTAATGAGCTTAATCACAAAAATATCAACAGTAAGAGAAATGCTTTTACCTAATTATTGGAAAGGGGGAGGGGGGGGGGGAACGAACTAAGTACTACCATATACAAACATAATAGTTCAGCAGAACTTTTCAGCTTTTTTTTACCGAAATTTCAGTACATTGAAATGTAGCTTAAAAAATTAGAAAACTGGGTTTAGTTAAATTCTCCTGTTTGTTAATATATTATAATTGTTTAAAGTTGTTTTACTTCTATTTTTTGAAAATTTCATGTTTTTTGCTGGCTTTCGCCGCTTTTACGTAAAATTTCAGCTTCTTTTTTGCTTGGAAGCTGAACCATGTCTTTATGTGAGAACGCAACTTAAAATTATATTTAACTTTTCGACATGAAACTCAAAAATGTCAGTTTCTTTCTGAAGATCAAAGTTGATGGTCGTGTGTCTGTTTGCACTCAGCTCTCCATGTCGCTCATCATAAACTTTTAAAATACTTTCTAATTCTTGTTCAGTACCTCTGTAAATATGTTCTGACATTGACCTCCTTTTACTTAGATGTAATATCACACTCATATCACATTCACATAAGACTAACGAAGTGAGTCGAATTCTTCGTTTCTTTTTTCTTTTAAATTCTTATTTGGACGTTAATACAAAAGAAATCTAACCGATTACCTATAACTTTCACGCCTAAGTTTGGTTTACAACATTAGGATAATAAGGATCAAGACATTTGTCATTGTGATGCTGCATAGTATGAAGCATTCATCTATTATTTTTGGATTTAAGACTCGATATTTAAATACAAGTTGCATCGAACCAATGAACAAATTTAGGGCTCAGTAACACTAATAAACGGCAAATCTGATTTTGAAATTTAACAACTGTTAATATGGTTTTTGATGGGTAAAAATTTAACTATCGATTTAGTTCACTAAGGTAAGACAATTTTTCCGCTAAAGCAAGCCAACTTTTAAACGGCATGGCAAAAATTATGTGTATTTCAACTGCAAACCCTCCATAAATTAATGTATGAATATGTTACTATAATTCGCATGCGCTCACGCTTAAACCATGTGTCTAATATGTTAAAATGAGTTGTCTGCATCTGTCAATCTACAACAGTTTGCATTGGCCGTATAACCTATGATTTCGCATAGACTTCATGCTGACCAAACGGTATAGTGGTTAGCGTGCTAGCTTCTAGACCTCGAGGTTACGGGTTCGAGTCTCGTGTAAGGCATGGGTGTTTGTAAATGTATGTTGGCTTGTCAAATGACGAATATTTCGGAGCATTATAGCCCTTGTGTTGCTGACGGCGCCAGATAATTTCAAAACAACCAACTGCATAGACTTCATATTTCAATATTATATTGATACAAACTAGGTGAAAATATCTTAAAATTATTTTTCCCTTCCTATATGGAACAAAACTTACTTCCAATTCTGTAGTGTTCTTGTCTCATAAGCATAACTTTTTTAAGTTTTGAAAACTTATATAATTGTATAATTTTATGCTTTTATTTCGACACAAAATTCAACACGTGCGGAAACGTACCAAATATGGAACATTCGAACTCTTCTTCCTCCTGCCGAAAGAATTCTTGTGATGCAGCTAAAAGCTTCCAATAAAAACTAGGAAGAAATTTTAGTTCCGATTCCCTAAGCCCAACTTGGAATTTCAACATTCTAGAAATGAAGTAATAAGCTATATAAATCGTAGGCAACACTTGAAGGTCCCTACTTCCTACCCAGAGTGCACTCAGCCTTCATAAGCACTCTACCTATCCCTATATAAATGCATTTCCTTCACGTCAATAGGAAATATTACGGGCGTCTGAAAGACCAATCAGTTAAAAGCATTTGAAGAGAGGCGAAAACTGAGAAACCCAACAAGAAACAAATGGCCTAGAAAACCATTCTCATAACGAGATTACCAGTTGAACCCAGGAAACAAAAGATATATCTCACACACGATGAGAAAAGAAAAACCCTGCCTTTGGTTGCACACAAATTACTGCTGAGGGAAATCATCGATTGTTACAAGTCTCTTAAAATAAATCGTCTACTCTTCTCTCGTGCATTTAGAAAACGTTAAATCATAGAAGCGAATATGGAATGTGTTGCGGGCAAATTCTAAAGTTTAGCAACTTCCCCAATACGTGAAATGGCCGGATCAAGGTGGCCAATAATGTACTGAAATTATCAGCATTTGCGGCTAAGTGGCTGGCTCAATTCTGAAATGTTTTTTGGTTATTTGATATTATTTTTGGTATTTTATTGTGTAATATTGCACCTAGCCCAATTTGAATCATCTGATAGTCAATACGCGAAGTGGCTTTGTCTACACTAATTAGTAGATCTTGATATGAAACAATGCTATAGTCGATAATTCCATACGGGCTTTTGTGTTATAGTACTGGCTCTAATAATAACTTATGTTCGATTCCCGTCACTAGTGTTCTGTAGGTTTCAACCAGAATCGCATATACAGTGTAAATGAAGTGGACTCAAATGAAACTTGGCTGACGCTGAACTTTTCGTTGAGTGCCTTGTCAACCACCAGTGACTGACACTGAACTTTGCGATTAGGCCGCATCAGTCACCGACAACTGACAATGTAAAATATAATATAAAACTAAAAAATTTAATTGTTTTAATAATTACTGAAATTTATTTAAAATTTACATAACTTTTATTAATTACAAAATTGTGCAACACAAGCGCTTCTAAGCAGCGCGTGGGCTGATGGGAATTTCCTTAAAAATGCACGTGGCGCTTAACGTGTTAATCAAAGGTTTCTTCGTGTGAATAACAAGTACGCTCTTCCACTAAGACAAGTTGCCGTCCATATAGGGACCGGATATGACGATTTAAGGCGATTGAAGTCCTCAAGTTTAGCCACCGAAAAGAGGGCATAGTTTATCCGCAACTTCCTTTTTAATGTTGTTAGCATCCTGCTAAATGTCACTAAAGTCTGACACTTGTCCCTGGGGTTGTAGAGGTCTTTCTTAATTCCATATGGGCTCTGTGGTATAGTACTGGCTCTTTGATAACAAATCAGGTTAGATTCCCGTCGTTTGTTCTGCAGGTTTCAACCAGATATTCTCTCAGCTTTCCATCAATAAGTACTGAAGTTATTGTAACTATGACTAAAACTTTATTTTTGCATTTCTTTTGCCATTGTTTAGTTTGTATCGGGCCTTTTTCTATGATCGGGCTGCAGTGGGATCACCTCTTATGATTCTCTATAATTTAAATTATTTGGTGAACTAATTAGGCGATGGATTCTGTGTAGATTGGGCAGTTTTTCTATCAATGTACAGAAATGAATTTAAATAACCATTGTCATTCTTGGCGATTTACAGTGGGAATAATAGTGTTAATTTTAACAGTAATGTTGTTTGTTCTTGTATTATATTAACGGCATTCATTATTGTACAGACACAAAATACGATAAATAGTGAATAATGGAAAATTTTGGGGGGGGGGGGGGAAAATCATGAATGAAATTTACAAAGCAAAGAATAAGAGGTTGAAGCTTACGTTTAGTACATATATTGTTTCTTGGAATTTAATTCATATTTTTTAGAGCTATTTCTAATCACACTTTTTTTTTTACTTCAGACAATTATTTTTACTCATTAAACATTTATGGTAATGAGAAGTAATATATATTTCGACATACGACAGCAATTATGCAAATACGTTATTTATAAAAAAAAAATCAGCTATCTCCAGGAATTTCAAATATAAGGATTTTCTCAACTTTGAAATCGTTTATTTTTCTTTATTCTTGAATGTCATCTAAAACAATGCAAAACTTTCCTAAATAAATAACCTAAAAATAAAACCTTTTATAATATTCTTTCATAGTATGGCGAAATATACAATGTGTTATCGCTATATTTTGTCATATAATTGCTTTAAAAATCTCGCAATTATATTGAATTCACTGAAGCATGTATCCGTTAGATTCTTCAACTTGTGGAATCAATTTGTAAATCTTCATTGCTTTTGGTGAAAACATATGATGAACAATATTTACATTTATCATTCATGTTTTAATATTGAATACATTCAGACCGTAAAATTATATATCTATGTGTGTTTTCTTCAAAGTTGGAAGAGTAGAAATATTCTCAATACCCTATTCCTTTCAACGTTAGGAGTTTTTGTTTTTCATTAGAATGATTTTGTTGTTGAAAAGCACAAATTCAATCTAACACCCCTTGGTTATTTTATGTTAATATTCTCCAATCTTCCATTATCGGAAATTGGTTTTCTGTTTGTCTAAAAGCTTCAATTACGTCTCTCACTGTGATTGTCACTACATTTTGAAAATTATAAAGAGAAGTGACAGCTCAAATCTCTTCAAACTAACTCCTTTCTTTGGGGAAATAAATGTTGTTTAGAATAAAAAGAAACATCTTACAAAGAAATGTAGTGATTGTTTGAACTAGAACTATTCTTCTTAAATTAGATAACCAGAATGAAATAAGCTACGATAAAAACTTATTGTAACATATTAAATGCTTGTTAAGTGCACTCAAAATTATGCACATAGTTTTGCTCTGTTTATGACAAAGCTTCTTGAGAGTAATTAAGCTAAGTTATATTATATTGTTGGATGCGCAAATTTATGTTTTATTTCCGATTTTTAAATGTATACTAAAATGAAATAGAAAATTCAGAAATCTCTTACACATAGTTTTATTATAGTTCTCCTGAATGATTGTTACCTCTGATAATAATCTGTTTTGTTTTCAGATTTCCAATACAGATAAGCAAATTTGCATTTTATATTAGTAAGGGCAAATATAAATTTTATATTGGTCAACATAAATGTGCATTTTGTATTTGTAGACATTGTTAGTAAAAATGTCATTTATAATTCGTATTTTAATAAGCGTAAATATTAATCTGTTACAGTCAAACCTCGCTAACGCGAAATCACGTAACATGAAATCCCGTTTAACGCGAAGTAAAAGCAGTTCTCCATAAGTGAAATTTAACATTAATTTATTCGTTTAACACGAAATTAGGTTAACGCGAACGATTTCCGTGGCCCCATTGACTTCGAGATAACGGGGTTTGACTGCATTAGTAAACATACAAACTTACCTTGTATTGGTAAATATACGTATGCATTTGGTATAAGTAAATATAAATTTGCATTGAAGAACATCAATAAACTCTCTACAAAAGGAATATTTAACACTACGAAAACAAAAACTTGTTGTTCCTACAGACGAAACGTATGTTAACAAGTTTTTTGTTAATGCGTGATAGTGAAGTACTAAGATAGTACTTGAAACGCTACGTGTGTTTCAGGCTTTAGGAATCTTTCATGTATTTTTGACATATTAGTTGATATCAAGCAGCGTATAATTGAGAACTCCTTCGTAATAAGGAAACATATTTCTATTATTATGTTCAACATTTGCAAGGTCTTTTAAAAAATTTGCTTTTCTTACATAAGCTACAAAAAATCATTTCATATAAATTAATGATCTTGAATAAATTAGGATATTAATTGCTCCAAAACGACAAATATTATTTATTTTAACTTTCCCTTTCACAATTTGTTATGTATTAACGAATTCTTTACTTGATGGAATACGATTATTTCTGAATATTTGTTTTCCAAACTATTTTCGAATTATTAACCCCTTTAAAAAGACCTAATAAAGCTAATCCTCTTTACAGAAACCTTATTGAAAGTTTAAAAAGTGGCAATCATTATTTCCCAGTTTCTTACTTTCGCAATAAAAATACATTTTTTTCTCCAAATGTTTATTTTTTGTAAGAAGGAGTTTGAAAAATGCTTTATTCCCTGAAGTCCTGGTATAAAGAAGCTTAGCATTTTCTGGAACCTGAAATGAAAAACGTGTTTTTTATTTATTTTTTTATCCACTTTGTAAAAACCCTAATTCTGGTATTAAGTACCTTCCTTCAATATTAGTACTTTTTATATAATTTTCAAGGCAATTCTCTTCCCTGTTATATAACTGATATAAAAGCGGTAAATGTCTTATGAAACAAATGTGCCCAATAAAAATAGCCCAAGAAAGAGAAATTCTAAAAAGAAAACATTATACAACACGACTTGGAAGAAAGCTTTAAACTTTACTCTGGTCCCATTTTTATAAGATCAAAATGGCGCCTATTAACTGTATAAAATGCTTTTGGAAAAACCTAAACGCTTATGTAAGAAATCTCGCAATGACGAGTGGTGCCACAAAAAAAAATATTTATTGTCTGCTATTCACTTTTACGACTTCCTGTAATTTTGTAAGGTATCTTCAACACCGCTACTCAAAGACTTCCGATTATTCTGTATTACTTTTCGACCATTTAATGACAGGTGCTGGTCTGAGCTAAGTTTCAGAGTAAAATTGTATTGACATTTATTGTTCTTTAGTTAAAATTTGTGTCTTAAAGTCAACTATCCTGGTAAGATATTTTTTACAATCCTGGTAAGATATTTTTTACATTAATTCCTTACTTTTTATAAATTGCAATCTGTTCTTTAATAATAGTGAAAAAAAATATTATTATCAAGGACTTAAAGAATATATTAAAGCCCACCTAAATGCAATTTTTCACATAATCTACACGTAAACACTGTTTTAATGTTTTTCTCACATAACATTAAAATATTTGTGTGCGATTTATTCGTGCTTTTTAAATGAAAATAAAAAATAATTGAATTTTTTGATAAACAAAATTATTCACTTAATTATTTAAATATAAATGAATTGTAACACATGTGCTTTCCGAAGTATATTATGAATATGTGTAAACATTAAAAGTATGCTTTTTGAGAAAAAGTACATTTGGGGAGGGGGGAACGGGCTTTAAAGTATGTGGATTCAATGTGTATAACCGTAAATATTTATTTTATTTATAATTAAATTTTATTTAATTTTCTTACTATGTTTTATTACACATAATTTCAAAGTTATATAAGATTTAATAGTTTGGGACAAATTAAAAAAGTTTTGATATCGAATTTTAGACTTCTAGTCCAGCGGTTCCCGACCCATGGGCCGCGAGTAGCGTGGTACTGGGCCGTGGAAACTAATCAAGAGTTTAACCCAAGATAAATATTATAGGAGCTTCAGGGGTAGAGATGGAAACAATCGAGTCACTCGATGATTTGTAACAATCGAATTATTCGAATGTATTCTTCGATGGTTTAACGAGTGAATTCCATTCAAAGAAGATTACCTAAAATATAGAAAATATCATCAAGTGAAGACTCGTTAATTGAATTATCGACACCATTGGTCCCGTTTTGGATAAATGTTTGGTAAGAATATCCAGTAATTGCCAAAATTGCATTAATAGGCTTTTCGACAGCCTATCATTCTGAACGAGCTTTTCCAAATTTACTTTTTTGAAAAGCAAATACAGGAATAAATTGAAGTTGAGAATTATTTGAGGGTAAAACTATCCAGTTTTAATTCAGATATTGACTCTCTCATGTTAGAAAAACAATATAAAAATTCCACTGTTTTTAACTTTGACCACTTTTTTTTCTTATATATTTGTGACAGCAAAGTGAATACAATAAAGTTCCCTTCTTTACAAAAAATGATGTTTTAATCCTTCTTGTAAAGTATATTTTACTAATTACTGATGCACGCACGTATTCTATTAGTTAGTGGGCCGCAAAGTTTTTCTTACAAAATAGATGGTCCGCACAACTAAAAAGGTTGGGAATCGCTGTTCTAGTCCACTCAAAGGTAATGTTTAATATTCTGATCAGGTTTTGTAAACGTTTTATTTTTTAATCGTTTAAAAATATTTGTTTTTCTGTCTGCTAATTAGTCCACTCTTGAGCTAAGTTTCTTATTCATTTGTCTAATATTTACTTGAAAACTTCGTTGGTAATTCGAAATTTTGATGAATTAGCCTAGCTACAAACTAGTGTAACAGTATATTATTTAAATATTATCCCTTTGCTCAAAATAGTTAGCTATTTTTTTCGAACCATTATTAAATCTTAGTCGACAAGTTTCCCGTAACATAAATACCAAAGTATCGAAACACATATATCACCCTTTATCATTCAGTAGTTAACGATTTTATCGTGATGTATCCCTCTTTCTACGATGACGAGATACAACTAATAAAATTGCATCAGTTCTCAGCTTGCTGATTTTCATAAACTCCATAACGATCATTATATGAGTTTACGAGTCCAATGTGTGCCCAATCTGTGGGACGCAATGCAAGAAGTGTGCTTTGAATCCTGCTTCAACCCTCAGGGCCTGATAGAATAAATTCAGGGTAGATATCAAAATACTCTTTATTCTTCAGCAAGCTTCCTTCCCAAATAGTCCTTAAGAGTGATTTCGTTTCCTCGTAATGATGTCATTATAGACTAGTGCGTAATTTGGTGGAAACGTTTCGCATCTAAATGTCCTCTGCAACTGAATGTTTTCGCATTGGGACTCTTATTCTCATTTGTTAACGGTGAGGTGTATCGGAGTGTTATTGATTATATCAAAAAATATCCGTTCGTGGGTTTCATAAACAACTTTCGCAGCTCCCTGCTTGTAGCGAGCATTCGAAATTTGATAACTTGTTGAAGTAATGAAGAGTGTGTTTTTACAGAGCTGTTATTAGTTCTAACTTATTCGTCATTTATTAAGGTATACGTATATGTTTCAACATTTGTTTTTTAATTTTCATTTTAAAAATTAGACCTTTGCACCTTGAAAAGTACATTATTTGTTAAACTGTTTCCAATAAAAAAAATTAATTTCTTCAATTTTAATAATTAAGTAACATTTAATCAACTAATTAGGCTAATTTCGAACGGTAATGACAAAAATTCTAATTCACACACAGATACAATTTTGGTGTTCAATAATGCGGTATACCCTGCTCTATGTTTTGACCCTATTAACAGAATTTTACAGTGTGTATATTTTGTGATATCTTGCTTTAACTGAATCTATTAGAAAAATCCAAGTTTTTTTTATACAGAATCTTATCTTTAAAATTCAATTAAAAAAATATTTATTTACAAATCACTTAGTATTTAGGGTCAAAACATTCAACAATGTATGCAGATTTATATAGCAAAAAACAATTTCAAAAAATATTATTTAAACTGGAGTTATTACTGTTTGAATGAAATGCAAAGTAGAAAAAACTACAATCTGAGAAAAACTTTTAAAAAAGTATTTTTTATATAAAAAAACTGTTTTTATTATACTAATTATTATATATTTTATTTTTAGTATGCTCCTCCTTTATTGGGTTTCCTTCTTTTGTGTTGTTTTTATTTTGCTTTTGTTTTTTACGGCCTTACAAATCTTCCCCGATTTTTGCGATTTGAAGCCTATACGTATACCTTAAAGGAAATGTGTATGTCCATTCGAGAATACCGTAAATACTGTTCTCAATGATGCAAGCGGTTTCTCCGCTTTTAACGAACGTTAGACGATTTCATTATAAGTAATAAAGATTTTTTTAGGTCTGTTATGAGTTGTATCTTATTCTTATTTGTTCAATAAACATGTGTATCCACTGTTATTGATTATATTTATAGAAATAATATCCGCTCGTGATTATCATAACAGGGATGCCAGTTTTCCTCCTTTTGGAGGATTTCCTCCTTTTTGGTTTTTTATGTAACATTTTCCTAGTCTTTGTCCCTGTCTTGGGGATCCACATTTTTCTGATCTGAACCAATTTTTCCTGTAAAAAGTATACTTTTCCTCATATCTAAACAAAAGATTTTCCCTCTTGGCTCCCCTTTCCTCCCAGATTACTCCACTAACTCCTAATATTTGAAATGTAATTATTATATAGTATGAGAAATTTCATTGTATCTTTAAAATTATTGAATCATCCTTTCTGCATACTCTTTTGTTGAATTTTTGTGTGTTCCATCCGCGAGCTTTTTCAACGAATTTTTGAATTTCCTCCTTTTTGCTCTCTGATCACTCTCATCCCTGTCATAAGCAAAGTTTTCTGCGAAGTAATTTCCTCGCTTATAGCGAGTGTTCGAAAATTTAAATCTTGTTGAAGTAAAGAAAAATGAGTTTTAGCTGAGCTTAAGTCCTAACTTACTCCTCATTTGTCAAAGGAAATGTGTTTGTCCATTCGAGAATATTTTAAGCAATATTTCTCAGTGTTGCAGTTTTCCCGCTTTTAAAGAATGCCAAAAATATATAAGATTTCAATGTAAATAATGATGCAGAGATGAAAATTCTTCCGTGTTTACGCGTATTTCTTCTTTTTTTATGGTTATAGGTTAACCTCTCTACTTCCAAAAACACAATTTTATTGGTTTTAGTTGATTTTATTGGGCTTTATCTGACTAAACTTACTTAAAACCCTCCTTTCAAAAAATGTCTGGCTGCACCTCTGTTCTCTACACACTTTAGTACACAAATATATTCTTATTCGACTATTTTTGTAGTTCAAAATAACGCTCCTTTCATTTTCCTCAATTTTAGATTTTTACTGTTTTCACCCCTGGTAATTGGTTTTTGTGGAACTGTTATTGATTGTATCTTATTCTTATTTGTTCAATGGACAGGTGCATCCGAATGCTATTGATTACATATATCAAAAGAATGTCCGCTCGTGAATTTCATGAACAAGGTTTTCTAAGAAGTAGCTTCTCCGCTTATAGCGAGTGTTCGGAAACTCAAAACTTTTTGAAGTAATGAAAAGTTCGTCAATTAGCAGAGCTATCATAAATCGTAACTTGTTTTTCATTTGAACGTTTTACAGAGCTGTTATAAGTTTTTACTAATATAATTCTTGACGAAGTAGGGTCTTTCAAGATTTTGTAAATAAAAAATACGTTTAAGGTATCCGCCTACGTTCGGAGAACTTTTTTTTTAAACGTTTTATGACTTTTTATAACAGTTGGGATGTTTAAGAACCAAATTGAATAAGAAATTATAAAAATTAATTTTATTTTTTACACAATTGGGTTTTTTCGGTAAAAATTGACGAATATTTACCCAAACGGTTAACATTCTACACAAAATTCTATTACTTCCTTTTAAATTTCCATTGGGCAAAACCATCATCTTTAAATATAATAATAATATTAATCATCATCTTTAATATGAACTAAAATCTAAGAGAAATCTTTGTTTGTAAGGAAAATATAAAAAAAATGTTTAACATGCCTATTTTTTCTCAAATTTTGTCTCTCATATCCAACAAAAAAATTTGTAATTAAAAATCCCTTTGAACCTTCATGAAGCTTTTAGCACAATTCATAGCTAACAATATGTATAACATATCCTGAAAATTTCATGAAGATATGTAAAGTATTTACTGAGATATCATGATAACGGTACTTTATTTTTAAAAAAAACTCAATCTTGAGAAAAACGCAATCGAAATATAATGTAACTTTAAAAAGATAATTCTTAATAGCTAAAAAGCTAAAAAACCTCCCGATTCATAGGTAAAAATTCCTTAAGTTCATTTTGGGCAGTTTTTTTTCTTTCGGTGTGCTCTGAGTTTTTTTTTTTTCTTTGTCATATGGCGGAGGGTAGTGAATGTCACTGAGAGTCGCGTATGGGTGAGTTTCATCTACCTTCAAACCGTCTAGGGTAAATTTTCCAGCGCTGAACCCCAATTTGTTGTACACATTAATTGCACCTTTTGCCCCCCATCATTAAACTGCAGAACTGCTAAATGAGCTCCTAACTGGACTGTTTGGAGCTCAACAAAGGTTTGTTTTGGGAGTGTACTCCACAGGATGTTGTCCGGCTTCTGTGTCAAACCATACAAGTACTTTTCCAATTACTTGCGGTCACACAACTGCATATATATTGGCTTTGTAATATTCATTATATTTGATGGGAAGCACATAAACTGCCAAGATATTGATGGCATATTGGTTGTTTATATTGGTAGTTGAGGTGAACCCTTTTCTAAAGGTGCATTTTTTACATCCCAAAGTAAAATTGGCACACAATCCAAATCAAGAATCTTCCAAATCCAGTTCAGTGCAAAAGCAAAGAGGACAAGATAATGCAGCAAGGACAATTATAAGTACTTGAATATCAATAATTCTATTTCCAAACAGTTTATTATATTCCATAGAAGGGTTTTCAAAAAAAGATGAATTGCCTTCAAGCTTTGATGAACTAGCTGTGATGACTTCAGAAATAATGTTATGGGGCTTTAGATGTGTACGGATTACCATGAAACTTGCGCTTCTTAGGTCGGTAATTCTTATAATGACCCATACTAGAATCAATAAACTATAATTTTCCAGTAAAAAAGTCAAAATATTAAGTGAAAAATATCGAAATTTGAAGTAAAGAAATATAACGTCAGCAAATGTAAACAAAACAAATGAGAGTGGCTTGTTGCCAATTTTTTACAAATAAATGAGCTTAGAGATTGGAAATTAGTAGAGGCTTTGATTCAGCTTGAATATAATAAACAGTAAACGATTAAATCAGTATGAAAAATAGAATTTAAGAGTAAATATAACCTATTTTCATACATTTAAAGTATTTCCGGTTTCGTTTGGAATTTTTTTGTGCTCGATTAAAAGTACTATAACTTAGTAAAAAATTAACGTTAAGAAAAAGTAAAGGTAGTTTTAAAAACTTAAAAGTTCAAGCTATAAACTGATAAAATTAAAAAAAAATAAAAAAAATCAAACTTTGTCAAAATTTGCGAACGCAGACGGATGGCTTAAGTAATAGAAGAATGTCTTTACAAGTTTTTCAGTGTCCACACTTTTAACGAGTGTTTAAAAATAAAACTCAATCTTATCCCCATTTGTTATTAAAGTGGTGTATTTTATCCGTATTTTAAATATTCGTTTGCTTGTATCATAAACAAATTTCGTAGCGAAGTACACTGTTAAAAATGTTGTTCTGCCTTGCACCAAAAATCGGTTCCCATTTAGCTGCAACCAATATTTGGTGTTTAGTTTCACGATTTAATGGTGCTTATCGTCCGAGGTAGTACCACTAAATCGTGAAACTAAGCACCAGATGTTGGTTGCAGCTAAATGGGATCCAATTTTTAGTGCAAGGTGGATCCAAATTTTTAATAGTATTGTTTCCCAAAAACTAACGAATGTAGAAAAATTTTAATATATCACTAGAGCTCTTAAGTTAAAATTGTAGGTCTTTTGGAAATCTGTTTTTGAACTAAATACGAATCATATTAAGTAATCGCGAAATTTAAACGAAGCTTCATTTTCGAAATAAGTATCGTCTCCTTACGTGTTTTAGATTCGGTATCACTCTAATCTAATTAGCTTGAGACAAAAGAAATTTTGCTGGTTTTTGGTACACAATACCAATTGCAATATACTAATCTCTTTCCAATATCTGTGAAGCTCCCTTTCTTTTCTAATTTAACCTGAATAAGTGGAAAATTTGTTTTCAAGAAAAGGTTGGACTTGACATCAGGTAGTTTGTTGTATGATAATCAAAGTACTTCACAACTACAAATTGATTTCTTTAATGACAAACGACGAGTTTTCATTTAGGCCTATCAGTTGGCATGCTCTATTGAAACTAGATTTGTTGTGCTGTTAAATTATACTTAAAAATACAATAGTCCTTTCAACACAGTTTCAAAACCTTTTCAATTTCATCGCCAAAAGTACCCTGATTAAAAGATTTCCCGCTTTATTAGACTAATGCTGTCCTAGAGTAATAGGTGGTCGATAAAGGAGAACACACTTACATTGATGTTCTATAAAAAGTTTTTACAGTAAACCTAATTCAGAAGGCTATTAAGAGATTCCCAGCTATTTCGTGTTGTGAAGTTGGTTGTATTAGGAATTTTCTGGCGTACGTGTTACACGAGTGCTATACTGCGCCGGTACGTTGTTCACACACAGATATTGTGTTCCAATATTTGTGTGTGAAGGAGGTGTTGCCATCAGGAGGTCTTTTAAGGGGAAATTCTTTCTCATTTACTTTTTGAATGGAAGAAAAATAGTGTAGCAAAGATAAAATTTTAATTTTTTTTTTTAATAAGCTCCAAAACGATCATAAATATTCAAACTGAAAGTTTAAAAAAAATTACTTGCAATGTCTCTTGTGTTCTTCAATCTTTGAGTAAAATATATCAGAACTCTTATTCATTTAAGGTTAAATTATCAAAGATTATTCAATATCTTTCGTCCAATTTTCATTACAGAATAACATAATAATATAAAATTTTGAAATATAAAGCAAATCAGCTGATATCAAATTTAACATGATATCTATCAAAGGAGCGAGTTAATCTACGGGGATGGTAAAAAAGCACTTTTATATTTCCAAAACTCCTTTGTAGCAAACATCATATTTTCGATTTTTGCTGTGTATCCAGTTCTTCCAACTGATTATTAAATTATTTATCTCCGCCTAAAACATCATGAATAAATACGTTTCTGCTTTTCGACTGCAAAAAGAAAGTTAAGATCAGTCAACTTTTCTACTGGAACGTGCTAGGATTTTACTTCTTCTAGAAGAGCAACTATATTTTTCTTCCATCAACTATAACATTATTTGTCGAGTGTACTGGTTGGAAATCTTCTATCTATTAATTGGTGTTCGTTTACCGTAGAACCTAGAACATGAATGAAGACTTACACTGCTTTTCGTAGTTCCCTACGTTCTATTTCCTCCAAACTCTTTCAAGAGAAAAGTTTTAAGAATCCTCTCAAGTATCCTGGTTACGAATCTTGAGCACGTTCTCCAGTTCTCGAAATGGTCTTAATTAGGCTGTATGGAGAACGCTGGATTTACCGCTATTTCAATAGCAATCATTTTCTAACTATTGATAATCCATATTTGACGTTAGTGTGCACGTTTTCTACCACCAAATTAACTTGCTTTTAACGCTTTTAAGTCCTTAGCATGATTTTTTTTTTTCATTCTTAATGAATTCAGTCCTCGGGCAAACTGCTTCAGATTTTTATTTACAAGTATTTACGTATTGACTTAGAAGGTTTATAATTTAAGAGTAAAAATCCTTATTATAGAAACTCCTCGATCTTACCACTTGTTGAATTATATGGAAACTTACGTATTTGCCATTTGTATGTTGTTATATAAAATGACTACGCTTTATTTCATTATTTATAAATAACGTAATAATTTGCAAATAATAATAATAAACTAAATTATTATTCCTTTTTTTTTCATACTAACGTAAATAAAAAATATTTTGTTTGCAATGAGGAAAACAACAGACGATTTCATTCTCTCGCCAAATCATTGTTTCTTTCAAAACTGGCCAAGTTGGCTAGGTTTTTTTTTCTATAATTAACTTACGATATCGTAATATCTATCCCCGACTTTGCTCTGTTTTCAAAGGAAACAATGATTTGGCGCTAGAGGGGAAAAAACGCATATTCTTTTCCTTATTGAAAATTAAAAAGCAACAGGTTACCAGACACAAGTACAAACTGTTAGACAAGTTACGATATTTGGCGGTCGGTTTTAATTTAATTGTTTCGATTTTCGAACTGTTTCGGAGATTTTTTTAATTATTCAACTGTTATTTCTTTACATACTGTAGAAACGATTCAGAATGATATTCGATGAGGTACCAAAACTTAAGCTTCTCTAACTATTAGCAATATTGCTCACAAAAACGCGTTCCCACCACTACATGCCCGACGATTTTCACAATTCTTCTGAAGTTTCCTCTTGTTATAATTGAATCCATTCTCCAAGCGACTCTGGACAATCCTTTTTTTCCCCTGCTGTTCAGTGTAGTGGAAATATCTGACACACAATCAACAATCAAGTATGTTCAGTGACGTCATGTCCTGTCCTCTGGAAAACGTTTCCGCTGTTTGAGATGCCCAAGCAGCTGAGTGGTACTTCTAGTGTGACCGAATCCTCACGTCGCATTTTGTCTCGTCGCTCATGGAGAAATTTATTATAACGGAACGAGTAAGTAGATGTTTATCTTCTGGATCGTACGATCACGTATTAGA
The DNA here is from genome assembly GCA_963978545.1 of Linyphia triangularis. Lineage (NCBI taxonomy): Eukaryota > Metazoa > Arthropoda > Arachnida > Araneae > Linyphiidae > Linyphia > Linyphia triangularis. The sequence continues at coordinate 40,831,583 of OZ021733.1, read as the reverse complement.
ACTGTTGATATTAAACTCGTATTTATGGATAGGCGCATTCTTGGAAATTTAATGGTGTATTCGTTTAAGTTGAACCATCAATTTTAAGAATTATTTTTATTTAAGCTTCGTATTTTATTTTTTTTTCCCTTTTCTACTTTTGAAATTGATTCCACCTGTCGTATTTTGTCTCGTTGCTCATGGAGAAATTTATTATAACCGAACGGGAAAGCAGCTGTTTATCTTCTGGATCGTACGATCGAGTATTATGGCTGTTGATATTACACTCGTTTTTATGAATGAAGGTAACCTTAGAAGTTCATATATAACCTCGCTTGACGCTTTGTGGACTCTGTTTTTAAAGTAGCTAGACGCATTGGTGATTGTTACAGATAACCTCATTAGCTTCCTGGCTGTCTGATTAATTTTTCCATGTTACTCCCCATTCCAAATATATTTTTCTTGAAAGACCTCCCGAAAATCGTTCTCCACTTTACACACTGTCTACTAGAAGTTCATTGTGTGTATAAGTATAATTCTTGGATTTTAAACAGTTTTTATTAAGGTATTGCCTTTTGATTGCATTTTTGCACTTTTGAGACCGTTTCCACACATGGTTCGTTGCCTGGTCTCTCATTGACAAATTTATTATAAGTGGATGAGTAATAGCTGTTTATCTCCTATATATTTTGTACGATCAGGTATTTTAGCTGCTGAGGAAATTCTTATGTTGCAGGGGGTTGAATTCGCCCTAAAATTCTTAATATTCCTTAATTTTTTTGTTTCTCTCTAAAATTGTACTTAAATTTATTGATAATTCCTAAAAAAAATTTAAACTTCGAAAATTCCCCGATTTCTCTCCAAAACCCACGAAATCCCCCCCAATATTCCTCTTATTAGATGAGAAAAGTGGATATAATTCAATTTGCATTTTTGGTTGAAAATAGTTTAATTGTTTAGTTAGTCAAATAACTGTTATTCTGCTAAAAAGTTGTTTGAAATTAAATTTTTTGAAAATTGGCAGTTTTTAGGCGGTATTGAAACATCTTTGGAAAGAATATGTCTTTGTTAGGAGCCTATGTCAGCTTCAAAAGAAATATCCCTAAGTGTTTTCAAATTATCCCTAAAATTTTAAAAATTATTACTAAAATTTTAAGAATTATCCCTAAAATGTTAATTATTCCTACAATTTTGCGAATTATCCCTATACTTCCTACCTAAATTTCTTAGAAAACTCAACGCGCCTCCTGATATTGCGTGTTTTTTAAACTTCGGATTTTATTTTATTTTATTTCATTGTTTACTTTTGTTACCTCACGCAGCATTTTATCGTGTCGCTGTCAGAAATATTTATTATGACTGAATGAGCAAATACCCTTAGCCAGGATAGTATTGGGTCATTTAGGTACGCCATCAAGGGAAGAGTTTTTATAGTCAAATCCCTCATCTTGACGATTACGTACAAGAAATTTTCGGGGTGCATTTAATTTTAGACGCATTAACTTTCCGAATGAACCAAAAATGTGAAGCTCATTAACCAGTTTTCGAAAAAATATTATTAAACAGAATATATATATATATATATATATATATATATATATATATATATATATATATATATATATATATATATATATATATATATATATATATATATATATATATATATATTCTGTTTAATAATATTTTTTCGAAAACTGGTTAATGAGCTTCACATTTTTGGTTCATTCGGAAAGTTAATGCGTCTAAAATTAAATGCACCCCGAACAAAATAAAGTTTCGGACAAACATGCCTAAATTATATATATATATATATATAATTTAGGCATGTTTGTCCGAAACTTTATTTTGTATGAATTACAAATACCGAGTAAATTATTTAAAAGACTTAAGTTTTTGCTCATGTAATATTTTAGAAAAAATTACTAATGTGCACGACAATTCATATAATCAACCTACATATTGGTATATGTAGTCCATATATGGTGCACAGATTAAGAAAAAACAAATCATATCGATGGTCTTTCAAATATAGAAAGATACGGCTTTATGTCTGTAGACTTCGTTTTTAAATAGTTTGCTAAAATCAGAATAAATTTGTGATGCATTCAAAGACCCTTTCCACAAATATTTTCTGGTTGTCTAGGACCATTTATAAATATTATAGATTGTAAACTATTTCTTAAAGATGGTTAGACATTCTTGAATATCACTGCGATTCCTTAGTTTGAATTTATTTTTACTTTGTAATTTTGTGACCGTTTCGCACTTAGTTTTTCATCTCATCACTCATTAAAAATGCAAGTTCGAACCTTCCCTCTTCTTCTGGAAAAGCTTCCTCAACGCCTTTTCCGCGGATGACGCAGACTAAAATCTTTTTCGAATGGGTCATCACCGACTCATATTCCTTAGCCTTTTGTGAATATTTTGTACACAGTGGAAGTTCCGTAAATAAGAAAATGCTCTTTAGTCCATCGTTTTCAGAATAAATTGAAAGATTTTGCTGGTTTCTCCGAAGTCGCGTTAAACTGAATTATGTGTTCTTAAGAAATGATTGTTAGCTTCTATCCAGTGAGGAAATGTGCTGGTCTTATAGGCTACGCGAGGTCTACAAATTATTTCTGGACAATTTACATCCTGTTCAGAGTGGCTTCAACTCCAGGCAAAACCGTTGTAAACTCTTCCTTATCCAGACAGGCCTTTTACCAAGACCCTTTCGTATGCCTGTTAGAAATTTGAATACGCTTATCACATGTATAGTAAATTTCTTCAGAAGCACAAAATCCTCTTTTTTACCGAAATTTGGATCGTACTTGAGATCGATACAATATCGTAATAAAAGAATATTGAGGAAATGGAAGGAAATAATGTACATGGGAATCAAAAAAACACAAATCTTATGATGGTTAACTGCATTTGTACAGATATCCTCTTCGATGTGATGTTCGTTTTTGCCGAGGCTTCCTCTGAAGCGATAGTCGTAAGTCTCCCATATTTTTGCCGATGTGAAGGTAACTTTTGCTGGAATAATATCTGCACAATCCGGTATTCCCATCGATTTAACGATCGATTTCCGAGATTTTTGCTGACATTATAGTCACTTTAGCTGAGGCTTCCATTGCAGTGATAGCCGCGATCTCCAGGATTTCCGTCGGTGTGAAGATCGCTTTACAAAGACTTCCGCTGAAGTAATAGCCACTATTGCAGAGTTTTGTTGTAGTCTAAGAGTTAGATGTTTCATCTAAATTGTGGCTGGCTTGCTTTCAATTTATATTCATGTTTTTGGCTTAATTCGATGTAGAAATTGAAAATTAAACAACAATTTTCCAATTTTTTGTTATGTAATTTAAACATTGTTTGAAATTTTAATTTTTGCTGTAATTGTATGTAAATTTTTTTTTAAATAATTGTTCAGTAAACAATTTTAATAAAATTATGCCTAAATTTGAAAATATTTTTTCTCAACTTTGTGGCAATTGAGTTTTTCCATTTCTTGAATTTGTATTAAAAATTTGAAAATTGAGTTAAACTAGAATCGACTACATATGTATCATTATAAATAATATAATAGTTTAAATATGTAAAATGGTTTTATTATAAATTTGTTGGATTTATGTCTCTTTTTATGGGGGGTATTTTTTTTTATTGATTTATGCTGCACTTGCGTGTAGTTCAGCTTTTTTTCTGTTTCGGAGCTGTGATATGTCTTTTATCAATGATGATGAAATTATGACAAGATATGAAATACAGCACAATAGTATTATATTTCAAAAAAGTATCCTGCAATTAATTTATATTTTTATCATTTATATTGTATTATGTTAGTATTATGAGCTCATATGTTTTCATGAATCTGTACCAAAGATATAATCTTTCTATTTTTCCATAGGCCACTGACAGCCCTAAACATCAAGCTAAGGACAAGACATCGGTTGCGAGTTTATCGCAATCTACAGTTGAAGCACAACTTCGATATGAAAATGATCGCCTGAAACTAGCACTTGCTCAAAGGTTTGTGAAAATTAAATTTATGAAATACTATTTTGTTTATTAACTCAACAAATAAATATACTAATTACGGGGGGCAAATAAAAATCATACTTGTTTAAATAATAAATTTTAATATCATTTTAAGTGGAGTTTGTTAGAAATGTCAGTTCTTTCACTGAAAACAAAGGGAGTCAATTACAGAAAGTGTTAAAAACTTTCAAGAATAAGTTTCAATTTATTTGCTTTATAAACATTTAAAGATAAAAAATATTACTTTTGTTTCATTTATGGAGGGCTTAGGGGAGGTATTCATTGCACTCAATATTTTGATAAACTCAGAAATTAATGTTAAGGTCAAAGAGGACAGGAGGAGTGGTAACCCCTCATGCCTCACCATAATTGATGAGGTCTATTAGAACTAAAGAAAAGAAAATGTAATTGGATGTGGAAATAAGTGAAAATTTTATCAGTTTTAAAAATTAGTCAACAGTGGACCATATGGAGACTTGACAAGTTGATGAGAAAATTGCAAGGACAAATCTAGGAAGTTTTATTAAAGATATATCGTTAGGTATTTTGAAGTGGATCTCATTATCTTTGTATTTTCCATGGAGTGAGACAACTTAAGATCTTTGGATTGGCTGCAACAAAGAAAATTCTGGTTTCATGCTTGTTGAATTGAAAGACAACAAAACAAAGCAGGATAAGGGAATAAAAACGTTCATTATTTTTTTTGACCGTTTGAAACAAATCTCTGTATGCATCATCCAAAATAAGTAACTGCTTAGGTTGAAAATCAGTTAAGAAAAATTGTTGGTACAAAAAATTCATCTTGTTCTGTGTTTTCAGAAGTTTCCCACTGTGTACATTACAGTAAGTTTTTTTTTTTTTTTTTTTTATCATTTTATATTTAACTTTAATAAATAAAACTTTTAATTGCCTATATTTACTCTAAATTCGAATTTTTAAATGCAAATTTATTTTAATACATAAAAAAAATATCCATTAAAAAACTCTAAATCTAGTTAGAAGGAATGACATGAATGACAAAAACATTGTAACTAATAATGATTCATTTTTATTATTGTTTATATTTGAGCTTATTGTAAACGGTTGTTAAGGTTATCGTACAGTACCCAAAAAAAAATCGAACGATGGCTATATCTTTTGTTCTAATTGTTGAAATAACAAACAAAAGGTACCGTTGTAAATCGTGGAAGGTTTTCAATAATTGTATGTAGTTTTTTTTTATCATGAAGGGTCATCTACATATTAAAACAGAACCAAACTTTAAAAAGTTCAATAGCAATCTCATAATATTATTCCATATTTGGATTCAGCATTAAAAAAGAATGCGAAATACAAAAATTCGTAATTTTCTAATGAATGGTTTGTAATTTAAATGATAAAACGAAAATGATAAATTAATATTAAATAAAAAAGTTGGTTTTTTGGCCATAAATACTTAAATAATTTATATATTTCAGTAATTTTTTTTTCAAAAGATAGTTTGTAAATGTCCAAACATAAATAGCAATCAACTTTTGCATCAATTTCTTTTTTAATAATTATTAATTAATAAAACAATTTTAAAATTTTTTTGAATAAAAACATATATTTTTTTTGCTTTCATTAGATTCACCATGGTCTGAAACCCCACCACAATTTTTTTCTTTTCATTTTGAATTTTAGTTCTCGATATTTTAGAGAAAATGTAAAAAACGCTCACTTTAAGGGACCGTATAATAGACAACTTTTGAAAACTATCAAAGATTAATTCAAGGTAAACTAGAGGTGTGGAAAATCGCACAACGTTCAATTATCGTAAAATAGGGTGAATAGGAACAGCGGGGTGAATCGGAACAGAATTTCTTGAGATTACCAAAAAAAAAAATTATTTTATACAAACAAAGCAGTTTTATTTTTTGTATGTATATTTTTAATCTGTCTAACGTGTCTAACTGGAATTGTGGAACATATGTTTTGTGTGGTTTTCAACAGTGTCCTTTTTTTTTTTTTTAATTTACTTCCTTAAATTACATTTATTTAAAACCACATTTTTTAAGCAATTTCAATAAGTTATCCTTTAAAAATTTTACTGAATCAGGTGATTTTTTCATTTTATAAATAATTTCAACGATCAAGTTACATTTGTGTTTACAGTGAAATGTTTCTGTAAAATAATCACACTTTGCTGAATACTGTTTACTAATGCCTACATTTTATATTTATTAATTTTCTAATTATCAGTAGTATAGGTTATACTTCTGCAATTACAGTTTTCGATATTTTATTTATTTCGTGTGAAGAATGCACATCTTTAACGTTGTAAATAAATTATGTTACATTTGCGTTTACTTGCTATTTTTGTATTAATCTTCAACATGTCACTATAAATCCAAGTAGTTTTTATGCAAGTTTAGAATATTTGTATTTTATAACGTCGTGAATCGCCTCACTGACTGTTCAATTTCTCCCGCTGTGAAGTAGAACCTTAAAAATACCTTTCGTTAAATGGAAATTCTCCCTGAAGATCGGTCAAAAAATGGTCGAAAAATTTTCGCTCACAAGTGACGTGTTTTTCAACATAATGCATTGAAATTTGGTATATAGAGTAAATTATGTATTCTGAATCGAATGAAATGATAAAAAATAAGGGTTCGTATTGAAATTTTCGAAGATAGCGTTACTTTTACTTAGTAAACGGTCCCTCAGGAAAAAGAAATTGCATCAGATATATAGAAAATCGTATGCAAAACATTTTGGTGCAAACCGTAAGATTCTACGATAATTAGAACCGAAGATATAGCCATCGTTCTGATTTTTTTTTTTTGGGTACTGTACAATATATACTGTAAATTAACTTCCTGCTTATAGGCATCATGACTTAGTGCTTATAGTGATGTATTACTGTGGTCAAATTCAGTGCTGAAACTTTTAAGTTTCTGAACTGCTGTTGCATACAAAGATATACGTTAAAAAAATTTGCAAGCACTCATGCCCAGTGTATCATATGAAACATTTCATGCTTGAGCATTTGCAATTAGTGATTTTTATACAATTAGAAACTACTAATATTATATACAAAATGTAAAATTAATATGTATACTTAATTATGATCTTGCAATACTTATTGTTGCTTACAAAGTAGATTGCAAAGTTGAAAAAGGTTATTTAAAAAATTAAACACATTCTGCATTCCTTCTGCGGATTTTTTAATTTTGCAAAAACTTTTTAAAAACTTTTTGCACAGATCTAAGTGATTAAAGTATTTAAATATTTTAAGTGCATAAAAATTCAATTATAAATACTTGACACTCCTCCTTCCCAGTTTAAAGAATACTGTCTTTCAAAGGAAGGTAAGTTTTATTTACTCTACTAAAATTAAGGTAAGTTGTTTTGAGGTCAGCAACCATAACTTTCCTTATTAAAAAAGATAATATAAAATCCCACGACGTAATTTTCCTTAAAATAAAGTTAAACTATTTAATTATTTTCTAACATGGTAAGTTATTAATGTACGAAAATGGTTATTTAAATTTAAAAAAAGTATTTTAAGTTTGTGTTAGTGGCCTTAAATGATTCATTGCTTTGATAAAGGTAAGAATGTTTTTCTTTCTTTTTCGTAAGCCAGGTATATTCTTAGTAAATTAAAGTAGAGCTTATATTTCCAGTTTCCCTTATTCTTTGAGATTTCAATTGAAATTCAAGAAATAATAATGTTTTATCTTTTATGAATTTGTTTCAACTGATTTTATAACTCTTAGTATCAAGAGATGGTAAGATCATTATTTATAAGGAATGGTAATATGATTTGGAATTGCCTCCTTCAGTGAATCTATGTTAATTATATTAATGTGCTGTCTAGTATCTATAAAAGGCACATACATTTTTAATTTTTAATGAAAGGAAAAAAAATTAGAAGCAATTTTGTAGTCTTGATACATTATCTTTTGCATTCAATATCTATTGAAACATTCATATGTATATTCTCTTTCATAATTTACTAGGAAATATGTACTTGTACCCTAAAACAATGGTCCACTTAACTCATACTTTTCGCTTTCAGACTTAAAATACAATTAAGAAAACTGTCATATTTCCATAAATGTAAATTGCATTGTGCATTAAATTCATATTATTAACATTAGAGATATTATTTAGAATACCAAAAGCAAAAGATGATGTCAATGGAATGTGCATGGGAAAAATTTCAAATTCTTGCTATACTTTTGTTTTTAATAGTCTCATAGTAAAGCTTTTGCAGCCATGTATTTTGTTTATAGTTTTCTATAGTTCTTTATCAAAACAGTATTTATTAAGGGATCCTCTACTCTTATTTTAGTGAAGACTTCACTTTTTCACTTTAGTCAAAACCTCAAGTTTTTAACACTTGTCATTCAATATAGAATACTTCTGACGTCCTTTTTATAAAATTTTACAACTATATATTGTATTGACATTAATGGGAAATCAAAGAATGTGAAGGGATGATAGGCTTATCCAGGGACACAACTAGAAAATTTCTGTGGGTGGGGTTTACAATAAGGCCTTAAGTTTTCTCCAGTATTTCTCTGTATAGCAGTAAATAACTTCAATAAAAAAAAATTCTCATCTCATATTTGTCACATGTCATTAATATTTTTTCAGTTTCTTAATCTGTCATCTACATATGGCAAAATATTATAATGGATTTTGTCCAGTTTTAAGTTAATACAAAACATGGCAACATGATACAATTTTTTATCTAGATCCTGTATGATCCATATTTTCTAGATTATAAATTAATATTAAATTTTTCCTGTTTGTTTAACTTCAATTAGATAAAGAGTCATATTTTAGGTAAACAGACAAACACCAACAAACCTTAATTTTAGTATACTATGTTTATGATGCTTTAAATACTAGGGCATGTTAAACAGTATAACAACATTAAAAAAATGGAAACATCCATATTTTTACATTGCTTTGAAACAATACTTTATATTGGGCATAAGTAGACAAAAAAATGCATAATGATTTTTTAATTCTAAGGGATTTAAAAATCTGCTATTTATTTAAAAGTTCTTGTACCTAATAGCTATGATACGGTAGGCAAACTCTGCCTGAATAATGGTAGATTAAAAACGTATTCCTTTGAAATTAAATGAGATTGCTGAGTGTTTCAATTTTAATGATTACTAAACACTGGAATATTACGGATCCCGGGGGGGGATCTTATCCTAAAAACCCTCCCCCTGGTTGTGCACCTGAGCTTATGTGTTTCATATTCATGTACAGCCCAAAAAATTACATTTTCACTAAAATTGTGGCAATCAAATTTCAAAATAGAATTTTGTTTTGCTGTGGAGATTTTCTCCTACTTAATGTTAAGGTTGCAAAAAAACCTTGTTTAATTCAAAATTTGCATTTTCTTTTTGTTTACATTTAACAAACAATCGGATGAAACCAAACTCATTAAATATTTTAATTATTAATCGATTTATACCTTTTTCATTTTCCATTAAATTGGTTATTTTTTGGTCATTCATAAATCTCTTACTATTCATTGGAAATTATGAAACTTTTTTGATAGTAAGTTATAATATAGATTAACATTATAGTGTTGCCATTGAACTTCATAAAGTTTGGTAATTTTTTATATGTAGATGACCCAAAAACTAGAAATGCGTTTCAAAAATAAAAATTTCTACAAATTAAAATTACACCAATTAATACACTACAAAATAGCTGGTGTTAAGATTTTTTTCTTTTACCTATACTTTTATAGTCATAGAATCAGAAATACTTTCAAACGAATTGCGAACAAAAGTTGTCAGCTCTAAGTACATAATTAATATTTTTAATCTAATTTCAAATTGTTACTAAACCTCAAATTTATTTACGCCATTATTTTGCTTAAAATATTAGTTTTTTTATGGCATGCTAAAACATTTGCTTCATATGCCACTTACGTGTATATGTATTCAAACATGTTTAAATTTTTAAACAAATATAACTTATTCATCAATCATGCTTTTTGTAATATTCTAATCAAATTGAATATAAACTTAAAATGAAAATTATTATTTCAATTTTATAAATTAAAATTTTTAATGTGATATTTACAAATTTTAACCTAGTTTTACATACTTGATGTCAGAATTTGTGTGTACAGAATGTGGTGAAAGATTGCTTATACAATAGACATTCTTCCTTGTATTATTTTTTTTACTAACCCAGCAGATTTTTTAGTAACATTTTAAAGAAATTTATCAAAGGCTGAAAATATGTCTATAACATTAAAGAAATAATATTTTCCTTAATTTAAGTATAATTTGTTTATTTTTACCCAAAAATATCAACTCTTCGAACATTTAGTTACAGCTTATTTTTGTAATTACAGTTCTGCTAATGCAAAGAAATGGGAAGTGGAATTACAAACTTTGAAAAGCAATAATGCTCGCTTAACAGGAGCTCTACAGGAGAGCACTGCAAATGTTGAAGAGTGGAAACGACAGTTACAAGCTTTGAAAGAAGAAAATACAAAAATGAAATCTAGAGTATGCTACCTTGATTACTAAATTACCTTACTCTGTATCTTAGCTAGGTATTTATTTTTAAAACCACAAGTTACACACTTATCAAAGGATACTTAATTGATATGCTGTATTATTTCGGAATTATATGTGTTTTATTTTAATTTCTCAACTTTAAAATAATGAGCATTCAATTGTTTTAAAATCCTTAATTTCCCAAAACAATAACTTTACAGAGAAATAGTATATTTGAATTTATTTAAAAAAAAGTTTATTAAAAAAAAAAAAGCTTTGAGTTACTAACCTTTATACTCTAACTTTATTATTATTTTTTTATTATTATTTATATAATACCAATAAAATTCAAGGGACATTTTTTTTTAAATACTTTTTTATAATTTGCAATATACAATCCATTCTAAAAATCTAATATTAAATAAACTTTTTTAGAAAAATTCAGATTCCAAGTGTAAAATATTAGTTTTATGCACCAGTAGTTAATTGTGCAGTATAAAAATTGAAATTTCTGCTATTGATTTAAAATAATTACAATTAATTTATTAACATTATTTACAAGACTTTTACCAATAAAGAAATTTACACTTTGCGCTTACCCACTTTTATCCTTGAAACAAGTTAATGGAGTTGGGTCATGAAATTTTTTTTCTGGAGAGAATGGCTAAATTTTCCAAGAACACTGCCTACTGCAATATTACTTCAACTTTTATGAGTTGTTTACTACATATGACATTCATGCAGTTTAGAAAAACAATCAGTATTTTAATGATAAAATTGTTGTTTTAAATTTTAAAATATTCATTGGATTAAAAATATGCAAATCCGTGCATCTTTTAGGAGGCACAATCCAAAATAGTTACATTAAATTATTTTGAATTGTCCTTTTAGGTTTACATTTTTAATTTAATGAGCACTTTATAAGTTTTTGAATTGGATTATGTTAATATGTAGGTTAAAGTACTTTTATATACTATTATATTTTTCCTTTATTTTCATGCATAATATCGCAATATCTTCATAAACTAAATTTATTTTATTGTCTGACCTGATTCTTTTTAAAGCTACCTCATTTATCATTATGGATGGGGGTTTTTTTGGTTTGGTTTTTTTATTATTATTATTCTAATTGGGAAAATACATTATTATTGCTTCATTATTATTAATTTGTCATACTATTATAAGTAGTAATTTCATCTTTGAAGCAATATTTCTGTAAATTATTTTTCCTGTTTCAAAAATATAGCATTAGAAGTTTTTGGCAAGTAAAGATTTTCATTCAACATATACCTTGAAATTTGAACAATTTAACAACTTGATATTTGAGTTAATTTCATAGATTTTTCACATCCTTTTTCAAAATATCTTTTTCTTGTATTTCTTTTATTTTTCAACTATGAAATTTTCACTCAATTTACAGCAAGAGTTTTGCTGTTTCCACATTACACTTGTGTACATTGAGGTTTAGTTCCATATAATGATTAGAATAATGAACAAATACATACCATCTTAATAAATAATTGCACTAAATTATTTTTAAAAAAAAAAACCATATTTGTATATTTTCCCTTATAAGTACTGCATGCAAATACTGTTGCATTGCCTCACACTAATTATCATTTCTATCATATTCTAGATATTTTTACTATCAAATTATTAATGGATTCTGTTACTAACGGTTTATTACTTATGCAAAAAAATATGGTTTTCATTAACTGCAGTAAGTGTCAAAATTGGTGCATGATTTTTTTTTTAGTTTTTGAAGCGAGTCTGTTTATAATTGTTGCTTTTATTTGTTTATGAGCATTAAAAAGGTAATAGAAAATTCAGGTTTTTTTGTTTTTTTATTTTATTTTTCTGTAAAGATAAATCTTATACTTTACAACAAAATATTGATAATTATTTTGATATGCTTAAACTTTAGATTGTTTATTCAAAAATGATTTTTCCTAGTTTTTTCTAAAAAACATAAAAATGTAATATTAAAAATATATTAAATCTTTGGTATAACTACATACTCTTCAAAAAGTGTTCGTATATATATTAGCACTATCAACTGCTCAGCATCAACATCTAGTTAAAACAATGTATCTCAATTTAGCTACTTTGATTTTGTCCACTGTATCCTATTGTAATACCGTAATCATTATTGATTACAAGTTGTATTTATATGTATTAAACTTATTTCCAGCATGTAAAATTACATTGCATTTGCAAGTGGCATTTAAGGTGTGTATTTTGTATATTATTACCCATAAAAATACATCATATCAATACCCACTTTTCTGGTTATAAAGCTCAACATCTATACCCTAATAGTATCAGTAAGTAGGTTTTCAGTATTATTGAAATTATTTGTTGTAGTGTGAAGAGAACTCATAAATTAACAGGTATTTCTTTTTTATTAATAAAGAGAAAGACTATTGTGCTTCACAATAGTTTCAGAATGCCATGCTTTGTGATTTTGTTGGTAGGCACAATTTTTTTTTCAATTGTGGTTTTCAAATATTTCTGCTTTTTCTTTAAATTTTGCTAAAACACTAATGTGATAAAAACAATTTATTAATTTAAATAAAAAATTTAATATTTTCAGATTCTTTTAAGTAGAAAAGTTAAACAATAAAATTTTCAAATAGGTACAATAATATACAATCCTCTTGTATAGGGAGTAATATGATCCCAATCTTTTGTTAAAATCAATAAATTTTTTTATTTTATTCTATTCTTAATGCCAGGTATTGATAAGTCAAAAGATGTAAATAAGTTCAGACCATAATTCTACTCTTTGATTTGCATTCTTTTAAAAGTTAACATAAAATACATATAATCAAATTCTGAAATTGTTTAATTATGTACAAAATAAAAATAGTGCCTTTCAGATAGATAATTTGGGAGGGCAGGGGGTGGGGGTCTTAAAAATATTTTGTGAAGGGCAGGTATTAAATTTTGCCTTTTTCTCTTCTTTTTTCCCCTCCCCCGTAATATAATAGTCAAAGATTACTCTAGATCATGAAATGTCGTTTTTAAAATCTAGTTTAATTTTTTACTTTTCGTAAGTTGGCTATAAATAACAATCGATTGTTATCAATTAGTTTTAATGTAGGGGTTTTTATGTATATTAGAGAAATGAATTTTAGAATTTGTTGCAAATTATTATAGATACTGTATGGCTCACCAGAAAGATGTGCGACTTTCAAAACTTGAAAATTTAATGAATATTTGGAAATTTAATGAATATTTGGAAATTTAATGAAAGTGTGTGTGTGTGTGATCCAAATTATTAAAAGGTCATTAGGATATGTTATATAAGATATATTACATTATTTAATGATTTATTATTTTGGAAACTTTTTAAGTTATCTACTTATTATTTGAAAACATTTATACCAGATATTGTTTCCCAAATTATTATCACTCATAAAATCATTAAAGTTATTACATTTCTATAAATCTTAAAATGATTATCTTTTATGATTTCATTAATAATTTCATTATCATTCGTAAAATCATGAATATGTATATGATTTGTGACTTAATTAAATGTTTTTGCTGCCATCATATGGAATGTATTTAACCCACATCCAGTTACAAATTGGTCTTAATGACAACTTTCTATTTATTAAAACTTTGTGGCCTCCAAATGAGGCAACATAGCAACTGTCAATTTTTTCTTATTGCCTATAACTATGACCTCGCGTTTCTGTGGGCATTAAGCTGTGCTATTAAGTTTGTAAGATTATTTCACCTGAATATGTGTTGCTTTCATACCCCAAATTCTTGTTTTACAACTGTTCTCAAGAATTTGCAATAGTCTCAGATTTTGTCGTTAAAAATTTTAAAATATGAAAATGAGATTCATAATGGTATTATTTAGAAAGTGGATGGTTAATAGATCAGGGTATTCATTTATAACAACATACTAGCAGTTATGTAGGATTATTTTGACATGTATTTAATATTACATTATTATGCCATTTTTGAAAATTGACTTATTTTTAGAACAATAGTCTTAATACACAATATTTTAAAGATATATTCAACGTGTAACATCTTTTGTTTATCCTTGTTAAAAGGAAAGATAACAGGGTTCCCACGGTCATTGTAAGTCATTACAAGTGCTTAATAGTTTTGAACTTGTTTTCAAGGCCTTGAAAGTGCTTGAAAATGCATAGAGGTCCTTAAAAGTCCTTAATTTTTGCGGATGTTGCGTGCCCAATTGCAAAAGTTATAAAAATACAACTCGGACTTGCTATACCCGCGTGACTACCACTTATCTGCACTGTATCGGAATTACCACTTATAAGCACTGTATCGGAATTCTCTTGTCATTTTTGTATTACACATCTACCAACTTGTAACTTTTTTGGTAGAATATGCTTTATTAAAAATTTATATATAGACATGATGCCTGGAAAAAAAATTTCAATGGTCCTTGAAAACATTAATTAGGTCCTTAAAGTCATTGATTTTCCTTCTGTGATTTGAGTGGGAACCTTGGATAAGAAAAGAATAAAAATTAGCATAAAATTGTGTAAAAAATAAAGGTCTTTGTACATTTCCAATCAGAAACTTTTGTTTGACAAATGATATTTAGTCAAAATGTTTTTTTTTTTTTTCAGGTGTTAGAGTTAGAAGCCAGCCATGGTAATCCTGAAGCAATAGCTGAACTTCGAAAAGAAATTGGTACACTACGTAATAAAAAAGAAACACTTGAGGAACAAGTAAACAACAAAGATAATGTAAGTTACTAAAGTGTGATTTGTTTGAAATATTTATTTTTAATTTATGACTTACTGAATAACCCTCTTGCATTGCTGAAGACTAAATTTGATTTTTTTTTTTTTTTTTAATTTTCAACTAAATATGTAAGTGTTATGAAACCATAATCAACAGCAGTTTCTTTTACTTGCCTTCCTCACCAATGCATTACTACTTAAAAAATCATACAACTCTAGACTTTTTGCATTATTTGCCAAATGTATACTGTAAACTTAATTTTTTTAATACAATTTAGCTGTAGCACTGCGAGGAGAAAAATATTAATTTATTGAATTTTGATTGAAATTTTACGTAATTGGGTCAGTTTTCCATTTCCAGTGCAGTATGTTTTAAATGTTCCAATCATAAAATTTTAAATGATCTTGCATTAGTCCATGTTATGCTAAACATCCATGTAAGATTATTCAATAAGAAATAAAACTTTAAAATGCTTCTCATAGTATGTACAGTATATTTTACACTAGCAATACAAGATAAACATCACACTTGCATTACATTTATCACCATTCTTCCAACAAAGTAAGAAAGAAATTATTATTTAGTAACAGCATTGGTTAATCTGCTTTATTTCATTTAACTTGTTTGTGCATTTTTAAAAAATCTTGAAAAGTGCTTTAAAAAAAAACTTTCATTTTCTAGTGCTTGAAAATCTTGAATTTGTTAAGAATATGTTTATAGTGCTTGAATTTTATTTTTATTTTTTTTTCTAAAAATATTGCATCTTAAAAGATTTTTGTCAACAAAATGAGCAAAATCCTTTGTATTAAGTTTGGCCAATTAGCAAGTAGGAATACAGCATGGTTGAACAGTTACTGTTAACTTCTTCAAATAGTTCGAAATTGATTTAGATTTTACAAGGGAAAATGTAAATAAAAAATTTTAAATTTTCAGATTCTGTAACAATAAAAACTTTTTTGTATGATTTCATTTGAACATGCACTGTTTGCCAATTTTTTTTAATTTTTTTTTTCTTTTTTTTTTCTTAATATATTTGAATTGATAGCACAACCTTGAAAAGTCTTTGAATTTTTTTCTTCTTCAAATGTACAAACCATGTTTAAATTTTTGAATAACTCAATTAAATAACCCAATCTTTTAAGCTAGACATTGCCTTGTTTTGTTTTTAATTTTATAAATCATTTACACTTGTTGAACTACAGAAATGAAACACATATTTGCAAAGAAATTTTTGACTTTCTTGAGTGGCAGTCTTGTATGAATTCAACAAGACTAAAATTATAATTTTATAGTTGTAATGGATGGTCTCATCCTCTAAAAAATTTTCCTTTGGCAACAAATACAACCTTAAAAAGTTACAATTAATTTGAAATTTAGCCATCCAACACTTGCCATTTTGGTACTCTTTAGCTAATAGATGCACTTCCACTGGCCAAAAATTAGAAACACAGGAAAATGTTTACAAATGCTGTTTACGAGTTAGGTTACAACAAATTTTACTAGGACTTGGATGATGTATGATGAAAGTAATCATAAGTTTACTGTGTGTGTTCATTTTATGAGTAGCAAAGCAGAATAAGGGAACATCACAGACCTTTCACCATTGCAAAAGTACTTGTTTTGAAAGATGTTTAGTAGAATTTATGAAAACCTAGGCAAAATAACTTTCTGGATTATCAAAAGTTTGAATTAGTTAAAAATTTAAAAACATTTAACAACATTTTCATTAGGGGTGTCTCAGGCAGTTTGTGTGGCAGTGTTGCTTGAAGAAACATAACTGGATGATTGGGGGAATAGAAAACATAAGGTAATCTGGCAAATCATTCGGGGTAAAATATCAATAAGTTAACTATTCATAAGCTTTACACCAAATACATCTTTGATTGGTGTACCTTGTTTTGCACCAATCAAAGATGTTGTATTTAGCATAAAACTTATGAATATTTTACCAATCTTGTGCAGTTTGTACAGTTATCATTCTTTGAGGTATGTTCTTCTGGTTTGAAACTGGTCCTTTGATGTTTCTGGAAAGTAGAAAAATGTGTGTAATACTTGAACATCCCGGGTGATCAAATACATTGTTGTTACATTTTTACTTTAAAGGTTAACAATATTTTACTAATGCAACCATCATTATGATGGTTGATTAAAAAAATGTACACATTTTTACTTCAAGAATGGTTTATGGAACAATCTAAAATCCAACATTCTTTTGGCACTGGACATCATAAATTTGAACCCTATAGTAAATGTTTGGAATATGATGAAAATATGTATATGAAAGAAAGCTTCATTGCCATTCAATTTATATAATCTGTTTATCATATGTATTATTGTATATGTATGGTATCCTCTTACCCTAAATGTAGTTGCTTGGGAGAGGGAGCAAAGGGTTCATAAAAATGTGACATCACACACATAAAAAAATTAACATATAAAAATTTCTGGAAAACATGTCGTTTAGCATCTGGTTTGGATCGTAAATTCCTTAAATTTAAAAAAATATTTTGTGTTTTGACTATAAAGGGAAACTAGAATAGCAGTGTAGTATTTTGCTTGTTTTGGTTAATGATATTTTATGTACAAAGTAATTATCGACAGCTAATACTACAGTCAAAACATCAAGTTGCTATTTTTATTGTTGTTATGCAGGGTTCCTATGGTAATTGAAAGTCATTAAAAGAGCTTAATATTTTTTAACTTATTTTCAAGGCCTTGAAAATGCTTAGAGGTCCTTAAAAGTCCTTAATTTTATTGTATATTGTGCGACCAACTGCAAAATTTATAAAAATACAACTCAGACTTGCTATCCCCACGTGACCGCCACTTATCTGTGCTGCATCGGAATTCTTGACTTATTTGTGTTATGCATGCGTCAACTTGTAACTTTTTTGGTAGAATATACTTTATTAAAAATTTATATAGAGACATGATGCCTGAAAACAAATTTTCAAAGGTCCTTAAAAACATTATTTAGATCCTTAAAAGTCATAGATTTCCATTCTGTGATTTGAGTGGGAATCTTGTTATGCTTTGTTTCTGAATTGTTAGTATATATATGTATAATTTTTTATGTACTGTATTAGTATTGATGGAAGAACACATAACATGTGACAGATAGTAGGAAGGGGGTCAGAAATAACGAGAAAAAGTGAAGCAACATTTATGGACAACCCCTAGTTGAAAAAAAAATCAACTAAAGTATTGGTCTAATTCTTTGAAAAGCAAGTGTATATACCATAATATTAAATCATGGTGCCTAGTGTAATAATGTTTGCCATTTTCTGTATGATAAGAATTGGTTTTTATACTTATCATAGTACTAGCTGCATGGCTCCTTTGAAGGTCATAGAAGTTTGCATTTCAGAAAAGTATCTGTGGCAGGATTGTAAAAAAAACATGCCTCCTTACCAATTCAGGGTTCCCACAGTCATTAAAAGTGCTTAATATTTTTGAACTTGTTTTCAAGGCCTTGAAAATGCTTGGAGGTACTTAAAAGTCCTTGAAAATGCTTAGACGTCCTTAAAAGTCCTTAATTTTTACAGATGTTGTCCAGCTGCAAAATTTATAAAAATACAACTCGGACTTGCTATCCCACGTGACCGCCACTTACTGCACCGTATCAAAATTTTCCGACATATTTGTATTGCGCATCCACCAACTTTAACTTTTTTGGTAGAATATACTTAAAATTTGGTAGAATATTATTAAAAATTTAAATATAAATATGATGCCTGAAAACGAATTTTCATAGGTCCTTAAAAATATTAATTAGTTCCTTAGAAGTCATTGATTTTCATTCTGTGATTTGAGTGGGAACCCTGCAATTTCGCAATCATGACTAAAATAAAGCTCAAGTAAATAAACACTCAAATACAAATAATACAAAATGTATAAACAATAAAACAATGCATTATAGTCTTGATTACATATCTATCAAGGAATGCATCTGTGGGTTCAATAAAATGGTGCTCTCAGTCATTTTGTAATCTTTGCCTTAATTTTGAAGTTTGAAAAAACAGCTGCGCTGTATCTTGCACATATTTTTTTCCTTTTCTTTGGTGGCATAATGCCAAAATGGTTACGAAAATACCCAAATGATTAAAACGATTTATGGAATGCAGTTCTTTACCTCAATAGAACTAATTTTATCCAAATCCTCATCTGTCACTTTTACAATTCAACCCAGCACATTTTAAGGAAGAATATAAAATTTTTGTGTAGTAAGCATGCATTCTTATGTAAAAAGCTATATTTCATATGAAAGGCTATTTTATCTATAAAAAAAAATTAGAAATCAGTATTAATGCTACTTCGTGAATGTACATACTAATAAATCATAAAAAGATCATTTAAAAATGAATATTTCCTTACAGGAACTTGAGCAAATGAAAAAGAGGATTGAAGATAATCAAGGACAAACTGCTAGCCAAAAAGTAGAAGACAAACTTAAAGTATGTAGAAATTTATCTATGTAAAATTATTCATAGTTGACTTTGTCTAGTATAATATAATTTTCTTAGTCGTATAAATAAATTTTAAGTATGGTAACTCCAGAGTTTGTCCTAGGCGTTTTTCGTGTTGCGGCGTGCCCTGCATACCCCTTTTCTTTAATAATAGTGCCCTTCCTCAGAAAAAATCGCATCCTGCAAGAATTCGAAAACTTTCGTTTTTTGCCCCAACAGTACGCAATATGTGAATCAGGATCACCCCTACTGAAATCGCTTGCCCATTCATGTTCAAACACGCAACGTATAGATCAGCGACTGAAATCATTGAATAGATGCCCACATATCGTGCGTCGTTAGTTGGTGAATTGTAGGGGGCCATCTTACAATTTCCCAAGTGCTCATTAGTGAATCCAGATGGCCATTTCGTACGTGTTTTGAATAAGCGTATTTCGCCGGATTTTTACCATACCTCCTTCAAAATTGAGTAGAAAGGAATTTGAAAGGCTTGATTAACTTAGTTAAAGGTGTATGGCCATCAAATGTTTACACTAAGAATTTAAAAAGAATATTTCCGTTTGGACACGCGTAATCGCGATGTCCTCTTGTTAAATTTAGGGGATGTTTTTAGTAATTTGCCTGTTACCAATTAATTTCTAAACATCCATTTTGTATTTAAAATTAAACATCACAGGAATGCAATAAAAATCCCGGATTATTTCCGATTTAAAAAAAATAAAACTTCTATTACAGCCTACATAATAGCGGCATGCACGGCAAAGAATCGCCATTTTAACGCCGAATTTGCTCCGATTTGGAAAATTGAAAGGGGGGGAAAATGCACATATTTTAGGATATAGTCCAAGTTCTTTAGTTAGAAAACTCCTTGTGATTTCCCACAATGCAGAATATAAAATTTGGAGAAACTCTATTCTTTGTCTGACAATGGCAAACCTAAGGTTGATTCATTTAAACTTTAAAATTTTTTTTAAGGGGATACATTGTGAAAAGTTCTTATCTTAACATTCATTACATCAAAACATTCTTATCTTAATTTTAATGTATTATAAATTGATATTTTTATAAAAAATTAATATTTGATGAAAATTTTACTGTGTAGATGGTTCTTTAATTTTAATAATTTTCTCATTCCCATTCCAGCAGAAGTAGGACTGAAGCATTTTATCAGTATTTTGATATGTTTTGAGTTTCTGAGCAAGTCTTTTGCATTATTATTATTATTATTTTCAAACAATCGAAAATTTAAAATTATTTATTGTGGTGGAAAAGTAAAACAATATTGAAATTGTAGCAGAAAACCCGTATAAAATTTCTTGCAATTTGCTAGAAAAGTGCCCTCGTAGACAGGAGTTGCTCTTTTTTGGAAGATAGCACCCTGCTCTTTTTCATTTCTAGGATGAACTCTGGTAACTCTGTTAAAAGTTTTGTTGAAGTGGTTATAAATTCTCTGATAAGATACAATAGTTTCCTCTAGCAATGAGACTGTTATCAGTATTTGTTTGCGTGTATTAGGCTAAATGCTTACATGAATATATGCATATACATACTATCAAAAGTCATGGAATATCAACATGCAAGTAATTCTGGCACAGTTTAAAATATGTATAAATAGACAAAGCATTGTCAATGCTTTGAGTTATATTCTTATGACACATACTCATTATATAGCCAAAATCATATTGGAAAATTTGTTGGTTAGAACAGAAAGTGCTATCTGAAACTAAACTCGTGGACTATTGCATTTTTAAAAAGGTTTGGTCATTCAATTTTTCTCAATTCATAATATCAATGGTACACCAAAAGTACCTACTGCTTAATAATCGTAACTAGTTATATCCGTCTAAGCTAACAAAAAACACTGTAAAATTATATTTAGGACAAATTAGGGACCAGAAGTGTTAATAAAATCATTGCAGCAAAATATTGCATTTGTGGATATGAAAGATGTATAGTGCTTTGATTTAAACATTGCATTTTGCACTTCTCTTTGTTACTAAATGGATTAAATTGACATTTAATTAACTAATAAAACATATCTTGGTTCAATGAGTCACAATTTCAGTTAGTAGAGGCTGATTATAAAGTTTGAGTGTTGTGCCAAAGCTTTGAGAATCATGGACCTATGCCAGCAAAAGATACTGTACATACTGGTAGTGGCTGTCTGTAATGTTGTTAGGTATATATCTTTTTAGTATGATTTGGATCTTTTATTGAAACTTTACCTGTCAATGACTTATTTTCTTCAGCTACTGTTAAAGCCCTTCGAAGATGTCATGTACCATAGCAACTCCCAAGATATTCCTGAATGAAAATGTACCTTGTTAAAAGTCCACAATTACTTAAAAGAACATTCTCGCCTAGTCTAATGAATCATTTGACAACCTTGATTACCAGGGCAGATCCCTTTAAAGCATATTTTGAAATATGATCAAATTCCATTCCCTTTAGCACAATATCCTGCACTTGCAAAAACCTTGTAAATGTGGGTGGCCATCAAGACTTACTATCTCTTTAGGGAACTTTTCCTTACAAGTCGAGTCTTGGCCACTTAACTTTTGTGCAATTCACAAATTTATAGAAGGTTTAACACAATATTAGATGTGTAATTTACTACTTTTGGCATCAATGTGTAGACTACATTAAAAAATGTAAAATTGAAACGGGGAAAAAGAAACAGCAAAAGATAAAGAATAAGATCACTTCATCAGAAAGCAATGTTAAAAACTTTATTAAGTACTAAAAAAATTGTCTAGCATTAAACATTAGGACTAAAAAGGAACTTAGTAATAGTTGCAAAACTTACATGGCCTTTAATATGCAACCAAATAAAAATTAAAAGAATTGGAAAGGAGAAAGTTGTGTTTAAAAACATAAATTTGAAACTATGTTGTGATACATGAGAAATATATATATACATCACAGCACAAGATAAATTAATGAATGAGATGTTCTTCCTTAGAATGTATATATAAAGCATATTTTTAGCTCTTTTAAAAAAACAGTATAGAAAGAAACTTAAGAAATACAAATACATTTCTAAAGTATCAATCATATTCATTGGTTTCGAATTATTAACTGTTGCACACAATATCTAACAAAATTTATCTTTATTGTTAGATATTGTATCACTCTTTTTTGTAGCCTTCTGTTTTCTTTATAAAATGGGGAAAATACTGATTATTTATTATCTGGTATAGAATGCAATGTTTACTATGATGGGTTTAAGCAGGTTATTAATTCTGTATTACTTTAATTATTTAAAACATTATCATAGAACCAACCTGTGAATGAACCTTTTAAAAGGTTTGTGTTCCAGAAGAGAAAAAAAAAATAGAAAAGTATTTACCATTATTTTAATGCTATTTTAGGCACAAATGGGTTTGTTTAAAATGTTTTTGATGCACATATACTAGCATTTTTATCATATATATATATATTAGATTGAAAAGAGAGTGGCAAAGCCATGCATACTTAGGCCTGTTGGATCATTCTACCTCTCTAAATGCTTCTTTCAGGTTCTTCTAGCAGATAATGAAGGGCTGCGCAGCAGTGTTAGTCGATTACAAGAGCAGTTAGATACTACAAAATCCAGTAACAAGGCAAAGAAAGGCGCTTTAGAACAACTAAACCAACGACTGGCTCAAAAGATTCAAGAACTCAAAGACATTCAATATGAGATCTCTAATTTATTAAACTCCTGATACTTGAACTTGTCATATCATATACTTCTGTGTCCCTGGTTCCAAGCTGTAGCTCCCTACCGAAAGAACATCCATTTGGGCCCTTATTGAGAAAGTTTTTACCCTGCTACTTTTTTTAGTTCAATGTCTCTTCAGCTATAAACACTTTTCTTTATTTTGGAGGTTAATTTTTCATTTAACCTGCAAAAACCAAAGATGTGTATTTTTTAATTTTGGCATGCAAGTAGATTTCCAAGTATCACAGTAATTACTGTGCTTGTGCAAGTTCCTACACAGAAATCTGGCTTCTGTAGCAGCTATGTTTTATTATTTCAAATACTCATTAGATTTATTTACACATTTTGAATCTCATATTGTTGGAATATATAAGTTTATTTTACCCTTCTGCTATAGGAAGCTTACGCGTATACCTAAAGTAGTAGATAGTTATTGAATACTCAATTTTAATTTATTTTATGGTAAAAATTTATGATTGTAACTTAGGCTCTAATATATAAGTGAATGCAAAAGTATACAGAAAAATTTATCTTATACTTGATACTTCATCTTTGGGAGCTATTTTTTTTTTTATTATGTGAACTGTACAATATTTCATCATCAGAGAAATTCATCTGATTTAAAACATACAAACAAATTTTAATGCTTCATATTAACTTGATATAAAAACATATTACAGCTTGAAAGTATAAATTTTTTTATTGTGAAAATTATGAGAATGGACCTCTTGTTTGGCCTCACATGGAGCATTAAGCGAATTAGAAGTTTGTTGCAGATAGTTTGAAAGGTCTTTTATAATGTTAAGGACTATTTAAATGAATATAAATAAATCAATAAAGTAATTTTTTGTTGAATGATATTTAGTATTTTAAGATGTGCGATTGATAGGAGAAAATATTCCAAATCAGTGAGTTGAATAGTGATCCTTACTGACCACGTGATACAAATTTATGTAGTGTTTTTACAGATTACAAATAAAATTTCTAATATATTTATATCATTCCTTTAGAAGTGCTCTCAAGGAGAGTGAGAAATGTCTGGCAGCTATTCCACTTTAGAAAATATAGATGCTTATCCATTGTAAGTTAGCTATTGAATGAGTATTGCTTTTAATCCTACCATCTTATTTCAACTTTGAACCTTCTATCCAATTGATAAGTTTTATCTTAATTTTACCACGATATGCTAAAGTCTGAAAGCTTTTTTTTTCAAAATCTCTCAATTTCTTTTTGTTATTAATTGGAGAGACAGAAAACTTCATTAAAAAAACTATTTTAATAATGAGTTTTTCATTATGTACCTAACAATTTGTTATGATCAATTGACATTTATTGAAAGTATATCTTATTTATTATATACATTTGTGTTAATTCTTGTTTGTGTGAATGTATTTAATGTTTTGTTAAGAATTTCATTTTTGAATACATTCAGGCCAGCCATGAAGTTTTTTTGTGGACACGCACATGTGTCTGAGTGCATAACTTATTAACATTGGCTAATGTTAAGACTATAGATAAAAGTTGTTCCATGTGTTTTAGAACAGCAATGACTTCAGTGCTATTAGCTACAAATAGTGGAAGTGTGTTTTGTGTGTTCTTCGTCTGTTCTTATAGGGTTTTCTTTAGGTTGCTCATCGAGTCTCAAAGACGGTGCTCTTCAACACACTATTTAATTTTTTTGCAGCAGATAAAATGCACTGCCATCACAAATGACATTATTCTCATGTTTGTCATGTTTATGCTAATAGATAGGTTACACTTAAAAACCAAAGTTGAATGTTTGTGGCGATTTAACAGAATTAGGTTGCTCAGTTTTTACAGTGTCTAATAGATTTCAAACAGAATTGTAAAAACTAGTTGATTGCTGATTAACAGCAATGAATCTCCTTTTTCATCTGATGTACCTCTCTCTTCATTTGCTACTTCTGTATTATATTTTATAAAGAACAAATTTTCAATATTGGTTGAGTAGAAATGTAAATAAAATGCATAAATGAAATCAACAGTATTACATGGTTGATCAAGCCCTTATGGCAAGGAAAGTGTGAGATTATGCCTCTTATTTTAAATGCTCCTCTATTTGAGGTCATGAATTCTTAATGCAATACGAAACATGATAATATATGCCATGCATGTCCTCTAGACATGATATAATATTAATTTCGGATATGTAGGCCCTCTGGGCATGAAATATATGTATTAATGATGTTTTGCAACTAATTTTTCCTGTACATTTAATTATAGGATGAAATGAACATAATTTACTCTTCAAATGTGTCTTTATTTCAGACTTATTGAATTATCTTATATAGCATTAAAAAAACAATTGATTTCAACAAACACAATATATGTAAAGTCGAATATTAACTTAACTTGTGCTAAAATCACTTATTTATTTATGCATGTCTAATTTTACTTTTTTATTTTGATCATTCCTTATCAAAAATACTACTTTAATGCTCTTTGCATGTAGCTGAGTGTTAATAAACTGGATCATAATTTGATAATTACGTTGAATAAATTTATAACCTAAAAAATAAAAATTTCATATAAATCATCAAAATATAGGGGAAGTAGAGTTGAAAATTGACAAAACATAGTGCAAATAAATATTGTAAGTATAAACTTCACAATTAAATAGTAAATAAAAGATTTTGTAGAAATTATATATAAGATATAACACATGGTGTATTTATGCAATACTTTCTTAAACTTTTTATCCACTGATTAAATCACGTTTAAATAAGCAGTCGTGTCATTTTGAATTAACTGAATAATATTTTATCTGTGAAATAAGTTTAATGTGTACATATTCACTCATAAAAATTTTAAACAGTAGGTTTGATAGTATAAAATTAGGAAAAAGTTACACCACACCATTACATCATTGTTTTCAATTTATTAAGATAAATTTTTTGTACTTTAATATGCTTATTAATCATTTTTTAGTTCGTCTATATACTCACATTACCATATAATAGGAGATTCTTTGAGAAACAAAATTAAAAAAATCACTAAACTTTCATACAAACAAAAACATTAGTTGAATTATTACTAAAAGAGGGACTCTACCTAGTTGCAAGGTTACCAGATTTTAAATATCAAAAAATTCTACAGAATGATTGAAATTTTTTTATATTAAACAATAATATGTTTACTTTAACCAAATAGTGCTTTAAAGTACATAAAGTTTTTTTAATCACTTCATATGTACCCATTTCTTGCTTTTTCTTTATTAATTTGCTTGTTTAGGATGCAATTAATAAAAAAAATTCAAATTTGAGTATTTGTCTAACATCACTAAAATAAAGGCATTTGAGACAAAAAATGTAAGCAATATGCAAGTCTTGTCATGTTTTAATCCTGCTTTATAATTTATTTTTTTTATGTATATGACAATAACTATTATAAATATAATACATTTCAAAATACTGCAGAGAATATTGCTTGAAAGTTTGTAGAAAAATACCTCCTTAGTATAGAAAAGACTTTTATGTGGTTACTGACTATTTGCCTCACTTATTCTTCTCAGTTGAAATCTTTCTCCTAAAGAATCCTTTCAGTTTGTGAATTATGTTATTTTTCACCTTTTCCAAATTGATATTCCTAGGTCTATGGTCTACTAATTTTTACTTATCTAATTTTTAGTTTACTATTATGTTTTAAGTTTGCATCTTCAGAGTTGAGATTTTTTTCAACTGTGTTTTTATTTTTTCTTGTAAAAAATGGGGATGTTTCAGAAACCTAGTCTAAAAAAAACATCCAGTGCTTTTTAAGAATAAAATAAAAATTGTTTAAAGTATTCGAAAACATATAAAATTACTTTACATACAGTTGCTGCTTTACTTAACAATCACAAAAAAAATCAAGTATTTATTTGTGATAAATATTATTTGGAACTTTTAAAAAAGTATGATTAACACACGACACAAAAGAGTATTAACACACAACCCTAAATAACACTGTACAAACTTAATCAACATTTGTCGGCTATTTTATAATGAAGCTCAAATAAAAGCAGCTAATTTGTACTTGTAATTGTATTACTTTAAATAATTAATTTAAGTCAATATTTAAAACATTATAATAGGAAGAACTTATAAGAATGAATTTTCAACAGAATACGTCTAAATGCATAGCTTAAAATAAGACTTTAAAATACATCCGATACAGAAAATATGGATCGAATGATTGTGCTTAGCAAATTTCAAGAATGAATGATCACACAACACCTGTCAACCAATCAGACGAGAGCTAATGATCACATGATACCTATAAGCCAATCGGTGTTCACAAAAAAAGATGCTGTTTGCCAAACAGCATTAAATACATTTCAAATTTTGGTGAGTATGTATGAATGTTGTAGTTGAGGTGGAGGGAGGTTTGACATCAGAGTGGGCATAATGTCATTGCTAGAATAGGTATATGATGAGAACTGATGTGAGTTTTTAACGTAGATGCGTAAATAATTTAATGATAGTTGTAACTCTAATATAGATTTAATTAATAAGAAATATATTTATTAATATTTGAAGAATCACTTTAATTAAGGCTTTTAAAAAATAGGACCCCAATTAGTTATCGACTTACTGTTTAAGTTGTTGATATTATTGAATTTTTTAACGCCTTTCTCACATTCAAAGCCTTCATTTAATAGTTTTCTAATTCTTCACTTTTTATCTCTTTATTAACTCTAGTAGGAGGGGAGTTAAAAGAGTTTAGGGGGAAGGACAAGCCTAAAGAGGTTAGCCCATCCTGTGGCAACGTTTTTTCCTTAGAGTGTAATCTGATGGCTAGCTTTTGCATTAAACTCACTATCACAATCTCACACTTATTGCGAGCGATTGCCGTTTCCGAGAGGCGGGAAAGTAACTGTACCTTAGACCCCTCACAAATTTTGAAGATACTGTTACATTACAAATGGTAGGACATCCCTATCTGCGCTCCTCAGACCTTATATATATTATCACATACTAATAACGTAAACCTCCTCATGTCCCTAAATATATATTACCTAATAAAATATACCCCCCCCCCCCGGCCTGACTTTAAAGATACTGTTACCTATTCAATGACAGACCCCCTCTCTCCCAAATCGTTAAGATACTATCATTGAATAATAAACAGTAGGAACTCTTCCACACATACTCAAGATGTCCTTTGAAAACTTCAAACGCAACAACAGAATTTCTCCTTGCTGACTGGGTTTATCTAACCAAAACTAGATTTTATCTCATTAGAACACAACAAGAAACTTAAAATATCCATCCTACATATTTCCTATGAAGGCCTATATAAATGATTACCTCAGTTTATATTTGATATTTTATTTTATTTAACACCTGTAACTAACTGATAAAACACCTATAACTGCAAGTAATTTTGTAGCTGATTACATGCCACATGATCAGTAAAGTTATTGTAATTTTTTTTCTCGAAACTTGATTTTAATACCCTAAAAAAATCGGTCTTTACACTGAAATCGATACTGTACACTGCAATGCAAAATTTTAGACAAAGACGTTATTTGGCTTTAAAATATAGAATTATGAAAGTAGAATTACAAAAACTTATAAATATATTCAAAAACTTTTTAAGTGCTATAGTCAAAACAAAGTTGTTTGATTTGCAATAATACTAATTTTTTGGCTAAAAACAGAAATGAGCTTGTTGCAAAAGTATAGACACGATCACGAGTTTCTGCCAATTTTCGTTTTTATATGCAAATTTTAAGAGAGATGACGTCACAGACTTCGAGGATTTAAGTTCTGCAAACGACAACACTTCGTAGACGAGATGCTTTTGGCTAAAGAAATTCAAACGGATGAGATTACTCACATTT
The DNA here is from genome assembly GCA_963978545.1 of Linyphia triangularis. Lineage (NCBI taxonomy): Eukaryota > Metazoa > Arthropoda > Arachnida > Araneae > Linyphiidae > Linyphia > Linyphia triangularis. The sequence continues at coordinate 40,802,336 of OZ021733.1, read as the reverse complement.
AGTAGTTGAAAGCTGAAGGTAAGTTCGTTTCGTAAATATCGTCTATTATTAATCGATCAAAGACTTCTATTTATAGAGTTTTATCTAATGAATAGAAATTCTAAGAGAAACTTTTATCCAACAAACAGCATTTGCCGAATAAACCCGATAATCGTCGGATCCAAAGACTTGTCGAGTGCCCAACAAATTATTGTTCGTGAATTTCAAAGATCATTAGGACTTCAGTATCAAAGTACACGATACGTAGATGAACTTTGGAAACGGGAACTATGGTTTATTGCAAAATGAAAAAGATACCCATTCTGTAGCCACATCATAAGTTACAAAGAATGCTGTGGTCTCGAAATCATAATGGATTAAAATGAAAATCAGTGGTATTTAGAGATGAAAAAATGGAGTCTAGTTAGTCTAGATGGCTGAGCATTGAACTGGCATGACTTGTGGAATGAACCTCTGCATTTTTTTGTCCCAGAAAGATGGTGGCTCGGTGACGGTTTATACAGCCATTTGCTACAATGGACAAGTATCTCTGCTCTCTGCCAGTGGTCACCAAACATCACAGCATTGCACTAAGACATTGGAGGATAACCTGCTGCCATTTGCTGAGTTTCAAGGTGACTCTTCTTAGATTCAGAAAACCATTACTTTGATTCATACTGTAAACAATACAAAGGCTTCATTTAATTCTCAAAATTTAAATGTTCTCGACTGGCCAGCGTATACTCTGGATCATAACATAATAGAGAATCTTTAGGGCATCATGTGCCGCAGTGTTAGACAATCTTAAATACATGAATCCAAGAGATCTATAGAGGATATATGGTACCAAATCAAGCCCTCAAATCGTTCAAAATTTAGTTTCTTCGATGGAAACTCATATTTATGAACTAATCATCAAGATTAAATGCACAATTAAGTTTTAAATTACGTTTATTTTGATTTCATTTCATTTTTGTCTAAACTTTTGAGACAATGTTAGTTTGTTTTGTTATCAATCAATGACTTGCAATATACATAATTAACTTTTTTAATTATAAATATTGTAAAGTATGCATTACATATTACACTGAAGCAGTATTACGAAACTTTGGATTAAATTTATTTTGAAATCTGTGTGATTTTGTTCAATGTCTAAATTTTTGCATCGCAGTGTAGTACAGGTATTGCACGTCGATGCATTATTATTTACTCTACAAAGAATTCTTAAAATATTGAATGTTGAATCCTTTTAAATTCAATCTGTCTGTGCAAGTGTATTCTGTTATGTTAACGTAGGAACATCTACACCTTAAAAATTTTCATTCGGGACCTTAAATATTATTTTATTACAAAACAATTCAAACTCGGGTTGTGTTATGACAATTATTATAATGTTGATGCTCAAATTTGAATAATTATCGTTTCGAAAATGTTTCCCTACTCTTTACCATAGATACATGCAGTGGCTCAAACAATTATAGAATACACCTTAATTTTACTTGATAAATCCAACTTTCAATATAAATAGCATATTACCAAGAATTGCAAACATGTTTTTATTTTTACACATAAAAAATGGTTTAATTTAAAGTAAAAATAAAGAACAACCCAAGAAAATCTTCTAAAGCGAGAAGTTTCAGATGCATTTCAAATAAACATACGCAGATTTTTACCTCAAAATATTGAGAATATATCAATGAATTTTTTGTTATATCTCACGTGCAAAGAAAGTGTCAATATTTAGTTGCTTGTCATTTGATTTTTATAATGTCTTATAACGTCGTGGTACCTTTTTGGTGGTATCTAAAGATATTTTACCATATTCTTGCAACACTTGTTTTAAATAGGCTTTGTTTCTAATTTTGTGTTTTTAGACAGCTGTTTTGAGTGCGGCCCATAGATTTTCTATGAAATTGATGTCGGGAGACTGTGGTGGCGTGAGTAACTGCTGTTTATAATGAAAAAGACACCACATTTTGCGTTACGTGCCGTGTGGTTAGGGGTTGTGGTCATGCTGGAAAAGGAAATTTCCATCTAAATCCACCTTTTTTCAATACTTTCTTTTATATCAACCATATGGTTCATAATGCCATCTATAACAATTAAATATCCTACCGTGGCTGAGGCCTTACAATCCTAAAGCATGATGGAGCCACCACCATGTTTAACTGTAGGACGGAGATTTTGTTTATCCAAATCTGTATTGAGATTTTCCCTATGATGCGACAGTCGTCACTGCCAAAAATGTTGAATTTACTTGAGTCACTTCATATTACTTTATTCAAAAGTTATTGGTTTTCACTTGATGAGTTTTTGCAAATTCCAAATGCTTTTTTTGATTTTGCAAGCTGATGAACAGTTTCTTTGTAGCAACTCGAATTTTATTTTCCAGCTTGTCTAATAACATTTCGCACAGTTTCAGCTCCTTAAACTTCTGTCAATGATTCGAGAAGTTTATACAGTAAGTTTGACTGCACTTACTTTAGGATCAATCTTGATTTCATGCAAAATTTTCCTTTTTGCGACATTGCTCAGAATACCTTACCTTCTTATTTCACGTTTTTTTTTTTTTTTTTCCAATCAACCCATCACTTTTTAGTTTTCCAATTATTTTCTGGACACACGTGTGGTTTCTACCAACAGTATTAGCTATATCATGATAAGATTTTCCTTTTTTAAATAACCTTAATGCACGAGTTCCTTTACGTGAATACTGGTTTCCCTTCGAGAAACCATTTTCCATTTAAAAGTTTGGCTTCGAGTTCATTTAATAACTTCATTAAATAAAAATGATCGTTGAAGGGCCCTATCTACTTTGGATGCACGAAAAAAAAACGCTATTTTTATTAATTTTTTTTTTAAAATACTGTTATGTTTATTTTGATATAAAACTTGCTAGGCTTAACAAAAACATTCGTAAATTACAAATATATATATATATATATATATATTTGATTTTAACCACTTTTTTAGTGTGAAAATGCCAGGTAAACAGGAGTCCTCAAAAAGTAGGTAGGTGTGCGCTGTTGAAAAAATCTGAACAATGGCCCATCGGAAATAAAAAAAAAATTGAATGGTTTTAGGTTTAGTGTCACAGTGGCTATATCCCGGACCTCTAATATTAATTTATATGCAAAAATAACAAAATAGCGGGAGGGGGGGGGGGGGAATTAAAAACAAGGGTTTTTTTGCATGCTTTTTGCCAAAAAAAAAATAGTATGAATTAAAATTTTGCAACAATTCTGGTACGGAATATAGCGATAAGTGTACAGAATATGTGGTTAAAATTTCATAAGGATCAGTTCAGGAGTTTTCGAGATTTTTTCAACTGCACAAACTTGTGAGGACTCCTGTTAACTTGGCATTTTCACACTAAAAAAATGGTTAAAATATATTTATTTTTTTGTAATTTACAACTGTTGTTGTTAAGCCTAACAAGTTTTATATCAATGAACATAACAATATTCTTTTAAAAAAAAATTAATAAAAATAGCTTTTTTTCATGTATCCAAAGTAGACAGAGCCCTGAAGATAAGATTTCACAAAATTACGTTAAAATAATAGCCAAATAGAAAATATAAAGTGGTAGTAAAACATTTTTCGAGTGTTTTCTCAATTTTTTGACCGCAAACTTTGCCTAATAAAGTTTTAAGGGGGGTTGGAAGGCTCTATCTAGTCCATGTTAAAAAGACCTTTTTTATGTACCTTTTTCTTAGAAACTACTCATTGTATTGGTTTAAAATTTTGTACAGCCAATATTAGAACACTTTAACATACGCTGACGCATGCTTTTGTAAAAATAAAAAAATTTAGGATTTATGAAGTTTTGAAATTTTTTATTAAATTTTCCACAAAAAAAAAGAAAAAACATAGTTATGAATTTTTAAAAAAAAATCTAATCAACATTTCTGTAACAACATATATTTGTGTAAAAGTACAATATGTATCAGGGGGAAAATTTCACTGCAAAATATTGAGTGCATCCTGATAAAAAGGTACATTTGTCTGAAAAAACATTTTTTTGAGAAAACAGCGTTTTAAGTACAAAGCAGGCTGTTTTTTTCAGTGATGTTTTTTGTCAAAAAATATTTAAAAAATAATTCGGGTGAGCTCATTGCCCGTCAAGTTAAACCATTTTGTAGATAACATTTCAAATATTGTGATGCGCTAAAAACCTCAATGGTTTCCGATAAAAAAAAATTTGCCTTCCGACCCCTGTTAAAGCTGTATTAGTAATGTTATTTTTAATGAATTATCTCTTTTCGTGTAAAATGACCATAATCCTCTATAAAATGGTTTGTTATAATTATATTTTTTGCGCATTATTCACTATGCAAAGTGTTAATTTGCGCAAAAAACGAAGTGTACTCTTAATTGTTTGTGCCACTGTATTACACGACGTACTTAATTTCAGCCTAACCACAAAAAATTGAAATATATATTGCTTTCCTTGTATGGTTTATGGAAACCCAACTGTATGCGGTGAATACCAAGGTTTTTGCAAAAAGGAAATATTGTACCATTTGGATGCTATGTTGATGTGAAGAATACAACAGGAATTTTCAACCTATTGTTTGGTTCTGACTAGATGGCGGAGAGGAAAGCACAAGTCAATCGGCTTGGACTAATTGCTGAAAGTAGATTATTGGATAGAAGTTATGAGCAAGCCCCCTTAACCCCCTATCCTCGATTTCACCACTGTAACTAAACATTAGAATAAAATTGTGTTTTCTATAATCTGATTTAGTCAAGATACCTGTAGAAAAATTTAGTTAAAATACCTATAGAAAAAATCGGGTTCAAATTGCTTCAGTAGATCTCAAATTATGATTATTCCCCTTTCACCCCTATTCTCGATTTCACCTTCTTAACTACCAAACATGGGGATGAAATTGTGTGCTTGGTAATCTGGAATTGTCAAAATACCTGTAGAAAAGGGGGAAAAAAACTCTGTTATTATGGCTTGAGATCTACTGAAACAATTTTATCTCTTAAGGAGTGAAAAAGGGGAGGGTTTTCTAAAATTTGTTCTCAATCATTTGAATTAGAGATTAATCTGGAAAGATCAAGAGTGCAAAATTTTATCAAAATCAAAATAAAACTGTCGATTTCAAGTTATGATCATTCCCCTTAAGGGATAGAAAAGGAGTCGAAGGAAGGTTTTTTTCGAAATTTCAAGCAGCCAGGAATTTTTATCTTGTTTCAAATATCAAATGTACAGAATTTCATAAAGATTTTGACAATACTGTAGATTTCATGCTTATATCCCTTAAAGGGAGGAAGAGGGAAGAATTTTCGTTGTTTTAAGCAGCCAGTTACCTTTCACTTGTTTCGAAAATCAAGTATACAAATTTTCATCAAGATCGGAAATAAACTGTAGTTTTGATGGTCATACACCTTAAAAGGTGAAAGGGAGAGGTGGAATGGGGTGGTTTGAAATTTCAATCATATAGTTACCCTCCACTTGTTTCTACGGTTAAGTGTGCAAAATTTCACCAATCATAAAAAAAAAATATATATATATATAATAAAAAAACTGTAGATTTCATGCTCATACCCCCTTAATGGATAGAAAAGGAAGGGAGAGGTATTTGTGAAATTTCAAGTAGCCAGTTACCTTCCACTTATTTCGAAGATCAAGTGTGCAAAATTTCCTCAAGATAGGAATAAAACTACATTTTATGATCGTTCCCCTTAAGAGGTGAAAAGAAAAGAGGGGTTTTGAAATTTCAATCACTCACTTACCCTTCACTTCCTTCTAAAATCAAATGTGCAAAATTTCATCAAGATCGGGAAAATAATTGTAGATTTCATGCTCATACCCCTTAAGAGAAGAAAAAGAGGAGAGGGGCGGATTTTCGTAATTTAAAGAAGCCAATTACCTTCCACTTGTTCCGAAGATAAAGTGTGCAAAATGTCATTAAAATAGAAATAAAACTGAAGCTTCCTATATAAAAAACATACCTACACATGGACATTCTTATTTATGGATATGTTACGGGAACATATGAAATGCCGGTAATGCGTTTTAAGGCAAAGTATGAAATACAAGAATCATATTTATACTTTATTCTGTAGAATGCCAATTGTTATTTAGGCAAAGTATAAAAAAGGTAATGATAAGGTATTATTTAAAAGACCAACGTTCCTCAAAAATACAAGCTTGATTTTGAAAAAAAAAAAAAAAAAAAAAAAAAAACATAGAGAAAGGTGCCATAGCAAAACTTTTCAAAATTCGTAAAGAAAAATTGAACTTGTAAAAACCAAAATTTATGTCTTTCGTATTAAATTTTAGCTGTGTGGTCCTACGTTGAGGAGACCAGTCAACGTGTTTAAGTCCTAGCTTTTGATGCTTCGCGAACGAATTTCACTTCCCTCACTAAAAGGTTTTGCTACACAAGCACAGGCTCGCTTCACCAGCTAAAAACTTCATACTTCGCAAGCATAGCCTCGCTGTAAGGTTCTATGCAAACCTTGAGTTGCTTCGCTAGCTAAAAAGTTCATTAATACGTAACTCCCCTTTAATAATAATAATAATAAAAAATAAAAAAATAAAACACTGGCGAGGAAAAAAAAAATTCCCCACTAATACAATAATACAACCCCTCTCCCACCCCCAAGAAACATTTCTTTTTTTAAATCACTCCACTAAGAAATAATTTTATAATAGTTTTTATGTCAAGTACAGTAATACATCACCCCTCCTCGCCCAACCCTTTTCTAGAGAATCCCTAATTCTATCCCAGTGAACGCAAACACAATCGCATTATACATTGTGGCTAGCGTAAAAGAGGCCCCGCTTTTGAAATTTTTTAACGTCGGAGAAAGTTGGTGGAGGAGAAAGCACAAGTTAACTCTTTCGGACTAGTTGCAGAGAGTAGAAAAAATTCGGAATCGCCCTAGGCTATATCAGCCAAATAACAAGAACAAAACATGAGTATTTTCTGAAAGATGAATTCCAAACTTATGTTTTAAAAATTTGAGGCCTGTCACAAAACCTCAAAAAATCCCATCCATCTCCGCTGGAACTAGGCCTAATGAACCTCCTCCCTCGTCCCCTTGAAACCAATACAACCCCCCTTTCCCCTTTAGCAGGGGTCGCAGACGTCCTATAAATCCTATATTTTTTTAAAAATTGGTAAAAACGTCCTATATTGTCCTATATTTTATAATTGTCCTATAAATCCTATATTTCTGTGTTGATTCGACCTATATTTTCTTCAAATTCGTAATAACGGAGCCGATTGTTGCGATTTTTTATATTCCGGATTCTTTGCCGCGATCGTAAGTGAGAGACCTGACAAAACCCACAAAAGCGATGTTAGTAAGCGGCCGCGTTGTATCTCTTGTGACGTCACGTGTTGCATTGACTACTAACTTCCTTTCTGCGTGACCATAGGGAAAGCGCACGTCGACAGAGGTAACGATGACTTATTCCTACAACTCAACTGTACTCGACCGAGAAGAGTTGTAAACAAGTGAACTTTTCCGTAGCACGCGTAGTAAACTAATTGGTCATAATGCAAAAAGAGAAGCGAAAAAGCTAAGGTTAATATCCCAAGTCAGGTACGAATTCTACGCTAGGGTGATTTTTGCCAAAAAATAGCAACCTCGCCATTTTTTTTAATCACATGTGAACTACCTATGGTTGCCATAATTTGGCGCGGCTCTATGTAATCAATTCTTAGAGCACGATCTGTACTGGACTTGGAATTTTAACCAAAGAAAACGATGCAGAAACAAACTACCTCAGGAAGAACAGAAAAAAAAAATATTATTCACTTGCAGGACTAAAATCGACATTTCGAGTGCTCAGTCAATGATTGATGAATGAAACAAGAGAGTTAAAATTTTCTGTACAGTGTCAGAATTCGGATAGCGACTTTTCAAAAAAGTTAAAAATTGAAAATGACGTCAAAAATCTGTGTTGCTAAATCTAAACGCTCACTAGGATTACCGGAAAACTAAGTCAACGGGTTGCCACATTTGGCGCTAAATCGCCAATCGGTCCGGCACCGTAGGATAAATCTATACCAACAAAAGACTGCTAATAAGGATAAAAAGAAATAAGGCAGCTCAAGCACTTATACATGCTAGAAACAAAAGACTCAAAATTGCAAATGTAGCTAATATAAACTTGATTTATTGATGAATACCAAGTATGAAATATTGAGGTAATAACGAATAAAGGATGACATATTCAGGATCAGGCGATTTCTTTTTTTAATGTTTTTTTTCTCTTTTTTTTTTCTTTCTGTTTTCTTAAATTCAATATAACGAGTTTTAAAGGGAGATAGTAATTTTCTAAGTACTTTTTATTAATATTCCTCTATTAAAAAGAAAAATTTATAGGAAGGAAAATTAGTGCTGTGTGAAAGTCCTCATACTTTAAATAAGTGTGTCTAATATGTTCATTTCAGTAATTTTCATTTAAAGTTTTAATTAATGAAATATATAATGAGTTAAAATTAAAGTTCAGTAGCAACTGTGTGCAGTTATTTGATATTTTATATTGTCCTATATTTTTAAAAAAAAATCCTATATATTCTTATTTTGTCACTTTGACCCCTGCTTTAGGGTTTAAAATATCAGAGGTCGTCGTGTATTGGTTGTCACTTTCTAAAGAAATTTTCAAAAATTGAAGAAAACTAATTGCGCGTAATGGATTGGTTGGTTGATGTTTTGCGCAAGGGCTTCGCTAGGGCCACGTTGGGACAATGCGCGTATTGAAAATAACTTTTTATAAAATTAAGAAATTAACCCATTAACGATTGCCAATCGACATTTTAGTTTTTTTTCCCTTGTTAATAAATTTCGATTGTATTTCCACTCAGTGCGTTTTTTAAAAATCATAAAAAATCAAATTTCCAAAAAATCAAATATACCTTAAATGATTTAAATAAACAAGGTAAAAGTTAAAAATGATGACTGTTTATTCATTTCAAAGTCGTCTTTAATGGGTTAAAATTAACCTTCTTGTTACAACATGGCTCCTCGTAACATGGCTCCACATTTTAACATAGCATTAAATTTAAATTTAAATCCAGCCTTCCACCCCTCCTCCCCCCAAAAAACCTAAAAAACTAGATGTTGTAAAAGAAAAACAGCCAAGTAAAATTGTCACCCAGAAAATATTATGAAATCTATTGTTTGCCGCCAAGCTGCCACGTTTTACAGGGTGGTTAAAATGAAACTGACGGTACTCCGAGGCTCGTAGCTCCAGTTCTACAGAAGGGATCTGAATGAAATTTTAAATACATGTTATGTAGAAAATGCGGCCGTGGTTTCCGTCGAAGAAAAATAGTTTGAAATGGTGCCAATTGCTGTACTGTTAAAACCATATGCAAATGAGTAATTTCACTTTAAAAGCAATACTTATGGTTCGAAACCCATCCTCTGGATTTTACACCGGCAGGAGAACGACCTGTAACTGAGCCGACGAATGTGGAGGAAGTTGCAATTGCAACAGCATTTTCAAACTTTTCAAATGCTAACTGTCAACCGTGCGCATAATTTTACTCAAAATTATGAAATTGTACCTTTACAAGATGCATTTCGTGCAACATTTGAAACTGTACTCCGCACGACTTGATTTTGCTTTGAATTTTCTGAAGAGGATGCAAGTGGGTGAGTTCTTACCATCGCCTATCTTATAAACAGACGATGCTCATTTTTTATTTAGATGGTGCTGTGAACACACAGAATTGCCACTTATGGGATTCCACCAATCCTTATGCCGTTACAACAGCCGTTACATTCCCCATACATCACGAAATGGTCTGTTCAGCATAATACTCATATCTGAACACTTCTAACTTCTGGCTATGGAGTTTTCTCAAAGATCGCGTTTGTCATGGACGTGTAACTAATGGAGAGGACTTGAAATTCCTACTGATACTTTGCGTGTGGCCGTTGTTAACGGGGTGGTACGCTTTCAGCATATGGTTTGCCGGCAAGGTGTGCACAAGGAGCACACAAGAGTGTACATAAATAAAATATTAAGTTTTTTTGATTTTTGAACAGTTTTCTTGATTTTTATATCGTTACAGGGCACCCTATCGTAACATTTTGAACTATTTTTCCCGATGGAAACCTCGGCCGCATGATCTACATAACATACATTCGAAGTTTGGATTTGGACATTTCGAAGAACCGGAGCTACTAGCCTCTGAGCACCGTCAGTTTAATTTTAACCACCCAGTATTTCTTTGGGTACTTGTATACCATGAACTAAATTGGGATTATTAGGAGGAATCCCCACAAGTAAACAATACTTGGCAGTCTACAGATATTTAGAAATAATCTTATTTGCTATGCTTGAGTTACTTTGTACTTATTGCACTGAATTGAGATAAATTTTATAAAAACTCTAGCCAGTCAAGTACTGATTTCCAATGAGGTTTTTCCTAATAATCCTAATTTAGTTCATTGTGTACAAGTACTCCCAAAAAAATTAAACGCTGCCGCTTGACAGCCGAACATTAGATTTCATAACTTTTTTTTAACTGACCCTTTCACTTACACTTAGTGTTTACAACGTTTAGTTGCTTTTAGTAAATACCAATTCCTTTTGTTGTGTTTGTTATGTTCGAAATGAGTAGGATACAGTCGATGGATGTTTTAGCCAGAATAATCATATCGTCGCTTTAAACGGAAAATGATGCAAGAAACTAGAGCAATAGATTCACGTATGATGGCCGACCAAACGGTTAGCGTGCTAGCTTCTAGACCGCGAGGTTGCGGGTTCGAGTCCCGTGTTAGGCATGGGTGTTTGTAAATGTATGTTGGCTTGTCTAATGACGAATGTTTCGGCGCATTATAGCCCTCGTGTTGCTGACGGCGCCAGATAATCTGAAAACAACCAATCACGTATGATGCTTAGTATTGAGAGTGACAATAAATATCATGATGCAATACTGTAGAGAGTATAAGGCTTTCTTCAAGTAGAAATCATCTTTAACACACACAAAAAAAAGTTTCATTATTGTGAGGCACGCCTGCGAGCGCCCTCTGTCGTCCTCTTTAATACGTAAGCCACTATAATCTCTCATTCTACGCTGAGAGATGCAACGATACGAACCTCTAAAATAAAAGCTCTATACTAGTCACACGGACTATGTTTTATTCTACGAAAACTTTCACGATGTCAAATAAATACGTCCCTACAATTTTAGGCTCCACAAAGGACAAGCCTACGTGCCAGCCTTCCTTACAGTGGTTATCAGAAGTGCGATGTAACTCGCTCGACGAAGTACGTCTGACAACGAACGCCCTAAGCCTAACCAGAACTCGCTCACCTTACAAAACAGAAGCACGACGATGGAAGACGGTTTGGAAAAGCTTAAAAAGAAACGGTCGATACTGAGAGCCTCTACCACCAAACTTATGGATAAGATCGACAAAGCAAGAATAGAAAGTAATCTCACTCCAGAACTGGTTCCTCAACTGGTCGAAAAGGAAAGAGCGTTGAAAAACATAAATGAACAAATCGAAGAACACATTTTGGATGAAAATCTATTCGAAGACGATCTGCTCGCTTCAATTAATTACGAAGACAGAATTACGAAATGTTTGGCGTTAACAGACATTCATCGGCAGACTAGGGAAGGAGATATGCCAGCCCGTTCTGTTCCAGCGGCGACTCATGTGCAGTGTCAGGTTAGTGAAACAAGTACTGTAAAAAGTGGTTATTCACAACTCCCAAAATTAAATATTAGTAGCTTTAATGGTAACATTAAAAACTGGATTTCTTGGAAAAATAGTTATGACATAGCTATTCACAACAACACTTCGCTTTCTGCAATCGAAAAACATTGTTACTTATTAAGCTTACTTGATGGCCCGGCGCTCTATGCTATTCAAGGACTGTCGATAAGTGAAGATAATTATAAAAATGCTATGGACATCTTAATCGATTGTTTCGGCAAAACGGAAAACTTAATTAACTTTCATATGTCCCAACTCATGAACTTGCCTCAAGTAGCACACAGTAATGATTTATATAATTTAAGGAAACTGTATGATACATGTAGTGTTCATATGAGATCCCTTGCTACCCTGAACGTATCAGCAGAATCTTATGGAAGCATGTTATCAACAGTTATTTTTAAAAAGCTACCCTCAGAAATAATGCTTGATTTTACTAAAGAAGAAACTGACTGTTTTGATTTAGGAAAACTCATGGCCCATATCCATCGACAGGTTTCGCAAAGGGAATTGGCGAAATATATTGCTGCACATTCTCACTTCTCCCAGGAGCAGCGCAGTGATGTTACGTCAGTATCAAGACGCCACCGAGACTGGAGAAGTACACCAAATCGCTCCAACGGGAAGTTTACTAGTGTAAATTACGTCAACGCGCCGAAAGAAGATATTTGTGTTTTTTGCGGTAACCATGGAAACGACGAAAGTTGCCCTCTGACCCCGGAGCAGCGGAAGCAAGAATTGAAGTTAAGCAATCGGTGTTTCCTGTGCTATGGTGTGAATTGTGGTGGTGCAAAGCGGTGTAAGTTAATGTTGAAGTGCGATGTATGTAACTCCAAATTTCATGGTACACTACTTCATGACACAAATAGGAAGAGTACAAATGCAATCGTCTCTAATTGTTTGACAGCCAAAATATCGTCCGACCACTTGTTAAAATTAAACGGCATGAAGTACGAGAGTGGTAACATTTTTAATAGTTTGCCAACCATTGAAGTGTTATGTGATAATGTTAAAATAAATGCAGTCGCAGATTCTGGAACGCAGGTAACAATAATTAGAAGCAATTTAGTACCTCAGCACTATAAAGACCCACATGGTCAAGTGGTGTTAACTTCAGCATTTGGTCATAAGCTCAAAGCCCCTTTAATAAATATACCATTATCAAAGTGTACAGAAGATGGTAAATTTTGTGAACCCGTATATTTTACTTGTGCGATGGTTGATGAGTTATCTAATGACATGTTGTTATCTTTAAATACATATAATAGAATAATTTCAAATGATTCAGGTGAGTTAAGTGTTGATTGTTGTAATGCAAATATTCATGTTGTTGATACCTCAAATAATGTAATTGAAAACTCCCACAATATTGATGATAATATTATTAAGAGTGATAATTTGTATAGCTTAACCTTTGAGAAAACTGTGCAATATTTTGAGTCCATAGGTAGTAATAGTGAGCTTAGTATTAGTGAAAATTCTGAAATGATTTTTAATAATATTGAAGTGTTTTATATAAATAATGATGATGATGATATTAGTGTTAATGAGGTCAATGTAATTGATAATATGGTAAACCAAGTTAATTCTACTATACCTAACGAGTTAAAATCTGACTCTGAAATGTTCCGATATCAACAAGCAAATGACTTGACCCTTGAAGCGTGTTGGCAAGATGCCAAGCGAGGGGTAAACAACTTTTTTGTTTGGGATAATTTCTTGTATCATAAAGATAAGATTTTAGGAGAGTCAGTCAGCCAACTCGTGGTTCCGGTGCAAAGAAGAAAACAGCTTTTGGAGCTCGCTCATGCTAGTTTATGGGGTGGTCATCTCCGTAAAAAGAAAACAGCAGAACGACTTAAGTACTCATTTTATTGGCCAGGTATAAAGAAGGAGATAGATGACTTCTGTGATAAATGTGTATCGTGTCAACTCCAAGCTAAGAAGCGTCCCTTCGACGAAGTTCCCATCACACCCGTTACTCGCCCAGATGAACCGTTCCAAATTATAAACGTAGATTTAATTGGGCCAGTAGAACCGAACAGTCGTGGATTCAAGTATGTTCTTTGCGCTGTTGATCAATGTACTAGGTAGCCAGAAGCCGTCCCTTTGAAGAATTTATCTGCTAAAGTTACTTGTGAAGCGTTGCTACAGATTTTCACTCGCACTGGCATCCCTAAGGTAGTAGCCACGGACCAGGGAACCAATTTCACCGCCTCCCTGACTAAAGAATTTTTAGAAAGGATTGGATCCTCCCCAAGATTATCCACTCCCTACCACCCAGCGTCCAATGGGCTCGTTAAGAGATTTAATGCAGTCTTGAAAGGAATGATTCACCATGCGATGAGAGAACACTCCAAAGATTGGGACAAGTACCTTCCTTACCTTCTGTGGGCATATCGTGAAGTTCCCAATGCCACAACCGGAGTTAGCCCCTTTCATATGTTATATGGTAGACGCCCAACGGGACCTCTTTTCATATTGAAGACAACGTGGACCAATGAAACTTCAGTTCCCCTAGGCCAGCTCAAGTCAGTGACTGAGTACCTCAATGATTTGAAAATGAAACTAGAAAACGCAGCGGAATATGCAGGGATCTCAGCCACAGAAAAACAGAAAGCTTACGCATACTACCATAATAGGAAAGCACGACATAAAGAGTTTAAAGAAGGAGACAAAATGATTGTCCTGATACCCGACAGTGACCACAAGATGTATGCCAGATGGACTGGACCCGTCACTATTGTTAAAAAGCATACTGCCTACAGTTATATAGTTCAGCTCCCAGATGCAAGTACTAAGCATGTGCATGCTAACAAAATACGAGAATTCAAGTCTTCTACTAACAACGTTGGAGTCATTTATGACGCTGACATTGACTTTGGAGAAATCGAGAGTACGCCAAGAATAGTCCCACTGGTTCCTAGTGAGATATACCCTGACCTGAAGTTAGACTTGATGCACCTTGATCCATCCAAAGGGCAAGTGCTTATGAGTCTACTAAAGAAACACTCAAGAGAAATATGCAGTTATAGAGAAAGAAGCCTTTGCCGTCATTTTTGCCATTAAGAAATTCGAGTCGTACATCTTTGGATCTGAAATAATTATAGTTAGTGACCACAACCCTCTGAAGTTTCTTACGGAATGTGCTTCACAAAGTCCTAGGCTACAACGATGGGCCTTAGCTTTACAACGCTTCCATGCCTTACTAACTTATCGTCGAGGAAAAGATCATCTGAATGCCGATCCTCTGTCTCGTTTAACTGCAACCCACTGGAAAAATGATGCGAAACTAAATGACACTTGAACTCTTTTTTTTTTCTTTCTCATGAAGTGTTTACCTATGGTTAGAATATTGAGTGCAAATTTATGATATTGTGTTTATTTACATATTTTTCATTTCCTACTTGTTTATATTTTTAAGAGTTAAATTTACTTTCTTGATATAATTACATGGTAACTGTAAACTAGTGCTTCAAATGTTTAAAATTTTACTTTTTTCAATTTAGAACTTAAATTAATTTGACAGGTCTTTAAAAAGACGCAATCAAATCTTTTTAGTGGGGAGATGTGAGGCACGCCTGCGAGCGCCCTCTCTCGTCCTCTTTAATACGTAAGCCACTATAATTTCTCATTCTACGCTGAGAGATGCAACGATACGAACCTCTAAAATAAAAGCTCTATACTAGTCACACGGACTATGTTTTATTCTACGAAAACTTTCACGATGTCAAGTAAATACGTCCCTACAATTTTAGGCTCCACATAGGACAAGCCTACGTGCCAGCCTTCCTTACAATTATAATTAAAAATATGTACCTACTAACTTGATTATGAAACATGCAAATACAAATTAAAAATAACAAAAAATAAGTATCACACATACTAAAAATAATAAGTGCGTACTTGATATATGAAATAATTTAGGATTACCAGCTTTATATACGAATAGAAATTTAAAAAAAAATGTTTCAAACCCATTTTTGTTTTAAGTTTAAAAAATAATTTTTTTTATCATTTTGAAAGCTATCTTCGGTGGTGCAGTTACTATGTTGACTAGCTAGTGCTCAAAAGGCACCTGATTCAAAACCAACCAAGCACCTTTCGATGTGTTAAAACTTTATTTTAAGATGATAGTGGTTTTCTAACTCTAAGTTGTAGCTCAGTATAACCCTTGTGTAGCTCTTGCACCATAAAACCCCAACCAACCAACTCTAAGTTGAAATGCTTGTTTTCAGAGCTTTAATAAGTATGTAATTTAAATGAAAAATAAGTACATTTTACTTTTATTTATAACAATAAGACTGTTTTATCAGTTTAACTTGATGCATCAAAAGCACTTCTTAGAATTGAGCAAAAGAAGAATATCCGAGATAGGTTTTAATCAGTCCTTACCCTGACTAAAATTTCCAATTTCCGGGATCATTTTGTGAGGCTACAGATCCAGGTACGCATTAAAATATACAAAAGGTGATTTCTCTAATCGTGCGTAGAAGAATAAATAAAAAAAAGTCGTCAAATAGTTTTAGCTATAGGCTTGGCTAAAGTTCTGATCACAACCAGAAGAACAAAATTCCTCCGACTTCGGCGATTTAAAAGGATTTTTTTTTTTGCCATGTTGTCTTGTTTAATGATAACAATTATGTTATTATTTTCGTCTTCTCAACCGGGAAAACACGATGGCAAAAAAAAAATTCTAGTCGTAATACAAGCTGAACTGAGAGTGGTCGAAAACCGGCTTAAGCTCGTTAATATATATGTGGCGACCTCAAATAACAGATAAAACTTCTGTGCAATGGAGTACTCTTTTACACAACGGTAATGTATCTCTCTCGAGTTCCGATGGTCTTGGGATCGAAGAAAAGTCGCCCACAGCGAAAGCTGCATACGCTTTATTGGTGATAGTTGGACTAAAACGAATCATGCTGCCATCTATCGGCACTTTCTGAAAGGAGAAATTTCATCGCAACAAGCGATCACATACGCAACTCGCGTGCAACACCGCAACAAGGGGACACAACGATGCAACAAGCATCCCAAACCTCCAACTCCGATCAGACGTTGATCAACAGCATCGCTTCTTCGTCGCTGGGAGGAGGCTGTGTGGCGACCTCAAATAACAGATAAAACTTCTATGCAATGGAGTACTCTTTTGCACAGCGGTAATGTATCTCTCTCGAGTTCCAATGGTCTTGGGATCGAGGCCCGTCGCCCACAGCGAAAGCTCAAATACGCTTTATATATATATACTTGCAGGTTCTGTTGCCTTGACATCGGACTTGGGGCAGAACACTGCCGCGTTCCTAGATTCCCGTACTTCTTAATTTGCTTAAAAATGCTCTGCGTTCTATAGTATGCCAGCATTTCATAAATTGCCAATAACAAACATAATAGATTAGGTTATATTCTATAAAACTGAATAGTGTTTTTGTTCATCACAATTTAAGGTATATTGGCCTTTCCATAAAGTAGCAAAACATGCTATTTTTAAATTCTCAAAATATTTGTAATTTTTTGAAATAATTATGTTGGATGGAACTTCATGATGTTGAATAGATATGTAAAAACACTCAAATATGGAGTGTCTACTCATAATAAATATAACGGGCTGCGTGATCGTGCGCAAAGGAAATCTTAACCAAGCAACCAAGGTCGACAGACTAAACAAACGTTCAGACGTGTTTGAACTAATTCTTTAATTACTCAACTAGCGACTATATATTTGTTCATCTTTAACATCACCTGGTTGGTGGCGATGTCCTAACTGTAATAACATTAATATTGCTTTCCGCATTCCAACTACATTTCTGTCTAGACTTATTAATAGAACCACTGCAATCTCAGTACTATAAAATCGCTTCGAAACGTTATCGCCCCTTAAAATTACACAGACATTTCGGAGGCTTCTTGTCATTATTCGGATTCAAATCCTTCTCAACAGGCAATGTTGCTGTACCGTGAAGCCTTCTTTGTACTTCTTCTTACTTCCTCCTATTTCCAAGTCAACGGACGAGACAAGGCGTCAGAACAATTGAACGACTATGGGAGAATTCATAAGGTTTGAAATTTGATCATTCGAAAATGAATTTAAGCAACTCTCCCTGTATGAAAGTTAGAATACTCTTGAATTTTCCTAATGGGATAGTTGTGTGTGCAATTCCTCCTCGCAAATTACCATTGTATACGATAATAGAGGATGTTGCACATTAAATGAGTTATGTTCTTAATGTCCGATAGTTAGTGCGGTGAGAAAAGAGAGAGAGAGGTGCTAGCTCAGGTATCAATTTAGTTATCTGACCATTCTCAAAAATTCCAGGCTTTAATTGGTTGTGTTAAACACTTAAATGTGGAAAAAATAGGTAAGTGAAATTGTTTTAAAAACAAACCTTAATTTGCTTTGTTTCCATTGCAAAAAATTGGAACAGTTTCCTTAATTAACTTTTCTTAAAAGCTTTCTGAATTGAATTGAGGACCTGAGAAGTAAAGGGGTCCAAGTGACTTTTCTTAACATTTGAAAAAATACACTTTCAAGTTTCTTATTTGTATTGAATTTGGATGAAAATTATTTGTTATTCAAATACTGACCTCTGGGATGAAGATATCACTGGTTTTCATAGAATTTAATATGATAATAAGAAACTTTCAAGTGTATTTATGTGGCACTGATTCTGTGTTCTTTAACTTTTCTACTTGTTTTATTTCCAGTCTGTAAAATCGTCATAGAAGTTACATATTTGTTGTAATTTTCTTCTATTCGCTATTCTTTCTATTTCACTGCAGCAACTTCCACAGTTGTTTGAAAGCATTTTAAAATGCTCTTCAACCTCAAATTTAAGTAACAGGAAACACAGACCAGAGACAAAATCCTTCCGTGCAAGAGGTTTCAGAATCGATCATATCTTCAACGCTGTCAGGGCTGTTTTTAAAACGAATTACATCGTTCTGAAACACGTCCTTTCGTTTCTCCGCTTTATTGCTGAACCCTAAAAATGCATTTTTCATTATTAAGACCTGCTGATATGCATATATTTTCTTTAACACGTTAACACCGGAGCCTATATTCAGGGCAGCGCCAGATTACACTGTTCAACACGATATTTGCCCCATAATACCCAATAAGTGATTCTTATAGATCTCGACGAGCTAAAAACGAATCTGCAATCAGTTATCGTTCATCACCCTCAGTTTTTGAGAAAATCGATTTTTAAAAAAAATCTCAATTTTTCAACTTTGGTCTCAATTTATAAAAAAAAAACTTATAAAAGCTGGGCGATTTCTGTTGGATGCAATGAATTCTATAGACTTTAACATATTGATACATAATAGTTGTGCAGTATAAATTTGAGTATACCTGTTAATGTTATGTAAATCTGACGGGACCAGTTTTGTCCCTAATTTTGGGGTACTCTTTTCGATTTTTCTCAAAAAGTAGAGGTCTGACGCGAATTCTGACCATCGCAAGCAACTCTGTGAATATTTTTCTTAGCGCGAATTAAACAAAGTTTCAACTTTGTACAGTATTAAAATGTTAAAACTTCAAGAGAAAATTTTGTATTATTTTTTGAGTACAGTCAATCGACACAGAGAAGAAACTCTAAGTGAAAATGAAGTTATGTTCAAAAGACGTTAACATTTTCTGCAGTCGTACCATGGGCACGAGATAAAAATGAGACAGCGATGTAAACAATGTTATAAACGCATGTCTAGTCTAAAAGGTAGACAGTATACCACGAATAAAGCCAAAAAAGTAAAAACATATTGTGCTCGTTGTAAGGGCCAGCCGACACTGTGTCTAACATGTTTTAAAAAATTGCACAAAAGACTTAACAATGTTATAAACTTAACATAATTATTTATGGTTGTTATGTTTTTACTGTTGAATGTGTGTTTATAATCTTGCGATAAAATATAAACCTATTTTTCATGAAATATTTTGTGAAATATAAGTGTGACCCACCGGTGATGCACCCGCCTCACGGAACAGACTCGTGTGACCCACCGGTGATGCACCCGCCTCACGGAACAGACTCGTGTGACCCACGGGTGATGCACGCCTCCTCACTGGACAGACGCGTGTGACCCACCGGTGATGCACACCGGCGTTAACGTGTTAATAAAAGACGTGGTCTTTAACATACGGTATTTTAAAACATTTGAAAGTTCTTCATTTTTTAGTTTATCGCAAATGGATACGGTCAAAGTAAAAAGTTGGACTAACTGCAGTCAAACCCCGTTAACGCGAAGTCGACGGGGCCGTCGAAATTGTTCGCGTTAACCGAATTTCATGTTAAACGAATAAATTAACGTTACGTTTCAAGTACGGAGAACTGCTTTTACTTCGCATTAAAAGGGATTTCATGTTAAGCGACTTCGCGTTAACGGGGTTTGACTCTATTAACATCTTTCACGCTAAACTGTTGCATTAGTATGCAACGTACTGGACAAATGTTCAAACTGGCCGGATTCGAATCCCGCATTTACAGTGGGGAATATAGGTTACAATTTCGGGAAGAGAAGGGGGGGGGGGGGCAATATGACCAAACTTACCGTCATTTGCACATGTTTTTTTATTTTTTAAGTAAGCTATCATTCAATGATTAAGGATAGTTTTCAAGGGGTTTTAAACGAAATATTGGGACAAAACAATGTAGCTGTAATTTCTATTTATATATTTTCAGTTTACTTTTATAACTGAAGTGAACTAATGCTTTATTATATGATTGTGGATTATTTAATAAAACGTGCGCATTTAACACTTAATTGCGTTTTCGTTAATATTATTTTCCTCACTCCCCCTACTTTTTTACTTATATAACTTTTTTTTTATAAAAACCTCCTCTGTTCCTTAATTGGTCTTTAAGTTCATTACCTCTACTGTTGGCTCTGTATCTTCAGCAGTGGTCGAAAGTTTTCGTCACTTTTTTTCCAAATTACTGAAAGCTTGTGTTACTAATTCAGTTGTTACTTGGTGAACTCCTTTGCCTATACTTTTAAGTGCGAAAATACTACGCAATATTTACACAAAGATTCAGATTCTTCTTCAGAATAAGCTAACCACTCAATTTCTTCTAGCCATTTAATTTGAAAAGTTGCAATAAGGTTTGAGCTAGAACTACTACACTGATCTACAAAATTAAAGGATATTTCAGTTTTTCCCTATTAACTTCTCAGTGGAGCAGCATAGATACATGAAATTCACATCAAAGAGACATCTTTAAGTAACATAACGATCAGTAAAACAACTCAGTCGTAAATGGAAATGCAAAGTGTACAGTGGGGGCATATGCAAAAGAATGAAGTACCATTAGTGTGCAGTTGTAAAAATGCATCCACATTAAAAATCACGCAACTCATGGAATTGACTTTTAGTGTGAGATATGATCTCCTCTGACACAATTGTTTACTTGGCACTGTATACTTAACATGAGTTTCTTGATGAATTCTAGTGACTAAATTGCTCGTCCCATCTTTTGGACTCTTTGCAAGTGGTGGAAAATTACTAATCCATTTAATCTTCCTACAATGCATATGGCAGAAGCATCCCACACATGTTTGATGAAATTTGTATTAAAGGAGTGATCTTGCTTACTTATAGGGGTGATATTCATATTTTTTAAATGTTTATCCAAAGCAAAAGTGGAATAAAATTGGTCATAAGTCTCAATAAACACGATTTAAAAACTGATATTTCACAATTAAAGACTTGTCAGTAAAAAAGTGGAAATTATCGTTTGCGCTCTTGAGGAGCTTATTAAATAAATTCAACATATTGCACTTAATGACCATAACTCTTTTGCCATCAAATCGTGATCTTGAATGGGCATTTACCACATAACATCGTTTTTCCACCTTTCCACAGAACCTCTGACGTCCAGTATTACTCATGAGACTGAAAAAATTAGTTTCTGTATAAGTATCTGATGTTAAAAAGATTTGGTCTTTGGGTGCAATATGTTAAATTGATTTAATAAGCTATCCAAGAGCGCAAGAAATAATTAAATTCAACTTTATCTAGGCAAGTCTTTAATGGCAAAATGGCGAAATATTGGCTTTTAAATAGTTATATTGCTACCTATGGCAAATTTTGTTTCACTTTTTCTTATTAAAAAATATGAATATTGCCCCAATAAGTAAGCCAGATCCCTCCTCTAATCCGAATTTCACCAAACATGTGTTGGACACTTCTACGATATGCATTTTGTAAAGATTTAATGTATTGGGAACTTTCCATCATTTGCAGTTCAAAAGATGGGCCGAGCAATTTAGTCTCAAGAAATAATCAAGAAACTCATGTTAAGTAAGAGAATACAGGGCCAAGTAAACACTGGTGATAGAGGAGATCATGTCTCACACTAAATGTCAACTCCATAAGTTGCGTGATTTTTAAGGAGGATGCATTTTTACAACTGCACACTAATGGTACTCCATTCTTTTGTATATGCCCCCGCTGTACACTTTGCATTTCAATTTGCGACTGAGTTGTTTTACTTATCGTTATGTTACATAACGATTTCTCTTTGATCTGAATTTCATGTATCTATGCTGCTCCACTGAGAAGTTATTTGGGAAAAACTTAAATATCCTTTAATTTTGCAGGACAGTGTAGAAGAAGATAGAAATTTGTATAAAGGTTCCATACATTTTCTACAAGTTAAATTTTTCTTTATTTATTTTTCTTTGTTTGAAATGTTTTCTTTATTTGTTTAAATCCTCCGCAACTGATACTGGATCAACGGTACTGGAATTTGTGATGTCAGAAGTAACATTGTTACTGGCACAGCCAACTTCAGCACTGTCAATAACAAGCCTATTTGCACTGTTTTTTTACAAAATAGTTTTGAATAGAATGTTTGTCTCTTCATTATGAATGCCGTAAACTTAATAACATATTAAGCTTCCAGAACATCAAAATGTAGAGGATCACAGAAACACAGCTATTTATAAACCTCACTAACTGAATAAATAGATCTACAGATAAAACTCCAAGGCCACACCTTCATCATACACCCATATTTTAATTTCACAGTACTCCTGGTGCCATCAACTTTTTTTCATTTTTGGGAAGCTAAAAGCACGGAAATTATTTACGAACAAACGCAAATAATAACTACTTATTACTTTAATTTTTTTCCTGCCACCTTTGCCGCATTAATTCCCAAATTTTCATTAACTTTTCAAATTTTCTGAATTCCAAATATGTTTTGAAAGCTATTTTAGAAAACAAGTAAAGTATTGGATTCTATCACTGGAGACTTTGTTTAATTTTTTCCCAAATTAGTTACTGATAAAATGACCTGCATCGAAATAGTAGGGTTTAAACTAGAAATCGTTTAATCATGAACTGCTTGCAAATCTACTGTTACGGCAAAAAAAAAAAAAAAAAAAATTGATTGTTTACAGCACAGTTATTGTGGGCTGAACAATCAGCCCTTGACAATTTTCACTTGGCCATTTTATTATTTATAATTGTAATTAAAGTGGTGTGATTACATGGCGTTAGCGTTAAATGGTATGGTTTCAAAATAAAAGAATCATGTATTCAAATACATCAGATCTCTAGGATACTGATTGTGTTTTTTATTACCCTCATTCTGCCTAGGGTTCCATGACCAAGCTGAAAACAGCTTATGGAGCCCCTATTGCTGACAAGTTGAACTCATTGACCGTCGGACCAAGAGGACCAATGCTATTACAGGACATTGTGTTCTTGGAGGAGATGGCGCACTTTAACAGGTCACACATTGTCTGAAATGTTTTATATCTAAATTGTAAAAAATGCAACCTATTTTGTATAAAGAGTTTTCAATGGTATTGAATTGCCCAAGCACCAGCAAAAATTATAAGTATTTGAATACCTCTCAAATGCCATGGGTACAGAGTGTTTCTAAAATATCTACCAACATTTAAATTCAGGTAGATGAGACTGAAATAAGCATTTGTAATGGAGTGTGAGTGCGGAAAGGGCGCATGTTAAGTAACAGGAAAAAGATAGTTCTGCGTCATGCGAAGGTTATCTTATAATGATTTCGAACACAATTTGGCTATACCATTACATTTTTATGGCGTAGAAAGAACAAAATGAAAGCCGAATTTACATCTAACTTCAATGTCCTATAAAAAATTTAAATCTCAACTTATTTACAAACTTTTTCACAGAATTTGTAGTTTGATATTTACAAATATAGTAATAAAGCAAAAATAATTTTAAAAAATAATATTTTTAGTATCTAATAATGTTTTGCAATTAAAATCAAAACAGGGATTTTCAACACTTAGGTACACTTTGAAAAGAATCTATTCAATATTTCAATTTAATTTTTGAGTAGAATATTATATAAAAGTGAGTTCTACATCAATGACCTAAAATTTTTATTTTAAATATGTATATATTCTTCTTAATGTGAATATTATGAAAAACACTAATGATTTTAATTGATTACTGCTGATTAATTTAAAAATATTCATAAGCTATTTTGTCTAGAAAGTGTACCACGGTGTTAAAAATCACTGTTATGAGATAACTTCAAAAAAATACTTGCTAACTCAAAATATTAATTTTTTTTAAATATTTTTTGCACAATTACTGTGTTTATAAATATCTAACAACACTTTGAAGGAAAAAAGTTTTTAAATTTATTGAGAAATAAATAATTTATAGGACATTGAAGTTGGATGAAAATACGACTTTCAAATTTTACCGGTAACTGTCAAGTCCTCTTAACTATTATACTAATCTCGATTTCAAGGAAGAATTTATTAAATAATTGTCTTTTGAAAGGGAACTTTTTTGCATTTTTAGTATCGAATGGGAGAACCTCGAATTGAGAACAACTACTTAAAGCGCACCATTCCAGGTGTATGTACTTATTTTCGAAAGCAAAAATTACGATGCCGGGAATTAAACCGGAGCAGTCTGACATACTAGACACGCACATTACCTCTGATCCAGGAGTTTGGTTCGATCAGTGGGTATAACTTAAAAAGTATTTTTTTAAGTATTATTTTTATACGAATATGATGTGCCCTTTCCTGAACTTCTGAATTGTAAAATATTTTCGTTATTTTATATTCGTTTGGGACTATCTGAATTTACAAGTAAATAATCTAAAAATTTACCACCAATGTTTCCAATAGTTTGAAAAGAAAAAAGAAATACTTCATTTTTTTTATTACCTCAGTTAAACTTTAATTAATTTGAAATGTAATCCAGTAGAGGCTTTTTTATATTTTTTCTAAGATATTGAAAACCAAACATCAAAATGAGATAAAGAATTGAGGGAGGGGAATTCAACCTTTTTGATCTTTGACATACTATAATTTGAAACGAAAAATTACTAATGTATAATAATTATATAATGATTCATGGCTAAGAAAATAATTTTTTCTCTTGATATTGATCTGTCATTTCCTCGTTACCATGTAAATAATTAAGGGGACTTGGTACCCTTAAATCTATATCTTTACTTGAAGAATTTAGAATTAAAATTCTTACACATTTGGAAGTATTACTAGACAATAACTTAATTTTATTAAAAAAAAAAAAGTTCACATAGGTGCTCCAAATTTTCAAAATTTAAAAAAAAAATTTAAAATAATCAACCTTTTTAATTTTTCAATTTTTTTTCTCTACTTTTTTTTTGAAAAAATGTTCCTAGTAATATACTCTAAAGTTTTAGGCATTGGATTTTGAATAAGTAAAATAGTTTTGGAGAAAAACAGGGAAAACTATATCAATACGTACCAAAAAGTGGCAAAAAATTGATATTTGTCAACATTTAAATTTGTAAAAAAAAATTATATTTTATTTAAAAATCCATGCCTATTTTTGTCAAATACATATTTAGAATGACACAAAAAAAATTCAAGTCATTTCATATATATTTTGCGGAATTTTAGCATTTTGAGTAAGGTGGAAATTTTAAAAAACGCCAACTGGCTTCCAACAACTTCGAGGAGGCTATTGCAACTGTGCTAAATTCTCTATAAACATATAATTTTTAAGCAATTGCAGTTATCGCATAAGCTCAAAAACTTTCCAGAAAAAGGAGAAGGTTTTAAATTTTACAAACACGTAAAAAATAGAAAATCAAAATTTTTATAACTTTTTGTGAAAACAAGGGGTACCAAGTGCCCTTAATAATTCATTGTAAAATTATGAAATTTGATATTTTTTCATTTTTAAGGATACTAAATCTAAATATGGCGTAATATTGCAAAACTTTTTGAAATTTTGTTTAGTTTTAATATGCAGATGATCCTTTATGACAAAACAAACTATTAACAATTATTCAAAACCTATCACGAATTAAAAAGGCACTTTTATTTCCTCAATTAGAATACACGATATAACCTTAGTGTTCGGATTTCTTTTTTTGCTTACTGAAAAACCCATCTCAGATTCGTTTTTTAATGGTTTTGGACCTGTAAATTTGTTTTTAACAAGAACTATGATTGCTGTTTCTAACTTTTAAATACATTCGAAATTACAGCTTTCAAGAAACAGAAGATTTATTTATTCAATATTAGGGACGGGGGGGGGGGGGGTCAACCGTGTCTACAGGCAAACATGCTCTACATTTTTATCTTTTTATAATGAGAAAAAGTCTAACGTAATCATATTCTACTTCGTTTCATGGGAAATAAAATTCACCAAATACTATATTCTAACTTTTTTGAACGTGTCAACCAAAATTTACTAGAATTTTGCCCTGGTAATTACAACATAAATAATGATCAAAGAGTTTTCAGAAACCTCTCCTTAATATAAGATTTAAATTAATTTTGAGTAATGTATACAATAACGCTGCCAGTAATGTATACAATAACACTTCTAATCTTGTGTTCCAGGGAGCGGATTCCTGCTCGAGTGGTGCATCCCGAAGGTGTAGGTGCTTTTGGTATCTTTGAAGTGACTCACGATATAACCAAGTTCACACGCGCCAACCTCTTTAGCGAAATTGGAAAGAAGACACCCATCGCAGTCAGGTTCTCAAACAACGGTGAGTACATGCAATCTTGTAGGACATGTTTTTATTCTTCTTAATGCCGAAGTAAATATACTAAAATCCAAGAAAGAAAGGCCTCAGTCATGTCTCAGAAACAGAATACTTGCCCCAAGAACGAGGAAGGTATAGGATGCGATTGTCAAATGAGCTCTCTACAATTTCTGTTTTCAAATTATTGAGTAGACACATATATATAAAAATACATGTTTTTCTATACTCCATCAAGTATATGGGATAAAAAAGACGACACTTTTTAAGTTGTTTATGCATAATTTACAACAGGTGGCGAGTTTTATTCAGAAGGCATGGTGCGTGGCGTAAAGGGCTTTGCTGTCAAGTTCTACACTGAGGAAGGGAACTGGGATCTGGTTGGGGACAACAGTCCGATATACTACATACGAGATCCAATGCTCTTTCCCAGTTTACAACACTCGAGAATGAGGAACCCAGTCACGAACTTGAAGGTACTACTATGGTGTGCACTAATTCACCATTACTATTTCATGCTTAACATTGACAGGACGGACACTACCAGACTGTCTAGTGAGAGTGTTCCGGGTTTCCTCGCATTCAAGACACATATGCGGATTAATTTCGACTTTGAAATATATAATTTGTCTTTATAGTATATACCCTGTTTCTGACATTAGCCAAATAC
This sequence comes from Linyphia triangularis, assembly GCA_963978545.1. Lineage (NCBI taxonomy): Eukaryota > Metazoa > Arthropoda > Arachnida > Araneae > Linyphiidae > Linyphia > Linyphia triangularis. Next base: position 40,774,988 of record OZ021733.1, on the reverse strand, counting down.
TTCTGTGCTACCGGGATATGGGGAAAGAAACAAATAGCAATAAAGTTTAAATGGTAATTTCTTTTCATGGCAGGATGCCGACATGTTTTGGGACTTCCTTAGTCTGCGACCAGAGACCACTCACCAGGTGACATGGATAAATTCCGATCGTGGCATTCTGGAGAGTCATAGGCACATGGACGGATTCGGAAGCCATACCTTCAAGCTCGTCAACGCCGTTAACGAGGCCGTTTACTGCAAATTCCACTACAAGGTAATCTTAGCACTCCCTTGTAACAAATTAATACCATGACCATGATAGAGGTTATTGGAAATTTGGTGTATATTGCATATTAATAATTAAGGTTGCAATTTCTTTCATGTACAAGTTTAAAAAGGTAAATTAATAGAAGTTCAGGGGATCCAGAAGAGAAAATATTAAATACCTGATACTCCTCTGTCGTTGCACTGTCAATGCAATTTCTGAACATTCTACCGTTATATTTCCATACTTTGGGCGTGGGCAATTCCATGGGTGATAAATACTTAAGCAACTGAATTGGAAATAAGTATGTTTAAATGTGACTCATTTCAATAAAATGGTTTCTTTTTAATGAAATTGTTGTCTTCTGTACAACAAGAATCTACGTGATGGTTTTGTGATCTAGGAGAAACCTTTTACAAATTAAGTGATAAGTCCTAGAAAACTTCTGAGTTGATAAATCTTGTGAGCGAAATCATTTTAAAAGACATTAATCTTCTCAGATTCTCTACTCGCACCTTTGAAAAAGATTATGTACCCCCCCCCCCCCTTCTCCCCTGCCCCCGAAGCATCAAATTTTTTTCTTAAACAGCTTGCATTTCAATCGTCTAAACTTCTAGTGAGATTCTATTTTTTTTTCTTAAAACTCTTTCCTGGGGTTTTTCAAATTGTTTATTAAAAATCTCTGCCAAAATAATTGTTATATCGTATAAATTCCCTAGGCATTCTTTGTGAGACACACCTCTAACCACAGTGTGCATAAAACGTTCGAACGCAGCTGGTGCATTACACGAATCAAAGAACCCCTATGACTTTAAATTCCTTAAATCCAGTGAAAATAGATTTTCATAGTCGTCGGAGTGTATTTCTATTTGCCAGTATCCACTCTTCAAATCCGGGGTTGAAATCATTGGTTTCCAGACAGGGTATCCAGTGTCTCATTAGTACTTGGTAGATATTTTGTAATTTTGTACAAGTTACGATTAATCCACACAAAATATGGTGGAAGCAATCTTTTTTCTTACATGTACGAATGAATAGGCACATGAACTTGATTACGGCTTAATGACGTCACTAACTTGCATGTAGTGCATCAATTTTCCTTCCTTCTTTTTATCGTAAACAGGAGCCTTTGAAGATTTTCTTTAATTGGTAAATGTGACTCTGAACGAATTCGGTGCGTGACCACGGCCTTCTGATAAAGTAGAGAAAAATATCCTGAAATGACTTGATACAATTTGGTATCGTATCCTGAAACTTAAATACAATTTGGAATCACATTTTTTTACTTCACATTTCATCGCGATAATGTTTCGGCAATAAGGGACATTTCTTCAATTTTTGAATTTTTTGTGTGTGGATTAGTTAAACAAAAACTATAAAACTAATGCTTTGCAAAATATATGACAAGTCATAATTGGCATTTTGAAATTGGGAGAAATACCATATTGATATTATGCTGAAATTTTGGAAAATGCCTTACTTGATATGAAATGTTTCTTTCGTGTTGTTTCCCATTTACAGACCAACCAGGGAGAGAGGAATGTACCAGCGGACGTGGCTGCAAAACTGGCGGCTTCCGATTCCGATTACGCCACGAGGGATCTCTACAATGCAATCGCGAATGGGGACTTCCCCTCGTGGACCTTTTATATACAAGTGATGACCTTCGAACAGGCCAGAACCTGGAAGTTCAACCCTTTTGACCTGACAAAGGTGAGTGTAACACTTGAAGGATACGGCTACACACTTGTTTCAATATTAGCAATGGAAGCACTTCAATATCGACAATTAATTTTTCTTTAGAATAAAGTCGTATCAAATTCCCACTATTTTAATACGCTTTTATTAGCTTCAGACATACTAGGGGGCTTCGCCCCCTGCTCGCTAACGCTTGCCAACCCCCAAACGCCTCGCTGCGCTCGGATTGAGCGGCTTTGCAGCTCGAATTTGTGATTAAAACATCTTGCTGCGCTCGAATAGGTTTGCCAGCCATAAAAAATTTAACCAAATTTTTATAAATTTAATGTAAGGCCTAATGGAGAAAACACCCAAATTGCAAGTTTCATAATAGAAAGTTAAATATACTATCCGCCAACATTCTGACTTAAAACTTCATTAGCTATGCCCTTACCTTACATTGAAGTCCTAATATTTTTTATTTATTCTGATAAGTCGCCCCGTTAGAGAACGAAGTCCAACGCGAAGCATTTTCTGGATAGAAATACTTCAAAATAATAATTACTCTAATACAAAAATGCTTCAGAAAAACAGAAAAAATCAACTTTAAAACGAAGAGTTTAAAAAGAGCTTTAAAATTAGCAACGGGTTTGTTGTTTACATACGTAAGGATAGCTTTAAAATTAGCAACGGTTGGTTGGTTGGTTGAACCCCCGAGCAGCCGGTTTGTTGTTTACATACGTAAGGATGTTGCCAATCATATATTCAAAATCATTGAGGCTTTGTAGTAGCTTAATGATGAAAAACATTGAAATTTAACTAATTAATAAAGTGTTAATAAATTATTTTCGCACGTTTTGGCAAATCTACAGCTTATTTCCTTTAAAATGACACCTTGATCATTGAAATTGGTTGAGCAGTTTAGGCGGACGGACTAACCCCAAAAAACGTATTGCCTATTAAATATATAGATGTATGTTAGTATGTAACGGAATCTTTGAACATGATTTTGACCCCCTTCAAAACGTCGGTTTAACTCGAAATTTGGCATACTTATTAAGGACCGATGACAATTCAATATTTTAAACAGTTTGACCCGTTATCCTTACTAGGATAATCAGGATTAGCAATTTTTTGTTTTCCTGAGACCCGGAGTGTCTGCGTCAAGACCAATAAGGGAAACTACCAGGCGCGCCAATCACTTATTTCTCGGATAAGTTACCGACTGTGCTTAAGATAAAATTTTCGAAGAGGGAACCTGAGAACCGCCTATCTCATAGAGATAAAACAATATTTATCGATTTCATTATAAATGCAGCCAATATCTATTTAGAATTTACTTTAATAGTAAATTGATCTAATTAAAAGAAAAACTTGATCTACATTTAGAGACATACATGATCTATCCATTGAGACAAGCATATGACTACTCGCAAGTGACGGCGCGTATTGACAACGGTTACTCCATGTCTTGCGCGAGCAGCATTACATACTTGCGCCGTGTACAAGTGTGGGCAGCAGCGCACAGCTCTTCTAAGACCATGGATGCAACTGGAGTTCTTAACGGCAGCGAACAATCCGCCCCCGTTAAGCTATTGTATTCTATTAAATCGAAGTATCCAAAGTCGGGCGTTGCTCCTATTTATATAGAAACAACAATGGTAAATGAAACTAAAACACAGAGAAGAAGGAGATTGGAGAACAAGAGACGGAAGTTAAGAGAGAAACATTTTAAATTCTCTAGCGAAGAAATAGAAGAGGCAAAGAAGAACAGGAGAGAGTATATGAGAAATTATAGAGCCTCACAATCTGGAGAAAAGAGAGCAGCTCACTTACATCAGATGCGTCAGCATAATGCCGAACACCGAGCTTCACAATCTGAAGAAGAAAGAGCTGTTCGCTTACAACAAACACGCGAGCTTATGGCCAAATACCAGGCCTCACAATCTGAAGAAGACAGAGCAGCTCGCTTACATCAAATGCGGCAGCGTAATGCTGAATCTAGAAGATTACGTAACTCAAGTCTCACAGGTTTCCTTCAGGCGATTAACACAGTATGTGATAAAATATGTGAAATTTGCACTAAGCGTTGCTATCCGCATCAAATTTCCAATTGGACTGTAAACACAACCACTGCACCTTACTTGCCCAACGAGCTTAAGCAAAGAAATTGTTTAATCACTTGCAGACGTTGTAAACATCACTTAAGTTCAAAGAAAAACGTTCCACCATCTAAAGCATATTGGAATAATCTATATCCAAGCCCTATTCCAGAAGTGATTGCAGATTTATCACAACCTGAACAAAGGCTGATTGCACACATTATTCCATTTGTTAAAATTATCAAATTGAGTGGTGTATTTGGACAATATAGTTTCCGAGATCAGGTGGTATTATTTGCTCAAGATGTTTTCGAAATTACGGAAAACCTTCCGAATATGCTGCCAAGAACCTCAAACAATGCTGGCATAGTTGTTATTACTGAGCGTCTGGAAAACATTAATTTAACGCGACAGTTTTCAATAAGTAAGCAAAAAGTGTATGATGCACTCCATTGGTTAGTAAAAAATAATCCTCTCTACAAAGATGTCACTATCGACAATAACGTTATGATCAATGAGGAATATAATCAGAGTAGAAGAAGCACCTTTAGAAATGGTTATGGTGGCCGATAACGAGCCTACAGCGAATGGTAGTGCTTACATGAGTATCAACGATTCTTCAAGAATCGTCCGTGCTACATGGCATCAGGCCAATGGTGACATATTTACATCTGGATTCGCCGGTACTCAATGCTGTGCGATGGTGTTGGCAAACATTTTAAGGGCTCGTATTCTTTCACCTCAACATTGGTCGACAAACATCCTCAATTTAAATATGATAATGGGCGATCAAATTTACAGTAATATTAGGTTTGAAACAGAGAGAAATCTTGCGCCTTATCCTATTCAAGATGATGGATATTTGCTAGTACGAAATTTTAATGTTGTCAAAGATGACCTACTTATATTCGGGCAAAAGTTTCAGATCATCTTTGAAGAAGAACCAACAATATACGGAAACTTAAACGATCGAATAAATCACTCAACCTTTGAACATACTCTTCGAGAAGGTTTTGAAATACTTTTCACTGACCATAATGCAGGTATACTAATATCAGAAGGTCGGTCCTATGGAATAATGCATTATGATAATAAGTATTACTTTACTGATTCACATTCGTGTGGCCCAAAAGGTGCTAAAGCAAAAGACAACGGAAGAGCTTATATCATTGAATGTGATAATTTAGACGAGTTCATAAGGATTTGTAAGCGTACAACAGGAAGCAAAAATGTTCATTTTACACTTGATTACATTGACGTTGAAGTCTGCAATGTACCTTATTTGATAGAACCAGTAGCCCATGCACGCGAGAATATCGAAAGAACAACGACCCAAATAATGACTTCACTACCTGAACCGATACATCAAACAATTCTGCTGCAGACATCAGTGATGGCACCAATTGATGTTATGCAACTTAATGTGGAGGGCGAATTACAGGTTTCACGGAACCTCAACGAAATTACCCGTAAAACAACCGATAACATTGTGAATGTGGGTCATGAATTGAAAGCAGAAGAATTTTCTTGGTACTTTTTATTTCCTTATGGAAAAAACGGACTTAAGGAACAAAGGCCGGTAAAGATAACACCTTTGAATTATTTTCAATATCGAATTTTAGGAAGTGACACGAGATTTCAACGTAACAATTATCTCTTTTATGCTTTATCATTCTTCGAGTATTATCGAATACAAAGTACGATATCAGCATGCGGGAAAAAAATTTGTAATCAAGATGGAGCAATTGAAGACGTCCATCTATATATAAAGAATTTAAGAGGTTCTGCAGCCTACTGGAGATCAGCTTTAAATGAACTATTAGCTCAAATTAGGTGTCTTGGACCTCCAACTTATTTTGTCCCTTTCGGCTCCAATGATCTGAACTGGTTAGATCAACGGAAGGCTTTATTAATGGCTGATGGTAGACCTGATGTAGATCCCAATACGCTTGATGTTTATGCGACTCAACAACTTATCGAAAAATATCCCGTAATTTTAAGTCGTCACTTTATGGTTAGAGTAAATGCTTTAATGAATTATATAAAAAGTAATAATGAAGTTTTTAGCGGAAAACTGAAAGATTATTGGTGGCGTATTGAATTTCAGAAACGTGGTAGTCCTCATCTTCATATGGTAGTTTGGATCGAAAATCATCCAGACTTTGATACAGAGGAAGGGAAACTTCTTCTTGATCATAACTATCGCTGTGAAATGCCTATAGAAGAAGATCCAGAACTCCATCAACTTGTAAAGAAATGTCAGGTTCATCGTCACACACAAACTTGCAAAAAAAATAATACCTCTATAAGATGTCGATTCAATTTTCCGCGGCAAGAGTGTCATGAGACACGTATAGTATCTCATTCTTCAGATGATTTCATCCATAATGGAGGGAGAATTTGTTTACTCAAGCGACGAAAGGAAGATGCTTGGATAAATAATTACCACCCGGAGTTATTGAGGCTATGGACAGGTAACATGGACATTCAGCCATGCGGATCAAATGAAGCGATAGCGTACTATATTGCTAAGTACCTATCAAAATCAGAACCTGAAGGAGTAGATTCTGGAATAGCTCAGGCAATACAACAAATACAACGCGAAGAGTCTGATATCTCACGTAAGCTGATCAAGATTTGTATGAAGATTCTTCATGAACGTCAAGTTTCAGCTGCTGAATGTGCATATCGACTATGTCATATTCCATTACGGGATAACTCGCGAAGTTGTATTTTCCTTAACACTCGAAAGCCAGAACAGCGTTATAGAGTATTGCAATTCGACAAAAGTGGTCACGCTACCGGTTATTATAGTAATATTTTTGAAAGATATGAAAATCGTCCGGTGGATCATCCTGACTACGATTTCGCTAATATGAGTCTTACAGAGTTTGCAATGTTGTTCGAACCTTTCTATCCGAAAAAGGCAAGCGAAACAGAAGAAAGCATTAATGACGATGCTTATGAAAAACGATTAAATGTGCGTCGTGCACTCATTACGCTGTCAGATAATAGCAAAATGGTTGTGAGAAATATTTCTGCAGTTGTCAGAGTTCCGTACTTAATAGCATCATCGGATTCAGAAAACTTCTTCTACAGCTTACTAGTTCAATATATGCCTTATCGTTCGGAAACTGAATTACTCGAAGGCTTCAATAATGCAAAAGATGCCTTCTTAGCTCGAGAAAATCGACTGAAGGAAATTAGTACATATATGCGTCTATATCGAGAGCGGGATCAACAGCTTGAAAATGCATTTAACCCAATCCATGCCTTTGAAATTTTGGAGCAGCCTGAGATTATAAATCCTGAAACAGAAGAACTGCCCGAAATAGAAATGAGTGATGATCAATTTCACAGGGCTCAACAAGCCATGAATATTTACCAAAGACAACTATTCATTCATATCACTGAGAGCATTAGGGACCAACTAAATGGAGATGAAAAACGAGAACAAATTTTTGTTACTGGTGGAGCTGGCACCGGGAAAACTTTTCTATTCAATTTGTTGAAAAATCAAGTTAACCGGTGTTATGGAAAATTAGTAGTGAAAGTCGGTGCTCTCACTGGAGTTGCAGCGCGATTGGTTGGTGGATCTACATTACACCGTCTGCACCAATATGCTACTTCTTACTGGTAACTATCTAAGAGTAATGCGTCAGTTATGGCAAAACGTTGAATTTCTTTTTATTGACGAAATCTCTATGGTACCGTATGAGATGCTTTGCATGATCGAATCTCGTTTGCGGCAGCTGAAAAACCCAAACGCTTTCTTTGGAGGCATAAACGTTTTACTATTTGGTGACTTAATGCAGCTGCCTCCTGTCAGAGGACATCAAGTTTTCGAACAATCAGAACGTATGAAACCTGCTAACACATTTGTGGCGTCAATTCCGGCTTATCGAACTTAAGCAAAATATGCGCCAACAAGGAGATACGACATTTATAGATGTACTTAACGCGCTAAGAGTTGGAGAATTAACATCTAAATATCTTGAAATACTTCTTGGGAAAATTTTAGTCGAGGATATCGATGAATTTTCAATTGAAAGGGCTTTAAGAATCTATCCAACAAACGATCAAGTTACTAAGCATAACGAAAAAGTGCTCGAGTATTTTAAGAATCAAGGGACAATTATTCATACAATAAAGGCCCAAGATCAACTTATCGATGCTACATGAAATTTAGGTAATAAATACTTAGACTCTATCATACCTGATGATGTCAATAAAACAGGAGGTCTTCCAAAAGTATTGAAAATATTCGTAGTGGCTAAAGTGATGTTAAGATCTAATGTTGACGTATCGAAGGGTTTAGTAAATGGCAACATTGGATTCATAAAGGAGATTATCTGGCCACATTTTCGACGGGATCAAGTATATGATAACGATATACCGTCAGTCCGTATCGACTTTGAAACAGACGGTATACATGTAATTAAACCAATGTCGATACAGTTCCCTGCAAAATATAGCTACGGTACCGCTGAAAGACGAATGTTGCCATTAATCCTGAGTTGGGCATCAACTGTTCACAAAATGCAAGGCTGCACAGTTGATCATGCAATCATTTATTTAGGTTCTCGTTTATTTGCCGCTGGACAAGCTTATGTAGCACTCAGTCGCGTACGATCTCTGGACGGTATTAGGATAGAAGAACTTGATTGCTCTAAGTTGACCGGAAGAGTCCCATGTAATAGTGATGCATTAAATGAAATGAATAGATTACGACATAATTCATAAAAAATGAATTGAGTGACTTTTGCAATAAATTCGAATATAAGAAAGTGATACTTTTTAAATATGGTCTTACAATTAAACATCAACATGTCAATAAAAATAACAGTTTAAAAAAACTAAAAAATACGCTTTTATAGAAAATTCAACTAAAAAATGAAAAATAAATAATAATTAAAAAAAACTAAAAAAATACGCTTTTATAGAAAATCCAACTAAAAATAGAAAATAAATTTTAAAAAATTTGAATTAAGAATAGTGTATATAAGAAAAAAATATTTTTTATTGTAAAAAAAAGCGTGGGGTGCTTTTTAAGATATTATCAAAATGATAATCGTTCTACTCATATCTGTCAATAAAATATTTATAACTATTGACAACATGCACCCCACACTTTTTTTACAATAAAAAATATTTTTTTCTTATATACACTATTCTTAATTCAAATTTTTAAAAATTTATTTTCTATTTTTTAGTTGGATTTTTTATAAAAGCGTATTTTTTTAGTTTTTTTTTTAACTATTATTTATTTTTAATACATGTTTTTTGTTTAATAAATTAAAGTATTTGTTATATTCTTCTTTTTTCAACTGGTGTCTTAGGCACATTAAAACTTCTAGTTTAATACAATGTTAAAATTATCTCTCCTTACAGGTGTGGCCTCTAAAGGACTTCCCACTGATCGAGGTGGGCAAGTTCATTCTAACGAGGAACCCGACCAACTACTTCGCGGAAGTGGAGCAAATGGCATTTTCGCCAGCTTTCATGGTACCTGGAATCGAACCCAGTCCCGACAAGATGCTGCAGGTATGTTTACACGTAACGATATATTATAATAATAATAATAATAATAATAATAATACAGCCCCTGAATTAAGTGTCTAAGTAAGAGGATGAAAAGAAATAAGTGTACAGATAAGGAAGTGTGGTATCTCAAAAACCCTGAACATAATGCTTTCAAACTTCGTGACTAAAAACTAAACTAACAACCAAATTTGATATGCAGAGCACTTTCATGATCGTGTGATTTTTCTGTGGTATCCGATAACACAGGAATGGGCATATACTGGCCCCCTTATTTTCCTGACTTTTTCTGTTGGGATATCTAAAAGACAAAGTATATTCGACGAATCTCAAAACGGTTTCTGAACTGAAGATTTCCATTCAGCGACATATCGAGGTTATTGATGTGTGAACACTAGAGTCTGAGATGGAACATTTAGCACTACGCATGCGTCACGCAATTGCACGTAATGGTAGACACATCGAACACGAATGATTTCTTAAATTTGGAATATTTATCTGTATTCTTTACTTGGAATAAAACATATTCATATTTATGCTCCCGTCTATTGAGCGTTTTATTTTACTTTTGCGGCTCTTATTTCTCCTTGCCTTTGTTCTGGAAATAAGTATATGTGATGGCCATCATTGCAGTATCTTGTTTTTCTGCTGCTTTGAGTTTTTTGGTATTTCTCCCATTATAGTGAGACATTTGTGGGGCAGTTTTCTCTGAAAGACTTCTAGGAGAAAGCGTTCCCTGTATAAAATTCGGAAATCTCTTAGGTAGTCCAGAAATTCTTACTACATCTTAATAATATTTAAAAATACAGTAATTATGACGTATTACCCCACTGACTTTTTTCTCGTGACAAAATGTTTGCTTATCGTTGAATTTCTTTATTGTTGCCAAAATGACAAAATATTTATTTTCACCTATTGAGTGCCTCCTTGCCTAATATATCTTTTTCACTTGAAAGTGCTGTAGGGTCGATGGCGAACATTTCATACGCTTTCGACAACGCGGTGTTGGATTGGCTGATTATGCTTAGTGAACTTTTTGTTATGATATAGTTGAAATAAAAGATTCTTATATCATATTTGATGCACTCTCCTTAAACACGCAAAGTTCAGTTAAAGGACCGCAGTTCATGATGTATTTAAGTATTCATTGAGCAATATATATACTTTTTATTTTTAAACCATATTTTATTCATATTTGTAAACAAATATTGCAACAGGAAAGAAATTGAACAATTAATGAGCATTTTATAGCCAACAAAAAGTTCGCCAATGATTAGCGGTATAGTACGTAACTACCGAAATTATTTTGTACCTTCGGAAGATTGTCATGAAATAATAATCCCTAATTTTACAGGATATCGATTAATGATTAAAAGTTTAGACTTTTAGCAATCAACTCCTTGTCTCATAATTTTGCTAGCACCATTAGAGCAAAATCTAGGGGTGTCGAAAATCTCACAACTTTCAAATAAACTTTCTAAATTCAAGACGTACATATAGCTACTTGAATAGCTCGAAATATTTTTTCGAAATATTACATTGTCCTAAAATATCACCAAATTGGCAAAATCTGCGTTGAAATGTAGAAGGAACAATCTTTGATGGTTAATGCTCTAGGGAAGGGAACTTTATGTTCAAGACATTTGTTCTTCAACTTTTTACGCCTATATTGAATTTTTACGGCAATTTCGGCAGGGAAAATGTTTAAAACACTTTAAAGGCATTACCACGGTGATTTTGATCCGAATCGTTAGAGGAGCTTTTGGCAATTGCTAAAAAAAAAAAAAAATTCAATGGTAGCTACCTTATGCTCAATCAACCTGTAAACAAATGTTAAACATCGTAGATCAATATTCGAGAGTTATTCTGATCACACACAAGCACAATTTTTTTTTTCTTGGCCACTCTTTTGGGTTCAAGACGTTCCAAAACGTGTAGAAAAGAAGAAAAAAACAAGAAGGAAAAAAAAAACCGCCTTTTTTTTACCGAATTCAATACTTTTGTTTCATAACCCTATGTAAGCATATAGGTGATTGGAAGTAATTGAATCAACTTTTCGGGCTATAATATAAAGGGCTCAATACTGAAAGTCGAGGAACATGAAAAATTAAATTTTTCTTTCTGATTTTACAATTCATCTAAGGATGAAATACTATTTTCCCCTAACTAAATGATTTACTATAGCTTTGGAGTATTTGCTACTCTTGTTTCCTAAGTAGTCCATCACTTTTGTGTGACTCTTTATAAAAACTCTCGCTTAGCTTCTACACTAAAATGCAGAGCGAAGCTTGTATATTATCTTCGTACGTTCCTGTGAGAAGGTTATGACCTGACGTTCTCAATAAATACAGATGTGGCCAGTTGCTAAAAAAATCGTCACAATACACCTTGTTTGATACATTTATGATTAAAATTAACAATAGGTGAACTCGAAATAAAAATACTGCAAGTAATTGAATGCTTTTGTTGGCCTTTTCAGGGCAGACTGTTCGCATATACAGACGCCCTCCGTTACCGACTAGGTACGAATTACCTACAGATTCCAGTCAACTGCCCTTACGGTGTGACCCCGAGGAACTACGAAAGGGACGGACAGCAGACTGTCACCAACAATCAAGGTACACAGTGATCGCAACTCCTTTTTTGTCCCATACTTGATACATTAAATTGCTAATCAAAATACAGCTTCAAAACTCATGTGTGCCGTATCTGAAAACAGGATTAAAATACTGATAAACGAAATAAGGAAAGGTAATAAGGGGAAATTTCTTTTTACTATTTGCATATTAAAATTAGTTTCGTAATTTGTTTAGTTTTGTAGTGTCACCCATCGAACAAGACACAAAACCCTGTTATAGTTAATTCTTACTACCCGACTTTTTGCATGATTAAAATTTAACTATGAAAAGTAGTTTAATTTAATGTTATCATACTGAAAGAAGGATAATAAGAGTTTAAAATGTTTCTTGGAAATCTCCTGAGGCAAGATATCCCAATCGTATAGTCAACCGAGACAATATATTCTAATCTTATAGTGGCTGGGACAATTTTCGAAATCATCTAGGACATCGTAAAAATAGTAATATTTTTTATAAACACACACATAATCTGCGTAATTTAATCACTGATGGGAAACATTGTCCCACTGTTAAATTCGATTGGTACGATATCTTTAATAAAAACCGGTTCGTATATGTCCATTATGTCTGAAAGGATTAAAATTATATTTCTGAATTAAAGCTAAAATTCCATTAAAGGAGTTTTGATTAATCAGTTAGTTAATGGAAGTCTTCGAGGATGTTGTTTAATTGGTAAAGGGGTCCTAATGTCATTTCGATGTTGTGTAAGCTTCGTTCTTCCTACATTTTTCGATGACATGAAGAAAACGTCCTGAAATTCTTTTATAAGGTTTCCGACAATCTTCTTTTGATTTCTTTCCAACGGGGCATCCTCGAGAAGCTAGTCTACTAAATCCGCGGAGGGTGTAGTCGAAAGCTCCTTCGATCCTCGTTCGATGCTTGTAACAAGTGCAGGTGACAATTTCTTCTCCTTTCTTGATAACTCTGGTAACATCACCGATATTGGCCATTCTCACATGCACCACTTCCTGAGAGAGATCACAAGCGTCGCATATACTAGCACCCTTTTTGGGGCACTATTTGAAGATGGGAAGTCCATCACTCCAAATCGGAAGGCCTTCCGCTGCTGAACCCTTTACAACCAAATCCGTCATGGAGGTGATGGTGATGTCTTCAAGAGCTACTATTCGATATGCACACGGTTCTTTCAAGTCCAAACCGAACAGTAGAATTTTCTTCTTTCCCTCGCCTTTCTCGAAATTCAAAGTGATACCATTTTTCTTTAGAAAGTCTAGTCCGAGAATGCCTGGATCAATAACTTCAGCAGCATAAACGGTGTGCGTATAGGTGTTAAATCCAAACGAGATGTTGACTTTTAATTTCCCATGTACAGAAATTGTGTCACCAGTCACAGTTTGTAGCAAAACTGAATGCGCCGTGTAGAGAGGTGGGCTATGCAGGTGCCGAGCTACATTCGTCCGAACGATGGTTACATTAGCTCCCGAATTAAGTATTAGACCATAGAGAGTTCTGTTAATCTCGCCCTCCACGAATAAACCCTAATTTCCTCCTTGAAGGAATGAGATATGATAGAGGCTGAGTAGGGCACCACCTTCACTACACGGCAACCCCCTCCCCACGAGATGGCAGCTTTTTTGTTTAACTGCTGAGGCTCAGAGGTGAATTATCCCCTATCTTGTCCAAATCCGGACAACTACATCTAAAATGTCCTTCACGGTTGCAGTTCCAACAAACAACTCTAGTCTTTCGATCCCTGGTTCCGGGTTAGCTTCTCATCATTCTCTCGATTTTGCCTTCCAGTTCTCGAAACTTACTTGTGACCAGGTCAGAAAAATCTTCGGCCGATGCCCCAAGCACAAATCGTCGGTCTTCTCTTGAGGAATTCTGGGCCGCCTCCACTCGCATGGCATACACGAGAGAACTCTTGAGATCTTTCCTTTCCGACATTCTAACAGCTTGAGAGATATCAATGTCCTTCAGTACACCCACCACAAACTATTGTTGGAATAAATTATCCCTCACATCCGCAGGGAAATTCTGGAAAGCTAGTAGTGATAGCTTTTCAATCTTCGAAGCAAACTCCTGGAGTGTTTCCCCGGTCTTCTGCTGCCTCGCTCTGAGTTGTTACCTGCTATAATTTTTCAGATGCTGTTCACAGAACCGCAACTACAGAGTAGATGTCAAAGCAGCCAGATCTCCACTTTTGTCCCTCGGAAGTATTTGAAGGATATCAGCAGTTTCTTCGCGAAGTGACACCACGAGATGAAATGCCTTCGTAGTATCGTCCCATTCGTTTGCAGATGCAATCATTTCAAACTGCGTTTGCTAAAACGCTAAGACGACTTCCCATCGAAAGTGGCCTCCTTCATGTTAAAACGTGACGCCATAAAAGGAATGGAAGCATTATCCCAATTAGGCTACGCAATGGCCACAGCTTCACGTGTTTCTATTTTTCTCAGCCTTTCTTCTACAGCGTCACTGAATATGTCTTTCTCTCCTTTCATGGTGGAAACCCTTTTTCCTAAGTTATCAAACTTTGCATTCATCTCCTCAAACTTATTATTGACCTCCTTCCTATTTTCTTTTTGTCCTTCTTCTATGGTGGAAACCTTTGAGTTCATCTCACTCCTCAGTCACGATTTCTTTTCTCACACCCGTAATATCCACTTTCATCATTTAAAGGACATCCCTCAGTGCGCTTGATAAATCCGTCCATAGTCTCAGATGTTGTTTCACACTTGTCAGCTAAATTTGTAATGTCCCCAGTAATCACGGCAGCAAGTTCAGCATTTGTCGATTCTTGGCGAGCTTTTATTTCAGCGGCCATAGCTTGTTGATTGACTTTCATTTCGGAGGCGGTGGATTCCTGTTGGGCCTTCATTCCAGCAATCATTTCCATCAACTGCTTCATTTGGACTTCCATCATTCATCTAGTGGTCGGCATTCAAGATGATCAAATCCCACTTCTGACACCACTGTTCTGAATTTTTCTCGGAGGCAATGATGGCACAGTTTTTATTAAATAAAAACTATTATTTACTCTCCCTTCAAAGGCTCATAAAATTTATCAGAACAAGAGTGCAAATCACTATCAAGCTTCAACACAAGCTTCAGTATAAACAACTTCGAATACAGCGATAATTCAGGCACACTCATATAAGTAAACAAAGCGCTCAGCTTCTTTCATAGACATCCGAAGTTAAACTGATCCCTGACCTTACCCTGCGGTCTAATTTATAGGTGCGAGTGAAAATGTTTTCGAAATATCCAGTTAACCTGTTACGGAAATATCTCAAAATTACCCAATGGCTTTAGATGTTGCCACTTTTTTCCTAACCTGTATTATCGCTGTTAACAAATAAAATTAAATATAACTCTAAAATAAATAGGTTACTCTTTAGATTTATATACAGAAAATTTGTGTAACAACACGTTCTGAAGAAATATTTCATCTGATAATGTGTTCTTAATTATAATAAGTGCGTTTTTGGAATTTGCAGACGGTGCTCCCAACTACTACCCGAACAGCTTTAATGGTCCGGTGGAAGATCGAACGTTAAGACATCCGGCTATGCAGGTAGCAGGGGATATCGATAGGTGGAACAGTACGGATGAGGATAACTTCACACAAGCTGGCATCTTCTACAGAGAGGTAAAGAGAACCATTTACAAAAAACAGTGTGGTATCCTAGTAAAAACAAATCAGCTGGGCCATCACTGGTTGACTGACTGTGGTTATCACCTGAATTACTGGGTAATTGGCGGAAGGCCTTTGCTTTTCAGTGCATAAAAGTGACCGTCTAGCCTACAATAGGACCAGCAGTCATTGAACTGCTGTTGGAAGCATCGTTTAAACAGTGTCCCTGAACAGACATGCTTAAAAAATTGACTTGCCACTAGCGAGCCAGCACTGGTTTAATTGAAGCTAGCCTCATTCATATGGCAATGAGAGCTATAGTGCATTAGATAAAATACAAACAAAACTAACAGTGAAGAGAATGTGTTCTCACTTAAAAACTAACACTTCGTAAAGATCAATGAAAAAAAGAAACAAAATTAAACTCAGTGGTGTAACATCCCCGTGCATGCTTGGTTCTCATTTAATCGACCCACTTAAGAGATGAAAGGGTGAATCAACCTTTCCCAGTACGGGGATTGAACCGCGGACCTGTGGCGTGGCAACCCAATGCGCTATCACTTCGCCACTGGGCTTCGAAAACAGAAACAAAGAGAATATTATTTACCTTATTTCTTTCATCATAACTGAATTTCACTCGGTATCACGTCTTCGGTACGTTCTCCTTCAAATGTTCAACACGGTGTCTATTAACAAGCGTAGTACGAGCATCCAACGGTATTTCGGCCAATTTGTTGCTAGAATGCATATTATTGAGCAATTGCTGGCAACTTACTGCTGGTTCGTTAACGTATGGCAGTAAATAAACAGAATGCTGGTAAACCAAAAATGGGCTTACATTTAGCCAATGTTAGCAAAACTCTGCCTACTCTTATCCACCACTGCCAGCATCCAACCGTAAAGCGGTCAGCATTAGTGTTTTTACAGTTATATCTTAGTCCTGTCAGCACCAAATTCTTTGCCTTATTAAGGTAAATAGTGGTTCAACTTATTAGATAATCAGGGATTCTATTCCCTGTGTCAGAACTCTGCGATAACCAGTTGCTTAAAAAAAGTTGACAATCACCGACCATTATAACGTTGATTGTCTTGTTACCTTATGAGAATTTACCATGCTTATTCTCGTCATTATTCAAAAATAAACAGTTGTTGTACAAAAATATTCTAACAAACTCAAATAATTCAAAACAATACTAAATCATTATACTTATGGAACGATGAAGATCTCGTGAATGAAAGTTATGTCGCTGGATTAGGCAAGGTCTAGAATTTTAGGGATTCTCCACTTGTGGAAGTCAGAGAAATCGCCATGAAAGCAGCATGTTGAGAAAATGTAAAGTCATTCTTTTTGATAAACCCTGTACAATTAAAACCATTCAAATCGAACTTCTTGAAAATTCGAACTACTCTAATTAGACTGGATCTTGTAACGATATTTCGATGAAAAATCCTACGCGCAGATCTTGAATCGTACAAACCTAACCCTTCCCTTTGATTCATGGTAGTTTCTCTTTGAACAGACCTTTCAAGAGGCCTTCACCCTTAAAATTAACAGTGTAGAGTTCAATTTTATTTAACCCTACTGAACGCGCACCCTGAGAGATCTTGCTACTTTCCCATCTTTGCCTGAGTTAGAAATAAAGAAATGTTTGATACTTCCTCAAGTAATTTGGAATTCCTTAACCAAAAAGAAATAAAAATATATTATGTTTCCACTGTAAAATACATGAAAGACCTTTCAAGTCGATTGAGCGTTCGAAAGAGATTTTTGATTGCGAGTACTCAAAGGATAAATGATGAAAATTTGTCCCTGTCCATTTCCCTAGAATTTAAATTAATAATGATCCAAGAGAACCCCATTATGAGAGTTAATCTTTCTCTCGCCAAAATATTTCAAGAAATATCTGGAGGAGATTTTCTCTCAGGTTCAAAAATATTACGCCCTTCACTCAAAGCCATGAAAGAATGACCTTTAAGCATTCGACAAGATGGACGTGGGTAGAAGTAGAAGGGGTCTAGAAACAAAGAAACACATAAATAATGTTTAGTTTCTTAAGAACATATACTTCACTTGTTTCTCATATTCCACTCTTTCTCAAGCAAGGAGCTCTCAAAGCAAACATGAAGTTTTAAATTATTCAAATGGAAACAAAATTAAAAAAATTACGAAATTTATTACTCTGAATTATGTTATTTGGAATCACAGGTGATTACGAAAGGGTAAAATACTGCAATACAGAAATACAGGATGGTCTACATCAGCGTTCGACACTAACCTTTAGAAGCGGGCCGGATACACCAAAATATGTATCTTTAATTATTATACATTCAACACTATATAGCATTTCAAAAAACTGGTACAAAATATTGATTTTTTTTATCTTAATAAAATTACAGTTGATAATTGATTTTTTTTTCAAATAATTAAAAAAATAATAGTTTTCAGTATTAGTAAATCAAAGTCTAAAAAAGAAGTGAATCTTTGGTTATAATGTGACAATGCGACTTGACCTAACTTTGAATAATGGTATTTAAACTGTACTTCCAGATTACCTCGTTCTAGTTGATATCAATTGCGAGACGATGGCGATCAAAATCGTTCAGTTTATTTTATGATAGAGTCGATGTCTGTCGCAGTATTTATTGCAGCCAATCTTAATAAATTGTCCAAATGAGATTCAGTTAAGTTATTCCAGTATTTATTCTTGATGAAAACCACTTTGCTGAAAGATTCTTCATATAGTTTCTTCGGGAACTTTGGGGAAAACTCTATTCTACATAGTTAACACATATTATTTCGGATAAATTAAAATTATGTAAAAAAAAAGTCCTTACCATGGAATTTGATTTTTTCTTTATCTTCTGTAGAGCAGGCGTGCCTCAAAAAAATCTTTTGTGGGTCGTGTAGTGGCTGACGCTGGTCTACATGATAAAAACACATTAGAAGCTATTATGTTAAATCAACCAATATATAAGTTAGAGGATAGCAGATTTTATAGCTGTGGGGTTAGTAGTTATTCTTATGTAGTAGATGGTGTATAAAAAGTTTTTTTTTAAAAATCAGCAATCCATTCAAGGGTGACACAAATTATTAAAACATAAAAAAGCAAAAAAGTTGACTCGGTCTATAACAAAACCCTTTCGTCTCACATTAATGGAAGGGCCATCTGTTAACGAAACTTAGCACTAAAAATTTTTATTTTCCAAGAATTACAGTTTCCCAAGCGTAGAATTTCTGTATAAACAACATTCGTGAATTGTTAGTTCTATATAAAATTTTAAGTGTTGTTGTAGTTTTTGGTCTTCACTCTTTACTTATGGTTTGACTCATGTGCTTGCAGGAAATTAGCGAGGAAGAGAGATCTCGCCTCGTGCGTAACATTGCAACTTCCCTGATACACGCCCAGGAGAGCATCCAAGAGAGGCAACTCAACAATTTCTGGCAGGTAGATCCTGACTATGGCAAGCGGGTCAGGGCAGAACTACAGAACATCAAGGCACAGAGATCAGTTTTGTAGAGAATGAAGTGGCAACTGGCCCTGAATCTAGCATGTTAAAAGCAAGTTCTCATATTAATTTCTCTTATTACATTACCATATAATTAAAGTATGCTTAAGTTTAGAAACTACAAATCTAAGCTTCAGCCGGCTGGGTTGACTGTGCCTCCCCAGCAAGCTGCGTCTGACATCCGAATGTATCTTGGAAGTCCTTAATATTAAGATAATTTCTTTCACGTGGACTTTGCAATTAAAACTGAATGTATAGTTGATGTATTCGAATATTTCTGTTCGTAGTAATTGAATTTTTAATTTAATTTACTTGGTAAATATTTAATAAATGACTTGAAATTGTTTCTAATTATTAAAATGTAACAAATAAAAATAATTGTATTTATTGTATGTTAAAATCTTTAACTGAAAAAATAATGTATAAATAGAATATAAAAAGTTAAATACATTTAAAGAAAACTATGTAAACAATATGTCATATGATTATAAATATTTTTCGTTGGGAAAAATTGAAAATGAAACAGACACTAAATTTTTGTATATTTATACAAGTAAGCATTATTTAATAAACATAATTTTTCCATAAATTATTTCAGTTCTAAATGGTTGTTTTTACCTCATCCATTAATACATCTGCCCATGTAATAAGTAAACAATACTAATAAACTAGTATTACAATTGAATGCATTATTAATTTAAAAATTTTTTAAAATTTCAATTGATATGACAGCTGTATAGAAAGATTAATATTTTTCTTCACTTTATTGTGTAAGATTCAGGGAAGAATTTGCAACTTATGAATATTTAAGCCCCCGTATATGTATCTTCAGCTTTGAGTACTTACTTGACTTAAGATTTTTTTTAATAAAAATCAATTATGTTTGAATACTGTTTCCCTTTCTTTTCATTACGTTCTGTTTAGTTATTACTATTTTATCTTATTTGGTAAAATTAATTTCATGTTAAAGCACCTTAACTAAAAAAAAATTTCAACCTAAACTAATAGAAATAAAAACGCAAACTAACTATTACCAAATGTTTACAAATTAAAATAAATACTCAAGATCATGCACATTAAGCTGTAAGTCATGGCCTGATTTGCCATTATTGTACACGAAAATAGATCATTGAGCTCACAAATCAACCAACACAAAATCATAAGAATTCTCAAAAAGAGGCTATGTAATTATGGCGCTTATTTCAATGAAAAAAGAGCCCAAAACGACTTAACCACAGTGTTCAACTATTTATGGGCTCAGGGAAGTATTTTTAAGAAATTAGATATCCTCCGTTGCAGGTAGAAAAATTGGTACCTGAGTGAAAGTTATCAGTGTTAGAAGGAGCACCAAATTCTGTTAGTCTAACGCCAGTATTCCACGATTGCCAGTTGCAGTTTTGTGAAAATGGGGACTTTTGCAGAAAAGGGGTGAGGGATGGAGTGGGGGAGGTGAGAGGTAAAGAATGTACAATATGGAATATATTTTATATTCGTGGACTGAGTGATAATCAGTGGTGTAGTGTAAATTAAATGGTAGAAGAACGTTAGGTCGCGTCGTAACAGTTTTTGTTCCTTCCTATTTTTTAGTGTGGGAGGGGGGTGTAGTTACTAAAAATAAAGAAAATGAGTGGTGCAACTAACATTACAGATAAAGAAAAACCTATGTTTAAACTTATTTTATCTATGTATAAAAGCTACAGCCCTGTCCAAATTATCGAAAATTAAAAGTAGAAACGCTATTGAATGTGGCGAACAACTGGTGGTGATGACTACAACTGGATGAAAGAAAACAGTATATAGTATGCATGCACGAGATCTTTCATTTTTTGATATTGCCGAACTAAAATGTAAGAAATTAAAGACTCATTTTACAAAATGGTATTGTCCTCTAATGGAAACAAGGATTTTTTCACATAAGGCTGAGATAATCAAAGAGAAAATGCAATTGCTGAAGAATTATAACCGAACGTACTTCTCAAAGTTTGTTTCGCACTCAACATGGGCACCGCTAGAGAGGTTTCAAAGGTTCTCACCGGATTTTGAAAATTAAAAATATTGTGGAGAAAACGGTAAGGTTCACTGGAAATACTAGTATGATAGAGGTTTTAAAATATTCATTGGATAAGAAATGTAATACATAATTAATTAAAAATTCATTAAGATAGACCAGCGGTTCCCAACCCATGGGCCGCGGCTTACCAGTGGGCCGAGAGAAGCTTGGTACTGGGCCGTGGGCGCTGGTCGAGAATCTAAGCCAAGATAAATATTATACAGCTTCAGGGGTAGAGATGGGAACAATCGCAACAATCTTCGATGGGGAAACGAGTGAATAATGCGTGGATTCAACACCATGACTAAAACTATCCAGTTATAATCCAGATTTTGACCTTGTCATGGGGGACAAACAATGTCAAAAACGCCATTGATTTATTTTTTATTTTTATTTTGACCACTTGTTGTTTAGTTTTCTAATCCAGGAACGAGGCAGTATTCCGCCACCAAGTCCGATGTCAAAAACATGCAATTGTATTTTGTTGACAGAATTTAGATCCGTTTTCGACCCCTCACAGCTTAGCTTCTATTATAGCTAGAACCCTGATTTTGATTTTTTTTTGTCTTTTTTTTTGTCACCGTGTTGCCCCGGGCGAGTAGACGAAAAATAACATAATTGTTAACATTAAACAAGGGAACATGGCAAAAAAAATCCTTGAAAATCACTGAATTCACCTGAATTTTGTTCTTCTGATTATTTTCTTCTTTTGGTTGTGACCAAAACTTTAGCCAAATCTACAGCAAAAACTATTCGATCATTTTTTATAATTCTATTTTTTTTACTTCTACTTAAAAGAGGCGAAAAGGATTTGGATTGCAAACCTAAATTTCTCTACAATGTTTAATCATGATATTTAATGTCGCTCTTAATACAGAGAGTAGTATGCGAATCTAATGGTGTTGTAGTTTATCCCATTTTCCGCTCAGAGCGACGATAAATTTGCAAAATTTAATTCATGCTAAAACATCCATTGACCGTATCTTACTCATTTAGAACATAACAAACGCAACAAAAAGAACTGAAATCTCCTAAAAGACAACTAGACGTTATTAAAAAAAATTCGCCAAGTAAAATGGTCAGCTAGAAAAAGTTATGAAATCTAATGTTTGGTGAATATCGGCCGCATGTGATTTCTTTAGGTTACTTGTACACAATGAACTAAATTGGGATTTTTGGAAAGAATCTTCATAAGCAATCAGTACTTAGCAGGTTAGAGTTTTTATAAAATGTATCTCAATTCTGTGTAATGGGTATGAAGTAGCTCAAGTATATGAAATGAGACTGTTCCAAAATAACTTAAACCAGAAAAGTTCTGACTGCCTGTGGGGACTTTTTCTGACTGACCATTTTACTTGGCAGATTTTTTTACAACGTCTAGTCATATTTTTAAGAGATAGTTGTGACAGCAAAATGAGAAAAATAAAGTTCCTTTCTTTATAAAGATTTATTCCGCACAAATAAAAAAGTTGAGAACCGCTGATATAAGCCATTAAAAAATTAGGGTTAAAACAAAAAAACTAATTACTAATTTCTTAATTATCATATTGTAACAACATAATTTATTGAAATTAATTTTATTAATTGCTAAGTTTCATCAATATTGGGGAAAAAAACTGTAAAATTCATTCGCATTACCAAAGGAATCACCTAAGGAATAAAAAAAGAGAAGAAAGGATTTTCGTAATTTTAAGCAGTCAGTTACCGTCCATTTGTTTGTAAGATAAAGTGTGCAAAATGTCATCAAAATCAGAATAAAACTGTAGATTTCAAGAAATGACCATATCCCTTAAGGATTGAAAAAAGAGGGCAGGATTTCAAAATTTTAACCAGCCAGGATTCTTCCTCTTATATCAAAGATCAACTGTGCAAAATTTCGCCAAGGTCGAAACAAAACTGTAGCTTCCTAAAAACATACAGTGACTCAAACAATTAAGAATACACTTCGTTTTTTAAGCAAATTAACACTTTGTATGGTGAACAATGCACAACAAATATAATTACAAAAAAAAAAAAAATAGCAGAGGCTTTAAATTATGGACATTTTACTTTGTACATACGTAAGAAAAAGATAATTCATTAAAAATCACATTATTTATACAACTTTAAAACTTTATTATAATGCAAATTTTGCGGTTAAAAAATTGAGAATGCACTCATGAAAAATATGTTTAACTACCACTTAATATTTTTTACTTGGCTGCTATTTCAATGTAATTTTGCGTAATCTTATCTTCAACGACCATTTTTATACAATGAAGTTGTTAGATGAACTTGAAGTCAAACTTTTAAATGGAAAATGGTTCCTCGAAGAGAAACCAGTATTCACGTAATAGAATTCGTATTAAGATTATTTAAAAAAAAATAATCTCATCATGAAGTAGCTAAAATTGTTGGTAGAAACCACACGTGTAAAGAAAATCATTGGAAAATTAAAAAGTGATGGGTTGATTGAAAATAAAAGTGAAATGGGAAGAAAAGGTATTCCGAGTGATGTCGCAAAAAGGAAAATTTTGAATGAAATCAAAATTGATCCTTAAGTAAGTGTAGTCAAACTTAGTGTAGAAACTTCTCAAATCATTGGCAGAAGTTTCAGGTGCTGAAACTGTACGAAATGTTATTAGACAAGCTGGAAATAAAATTCGAGTTGCTAGAAAGAAACCGTTCATCAGCTTGCAAAATCAGAAAAGGCATTTGGAGTTTACAAAAACTCATCAATTGAAGATCAGTAACTTTTGAAAAAAAGTAATATTTTGTGATGAGAGTAAATTCAAAATTTTTGACGATGACGGCTGTCGAATCGCATGGAAAAAGCCCAATACCACTTTGGATAAAAACAAATTTACGTCCTACAGTTAAATATGGTAGTGGCTCCGTCATGGTATGCGATTGTATGGCTTCAACCAAGGTAGGAAATTTATTTGTGATAATGGTTCATAGTATTATGAACCATATAGTTTACAAGACCATATTTCACAACAATTTAAAAGAAAGTATTAAAAATGTGAATTTACATATAAATTACATTTTCCAGCACGACAACAACCCCAACCACACGGCATGTAACGTCAAAATGTGGTGCCTTTTTCATTATAAACAGCAGTTACACACGCCACCACAGTCCCGACATCAATTTCAAAGAGACTTTCGAACTCCCAAAAGTTTTCGCACACTTAAAAATTTCAATCAAATATTACATTCTCTATTTCAAAAATTAATATTTCAGAATAAGATTTTTTTTTTAAATAATATCTCTAATTTCATATTAATAAAACTATATAAAATATATTTAATACATAATAAAAAAAATTGAGAAAAATCGTTAACCTAAAAGTAACACAAAAAATATCTCCCAAAAGTCTTCGTATACTTACATTTTTTCTTACATATTAGTATTTGTTGTAATATTTTGAAAAATTAGTAATTCGTAGGATATCTTTTAGAATTCACAAAAACTTTTATGCGTCTGGGGATAAGTTTTACTAATTTTTTTGGTAATTTCTGTATCAATGTTCCTCCATTCTTCGATCAATACTGTTTTTAGTTGGCTTTTCACTTTAATGTCGTGTCTTTTTATTTTGGCCTCCAATTCTTTCTAAATCTGTTCTTTTGGGTTCAAATTTGCTGACTGAGGTAGCGTTTTTAAGTTTTTCGATTTTTCGGGCAATTATAAAGACCACAGGGGCGATTATTGAATGCTGTGTGCTCGGACCATTATCTTGATAAAAATGAAGTTATTAGTAATACCCAAATTTTAGGCTGACAAATTTAATTTATCATTCAAAATATTCAAATAGAATTCATGATTCATTATTCCATCATTAAACATCAATTTATCAAGTCCTAATGCTGTCAAGAACCCATACACAAGGGCATTTCCATTGCCATGCTTTACTGTTCCAACAAAGTTCTTGGGGGAATAGGTTCATCATTTATCTTTTCCACACAATTGTGCGCCCATCGAAACCAAAAATGTTGCATTTGTTTTTCTCTTCAAAGAAAACATGATTCCAATACGTTTCTGGTTTATTTATCATTACATTCGTAAAGAAATGGCAAAACTTTTTATTTTTAGCATTTACGAAATTTTTTCTTCGGGCAGAACACTCATATAGTCTACTTATCTGACAACTTTTCAATTGAAATTGAAGTCAAATTTGCTTCCCTACATTCTGAAGAAACTTTTATAACACACAAACGTGGATTATTTTCAAATTTTCTTACAGTAAATCCCTTTTCACATTCATATATCTGTGTTGGGCTGGTTTTGGATTCTATTTTCTTGTTTAAAACGTTTTATTCCATATTAAGCAGTTAAATGGAAAAAATTTAATATATTGGACATGCATAGAATACATTTACTACTATTATGATGAAAAATGATCAATTATAGACTGCTGTTTGTTGATTCTTTACGGCCAAAAACCATTTTAAATAACAAATCGATTATAATAAATAAAAAATGAGAATAATATAAGCAATCGGTTTTTTTTATATGTCACCACAATGCAAAATTTAAAAAAAAAAAAAAAGCTTAAAAAATCATTTTATTTATGAAATTATCAGAAAATGTTATGGTGTACGAACACTTTTGTGGTATTTAAAGAAAATCCAAAGCAACCAATTGAGGTTGACAGACACGACAAACATTCAGACGCATTTGCTAATTCTTTAATTACTCTACTGCTAGCCTCTGAGTACCATCAGTTTAATTTTAACCACCCTGTATTTGCTAATCCTAAATAACACCTGGTCGGTGGCGATTTCGTAACTAAACTAACATTAAATTTGCTTTTCCGCATTCCAATTATACCACTGTCTAGACACATTAATAGAACCACTTAACTCTCAGTACTAAAATCACTGGAAGTGAGATGCGATCGCACCTTTAAATTTCACAGACGTCTCTGAGGCTTCTTGTTGTTTAGATTCGAATCTCTCTCAATGTTGCTCTGCCGTGAAACCTTCTTGGTGCTTCTTTTTATTTCTTTTATTCAGGCCAACGGAAGAGACAAGGCAGCAGAACAATTGAATGAATATGGGAGAGCTCGTAAGGTGAGTGAAATTTCAATACTGCAAAAAGGAATTTCAGCAACACTCCGCGTATGAGAGTCGAGTCCTTCTGAACTTTCATGATGGTAAAGTCATTGGTTAATTTCTGCCTCGCACAATGCCATTTGTTGAGTCACTCACTCTTTTTCTCTGTAGTATTAAACATTTAGACATTGCGTTGTGTCATTTAAGATTAGTAATATATTAACAATAATGATTTCAATAACTGTACTGCAACAACTCAAGTTATCTGAACTCATAGCAAACACTTGCTAAATAAATAACTACTTTGATTCTGGTATAAAATAGTGATACAAAAATACAATGTTGAATTACTCCAAAGAAAATATAAAATCAAAACTAATATCAAAATTGGTTCAAGAATAAATAAATTATATTATATATATATAAACCAATTTGGTCCCAATTAAATTAACTAAATTCTTGACTGGAAAAACTATATGGAAATGGACTTACATGGACTCAGAACCATCGTCAATTTCTCATTCGCAAAAACATCTTAAGGGTAGTTGTGGGTTGTCATATTGGGATTATCAACTCTCTTAATCTTGGTTGATGGGCCAAATTTTTACAACTCCATTTTTCCCATTCAAATAACTAACTTTCAAATCATGCTTAACGCACCGCCAAAAATATTCAGCATCTTTACTTGAATGGTCACTTGTAGATCCGCCTAAATTTTGGCCTGGCCTTAATGGCTCAAAAGTATTCCTTTATAAAAAATATCTGTATCTCAAAACTCACCACCTGTGTGGTAATAAAACTTTTTAAATCCTTGACTTTTTTGTAACCAGGTAACAAAATAGAGTAATAAAACCCAGGTGTGAAAAACCTGGTGTTCAACAGGTGGCTGTTTTCTAAAACTTCTAAAGAAATCACGTACAAAAAATATTATGAGATTGCCCTTCCCAACTTTCCACTAATTACTTCAGGTTTTTTCAAACTCAGTAAAGAAAGGAGGTGACTTTCCAACACATTGTGTATGGTAATAGGGGTTTGTACACATTAAGTGCATTACGCTCTTAATGTCATGTTGTTAGGGTGGTTAGGGTTAGAGATAATGGTGCTCGCTCAGGTATCAACTTAGTTATCAGACCAATTTCAAAATTTCTTGTCGTTAATGGATTGAATTGTACACCTAAATGTGGTAGAAATAGCCACATGGAAATGGTTTAAAAACAATAATTTCAGTTTTTTTTATTGTTTATTATTTCCTGGATGGAGGCATCATGTCTGATATTTACTGACATTTTGCACCTCAAGCTGGAAATTAAATACATGCCATATTTTTTTTCGAATTTGTTTGTTTTTACGTTTCAAAATTCAAGATAATGATTTTTTTTAATTGCAAAGTTTATTCGAAAGAGTTCAAAACAAGCACTACATGTCTTATATTTTTTTTTAACTCCTCTCGCCAGTAGTTTTCATTTGACAACCAACACACATAAGGAGGAATTTTTTAATACCTATAACTATGGAGAATTAAAATCAGGCAAATACAAAATTTGCAATGGGGGAAGGTACTTACGAAATTCGGAGGAGAAAAGGAGGCACCCCTCACCCCAAATTAAAGAAGTATTTTAATGTAGCAGACATGAACACTTAAGAATAATTGTGGTCAGTGAGGATTTATCTTTTGAAGTGTGAGATCTACCGAAGAACCTTAACAGAGCTGCTGATAACTCTTGGAATTCCTTTTAAACAGGAAACATGACACCACTCAAAATCATCGATGCGTTATCAATTATAAGATCTTTATTCAAGGCATTCCAAATAGCGAGTGATAAGAAACCTGCGCAGCGAACGGCGAACAATCTCCCCCTCTCGCCAAGCTTCTCGCCAATATTCGCCACACACACCCCACCGGTGAACAGAATGTTCACCCAATTAAACATATAATGCAAATCAAAGCAATGAAATAAACAATCAAATGAAAATAAACGATTAAGATACATACTTAAAGATCTCGCAACAAATAAATTTTAAATTAATTAATAATGTACTCTTCATTAACATAAATGTGAAAAATAAGAACAAATTAGTTTAAGAACATCATGTAATTTCTAAAGGATAAAGCAATTGGATTGGTTTTCTGAAGAGACCTTTAGAAGTTTTAACTAAACAAGATCTAACATTATTGTCTCTTCCAATATATATCTCTTTGATTACCCCAAGTTCCCACAATAATTTTGACTTAACATTCCCTTCAACAATCACCACATCATTTAATTGCAAGTTTTTACGAAGAGATGGGGATTTAAAGTTATTAACAGTCTTTAACTGGAGTAAATACTGTTCCTTCCAGCGTCTCCAAATTTGTTTCAAAAGGAGTGTCTGGTAAGTCTTTCTCCTTTGGTATGATTGCTTGGCCGATGTAGAGTCAATCAGTTCGATGAAATGTACAGGGTATTTAGAATCACCATAACCTAATTCGAGGAAGTGAGCCGGCGTGAGAGGTTCTGGCTCCCCTGGGTCATTCTCTACATAGGTTAGAGGTCGATTGTTGACGAAGACTTCAACCTCTGAGAGAATCGTTGAAAGTTCTTCAAATGTCACAAGTGCCTTGCCAAGTATTTTACGCAGTGGTTCCTTTACAGTCTTAACAAGGCGTTCGTAGAAGCCACCCCACCAAGGGGCACGTTCAACTATGAATTTCCAGCTGATACCTTTGTCTGCGACGAAATTTTGTAACTTGCTGTCTTTCAAGATGTTAGTGAAATACGTCAATTCTCTTTGAGCCGCTTTAAATGTACGAGCATTGTCGGAGTAAATCACTTGGCAATTACTTCTTCGTGCAAGGAACCTTCGAAAAGCAAGTAAAAAACACTTTGTGGACATGTCCGATACTAGTTCCAAATGAACGGCTCGTGTTACAGCACACGTAAACAAAGCGACGTAAGATTTTTGAGTATCTTTACTGTTCTTTACAAGGATTGCACCTGTGAAATCAACACCTACGATTTGAAAAGGAGGAGATCGGGAAATTCTATCTCGTGGCAACTGACCACTCAGTTGATCAGCTGGTTTGGCATTATATTTTTTACAAATGAGACAGTTGCGAATGACCGTTTTAACTAATTGACGCATTTTAGGTACCCAATAATGTTTTCGAAGTTGAGTCAAAGTTGCAGATACACCACAATGACTTATTTCTCCATGTTCTCTAGTCACAAGTAACTTGGTAAATTTACAGCGTCGAGGAATAATTACAGGATGCTTTTCACCAAAGCATAACTCTGCTTCGAGCAACCGTCCAGTAATTCGTAACAAACCGTCTTTATCCAAATAAGGCACTAAACTCTTTATTTTCGAGTTATTCTGAAGTTGCTTGTTACTTCTTAAAGCTGATATTTCAGCAGAATAGAATTCGGTTTGAACGTATTTGATCCAAAAATATTCAGCATTTTGTATCTCATCTGCAGTAAGATACAAGCTCAATGATTTATTTAAGTTTTTAACATTGTTCACGAATCGAAAAATCCATGCGGTTACTCTCAAAAGTTTTTTAAGACTGCTGAATCGTTCTATGTCGACAAGAGATTCCTTCGGTTGGGTAACTGCCACATGCACACTGGAACGAAGTTCCAATTCTTCAGAACAAAGTTCCGAATCTAAAATTGGACGATGAAGATTTGGCCAATGGTCAGGTGGTAGTCTAAGCCAAGGTGGACCGTTCCACCACAGTTCGTTTTGCACAAAATTGAGAGCAGATGTACCACGCGAAATGAGATCAGCAGGATTGTCCTTTCCTGGACAGTGTCCCCACCGGATCGGGTCAGAGAGCATTTGGATTTCTTCAACACGATTTTTGACGTATGGTTTGAATGTTGAAGAATCGCCGCGAATCCAGGAGTACGAAATAAGAGAATCTGTCCAGAAGCGTCGAATCTGAGGCAAGATGATACCTGTTTAGCCAACCTAGCTGACAATAAAGCTGCTGTCAATTCAAGTCGGGGCAATGTCATTGACTTCAAAGGTGCTACAGGACCCTTCGAGCAAATAAAACTCGTCTCAATTTCATTGTTACGAGTAACAAAGCGCAAGTACAATACTGTGCCGTAGGCTGTCTTACTCGCGTTGGAGAAACAGTGTATCTCAAACATTGATACATCTTGTTCTAGTTCACCTAAATAGTACCGAGGTATCTTTATCTCAGTCAAGTCCTCAGCTTCGATACTCCACTGCTGCCACTGGTGGCGTAGCTTTGGAGGAAGTTCCGAGTCCCAGTCCACTCCCAGAGTCCAAAGATCTTGAAGTACACGTTTCAGTTTGATGACAAATGGGCCGATAATCCCTATAGGATCGAAGATACGCCCAACTACACTTAGAATAAATCTCTTTGATTCGATTTTACGAGACATAAACTTCAATAAGTCTTTCGGATCAAAATAAATCAAATCTCTTTCTGGATCCCAAGAAAGTCCTAAAACCTTAATCGGTAGACTAAGATCAACAGCAACAGTTTCAGAGAATTCTGGCTCAACCCTTTCTTGTTGCAATAACAAATAAAGTTGCTTCGAGTTAGTTCGCCACTTGCGAAGTAACATGCCAGCATCACTGAATATTTGCAAGCACTCCATGGAGGTACGTAGAGCGTCCTGAACATCATTTCGGCCGGATATGACGTCATCAACATACACAGAGCTGTTTAGCAAATTAAATGTAGGAGGATACTGTTCCTTGTATTTTTTGAAATGATGTTTTAAAGTTGCTGCAAGCAGGTATGGACTAGGCCTAAGTCCAAAAAGAACTCTCGTGAAATTTAGGACGTAGGGATCATTGTTCAGATTATCAGTCCAGAAGAAACGCGTGAAATCTCGATCAGCAAGGTCCATTTCAATTTGAAGGAAAGCCGATTTCACATCAGCTGTAAAGGCCACATAATGTTCTCGAAATCTCAGAAGCAGTTCTAGGATATTGGGA
Organism: Linyphia triangularis; assembly: GCA_963978545.1. Taxonomy (NCBI): domain Eukaryota; kingdom Metazoa; phylum Arthropoda; class Arachnida; order Araneae; family Linyphiidae; genus Linyphia; species Linyphia triangularis. The sequence goes on along the minus strand of OZ021733.1, from coordinate 40,743,634 downwards.
TACAAATTTGGTCCCGTATATAGACTTTCATTTAAAGAAATGTTTTTATCTTCGTGAGCTGAACCATCGAAAACGACTCGAAGCCGACTTGTGGTTTTGTCGCTACGTATCACTGCATGATGGGGTAGGTAAAATCCCTGACTATTCGACAAAGATTCACAAGAAGTACGCTCAACGATACCTTGCCTAACGTAGTCATCGATTACATCCTTATACTCACAAAACAACTCGTGATCACATTTGAATCTACGAACCAACCCCTCAAAGCGTTTACGCGCAACAAACTCATTATTTTGTAAAGCCTCTCTCATACCAGGTCTCCATGGCAAACTTACGCGATATCGACCATCTACGAAACTAATTGAGTTATCAAACTCACTTAGTACCTCTTCATCTCCCTTACTCCAAGACACCGAATCCTTATCATGTATCCCTAAACTTTCAATTTCCCAAAACCTTCTTAACTCAGCCGAAACAGATTCATCTTCACTTTGAATCAAATGCACCGAAGTACATTCGCTCTGCTCATCGCATCTACCCTGAAGAGACCATCCCAGACTGGTGTCGACAGCAACCAATGATGAATCAAGTCTTTTTATTTGATTTGTTAAGGACCAATAAAAATCTGAACCAATTAACAACGAAATTTCACAACTCCCAGTTGATTCACTACAACTAAACGTCAATCTAACACCTCTCGATTCCATTTCCTTCCAAACTTCTGGGTTCGGAAGACTAAGTGTCGCCTTAGAAATTTCCTCAATTTCCAATGCCTCAATCACAGTCTCCTGCCCATTCAATACATTCCTTAGTCTAACTTCTACCTTGGAACAAGTTTGATTTTTAGGAGTTTTTGATCCGAACGAGTAAATATTTAGCTTTTCCAAACCTTTTTATTTAATCCCAATCTACGGGATACATCTTTCTTAACAAAAGTCTTTTCCGATCCATTGTCAAAAAGACAAAATATTTTATCCGATGAAGTGCTACCGATAATTTCTACCTTAACACATTGTAACAAAACGCCACTGCAATTATTCATAACAGAATTTGAAGTCGTCGATTTAACGTCAACAGAGTTTTTTTTCAAGTCTAAATGCGAATTTTGTTTTTTAGAATTTTCTAACTTGAAGCAAATAGCGCGAGCATGGCGACCCTGACAATATGTACAAACAGCCCCTTTGCAACCCTTTACGCGGCAATTAATGTTGCAACATAAAAAACATCTACGTTCCTTAATAAGCTTATCCCTCTTTTGTTGAACGCATAAATTCTCACACAAATCAGATGAATGAGTATTATTTTCGGAACAAAATATACAACTAAAATGCGCAGCTGTCAGGAGTTCGGTTGCAGATGCGCTCACAGTTGATTTGTTATGATTTGAAGAAAATCGCGAATTACTCTTTTGTTGCGTCTAGGTTAAGAATCTAGGCGCCCTCTCGGAGAATTTATTCGAATGTGAGCCTTTGATTTGTGACTCATGTGATTTTACTAAAGCGTCCGTGCGCTCACGACTTTGAACTTCATCGCGTAGATATGATGTTAAATCAGTGATTTGGGACTGCTTATCTTTATAAATTCGATTGAATTCTAACGCCAAATTAGGGGGAATAGCTTTCATAATTATCGGAAACAAAAGACAGCTATAAGAATTAGGAGATATTCCTAGCGTTTCGAGTCCCCTAATATTTAATTCCAATTGATCATACAGATTTCTTAAAGCGATAACATCAAATGATTTGCGAACTGGGGTCAAATTTAACAAACTATTCATATGATAGTCAACTATAAGCTCCTTACGTCCGAATCTATCTTCTAGAATTTTAATGGCTGCGGCATAATTTTCCAAAGTCAGCGTTAAACCTCGTATTGCCAATTCAGCATCAGATGTGACAACCGATTTTAAATAACAAAATTTGTCCACATCACTCAAACTTGAATTTTCATGCACTGCTGATTTAAATCTAGCCCAAAAACTAGGGAAACTACTTATATCTTTGCCTGAAAAAGACTCTAAAGTTAGTTTTGGCAAGCGTGGTTGATTTGTTAAAGCAGAAGGAAATGAGCTATTTACAGGAAGTGTTACGTTTTGCTGTTGTGTTTCCCGCGAATTTTGAATACTAACTGAACTTGGAATCGAAACCGATTCTATATAACGCTCAGCGCGGGTTTTCCAAATTATAAATTTATCTCTATATTCTTCACGAGTTAATATTTCATCTTCCAGATTATCGATATCTATTAAACCCTCGACTTCCTTATCGAGTTTACTTAATTCCTCAAATTTAGAAATTAATTGCATATATATTTCATGCACTACTGTTTTGTCGGCAGAGTTATTTATTTCGGATTCCAATTTATTAGTTTGCCTTGTCACAATAGACCTTATGACAGAACGAGTCTTTTTTGTTCTTTCTAATAAAGCCAGATTTGATGCATCCATTTTAAACCGAAACACTTTACAAGCAAAACAAATATTAAAATGACAATACCATACTAATCCAAAATGCAGCAATCTAGTACAAATTTCAGCTCCACAAACAGAAAACCAATATCAGAATCCACACTAACTTATTAATTACTTTCCTTTAATCAAAAAACGAACAACTTCAATTTTCGCAACACCGACACACGAATCAACCAAAAGCAACGAAATAAACCGAAACAAAAACGAATTACTCACCCCAACATGCAGCGAAAACATGCGCCAATAATCCAAAGTGGTTAGTATCTCTCACAACAACACAATAATTCCCAACAACACAACATCTCCCGGCCTATGCCCCATTATAAACAGGAAACATGACACCACGCAAAATCATCGATGCGTTATCAATTATAAGATCTTTATTCAAGGCATTCCAAATAGCGAGTGATAAGAAACCTGCGCAGCGAACGGCGAACAATCTCCCCCTCTCGCCAAGCTTCTCGCCAATATTCGCCACACCTTTTGAAGAAATCCGGACATCAATTTTAAGTTAACGGTGACGTCAGAAAATTTTTTGTTAACGGCGACGCTTTCTAAATACCGTATTAATTTTCAGTTGGCTATAACTAAACATACTTATTTACTAATATTATACTTAAATACATTCGTAAAGCTTTTTTAAAATCTCCAAATACTTTCATTACATTTGTTTCCAATTTAATTTTTTAATCTATCTCATGAATTGAATGCATTTTCTATTTTTTTTTTTTTTTTTTTTTTTTTTTTTTTTATTATTATTATTATTTAAAATCAAATTCTGTAAGTATTTTAACATAATTTTACTTTTGTGGTATTTTAGTTTGCGGTGTAAAAATTAATTACAGTTTGTTGAGTATTTTCTTTAAATGCCTAAATCTTGTATTTATAAATTTTTTTTATCGTCACTTATATATGCTATACATCTTTAATTATAGTTTCAGATTTCTAATTGAATTCATGCAAAGTTAACGTCCTCATCTTTGTTACTAAATTATGTAACATGCTTCATTTCCTATATTGAGTTAAATTCACTGATCTGTAACTGCAACTTCTGAATAGTGCATTCTTGGTTATTTGCTTGAAGCTGAAGAAGGCTTTAGCAACCACCATAATGATTTATACTAGCAACTTCCGCCCAAACTAGTTACTATGTGTATGTAACCATGGCAACCTATTTCATAGAATTATGAGGGGAAGTATTCAATTGGATTCATCTGCTTCCACAGCAGAAAACTATTTATAAGCTATCCAGAAGCTATAGTTTGAGGTCAATGATCAAATTACTTAGTTTGAGTTAGTTTCATGTTATATATGACACAATATATCCAAGTAGTTCGTGTATGACATTGGACTAGTTCCTATCTTTTTACATCGTTTTGAAACACCTCTTTTTGTTTTCTCTCTTTACTGTTAAAACCTAAAAATGTGGTTTTCATAATTAAGATCTGACGTGCATACATTTTCTCAAATGAGAGACATGTTCTTTAGCATACGGTTTTAAAATTCTATATTTTGAAGGAAGCATTCTGGATAGATTGGAGAGATAAAAAATAGGGTTTCGTATTAAGAGCTCTGTCTACTTTGGATACATGAAAAAAACTCTATTTTTATTATATTTTTTTAAGAATACTGTTATGTTTATTGATATGAAATTTATTAAGCTTAACAAAAACATTCGTAAATTACAATATATATATATATATATATATATATATATATATATGGGTATAAAGGAAATAGGTGTGCGCTGCTGCTGAAAAAATCTCAAAAACTACTGAACTGATCTTTATGAAATTTTAACCACATATCCTGTACAACTATCGCTGTACCCTTAAGCAGAATTATTACAAAATTTTAATTTTTACTATTTTTTTTTCTTTGACAAATAACATTAAAAAAACACGTTTTTTTTTGTCAAATTGTTATTTTTGCATATAAATTAATATTAGAGGTACGGGATACAGCCACTGTCACATTAAATCCTAAAACCATTATTTTTTTTTTTGTTTCAGATGGGCCGTTGTTTCACACTAAAAAGTGGTTGAAATTAATATATATATATATTTTTTTTTTTTAATTTACGAATCTTTTTGCAAAGCCTAACAAGTTTTATACCAATAAACATAACAGTATTTAAAGAAAAAATTAATAAAAATAGCGGGTTTTTTTTTTTTTTTTTTTCATGCATCCAAAGTAGACAGAGCCCATAAAGTTTGAAAAATGGAAGTTGAGTTTACTTAGTAAACAGCCTATAAGAAAAATTGCTCTTGAATTGTAGAAAATCGTACACAAATTACATTGAAATTACAACAGCTTTATTATCCGACTTTTCGCACCGAAGACATAGCTAGAGATAGGAATTTTTTTTTTCTACGGTACCAAATGAAAGTAACAGATGAGAGGATTTCAAATATTAAAATATACGTGAATTTTTAAAATGAACATAACTCCTGAGTTAGTGTTCGAAAGCACTGATTCTGAAAGTTACATCCCATGATTCTGAAAGTTACAAGTAGAAAAATTTGAAGGAAAAAAAATCAGAAAAGTACATAATTACGAATAGTTTGAAGGAAAACAATTTTAGTTCATCAAAATAACTTACAAGGAGACCTTACGGTCTCGGAAATTCAGATCGGGATGAAATTCGGCAGATTGATAGTATACCTTAAGAGTATCCACACTGTAAAGCAATAAAGCGCACTAGCCAGAAGATTCCGAGAAAACAAGCTCTAAAGTATTACTTACAGCTTATATACTAGTAGAGATCTTTACTCTGCAACTGCCCGGTGGCTAAGTGGTCAGCGTGCTGGGTTCCTGTACTGGCGATCCGGGTTCGTTACCTCGTGAGGTAGTTTTTTTTTCTTTCTCCAATATATTTTAAAGTGTCTGTTACAGCTAATTGAAATTTGAATGAACGATAATACTTTATTTTTAAATACGTAATGTATTTTTAATAGAGAAAATAGAGATACATTTAATAGATATAAATTAAAATTCTAATTACCACGGCAACAAAATTAGGGTAGGACTTAATTTATCTATGGATTTTGACATAAAGTTTTTATTTATCAATTATTTATTTATATACATACACCAGAATGACACTTATCATAAAAACATGGAAAACAAAAACTGTTTTGACATCTTGCGCAATTTATAAAGGAAGATTATTTACAGAAACAACCTTTTTGTAAAAGATTTGTTGGAAAACATACTTCATTAACATTCATGAAAATATATCTTTCAACAGAAAACTTGGAAGCATATCAGGCATACCGGATCATTTTATTAAAAATTGATGATGACAGTTGATGATAGACTATTGATTGTATTTTTATGCAGTCTTCACGGGTATTATTTCTCTATTATTTTTAACCAGATACGCGCAATTTTGTATACTCTTTAATAGATTTTTTACCTGTCTATAAAAATAGACTTCGCAAAGTGCCTTTAGGGTTTTGAAAATTTCTGACTACCTGCTTGTGTACAATAGGACAGCATTCATACTCTTCCATATAGAAACTGGTTCTTCATGTTTTTTGTGAAAATCACTTACTTCTCTACATCTTATAATATCTCAAAATTTATGATCACTTGTTTGTGAAAATAGTAAATAGAGTTTTAATGTACCTTCATTAAAAATACATTACGTATTTAAAGATAAAGTATTATCTTTTATTCAAATTTCAATTAGCTGTAACAGTCACTTTATGAATTGAAAAAACACAAAAAAAAAAAAACTACCTCACGAGGTATCGAACCCGGATCGCCCGTAGGTAACCCATCGCGCTGACCACTTAGCCACCGGAAGTTGCGAATCAAAAATCCTAACTAGTATCTAAGCTACGCCTAACACTTTAAAGCCTATTTTCTCGGAATCTTCTGGCTAGTGCGCTTTATTACTTTACAGTGTGGATACCCTTAAGGTATACTATCAATCTGCCAAATTTCATCCCGATCTGAATTTCCGAGACCGTAAGGTCTCCTTGTTAGATTCAAAGAAAGAAATGTGAACGTTATTCATTTTTTGGGTATAAATAACAGTAGATCTGAATAGTAACTTCTTTCACGTTAACATACTGCTTTGGTTTGTGGAGTACTGGACAAGTGTTTCAGCGAGCAGGGTTTGAATCCCCTTTTATCAATTTAACACTTCCGATACCACTACCATTAACCAATTTTCACTAATTGTTCCAATTAAAAAAAATTTTAAACTTCAAATATGTTTTGAAATTTATTTTAGGAAATAAGTAAAATGTTGGTTGCTCTCATTTAAAACTAAAGACTTTGTTTGATGACTTCCAAATTAATTACTGATAAAATGACCTGCATCGAAATAGTGGGGTTAAAGTAGGAATTGCTTATTTATGAACTGCTGCAAATCTATTGTTACGGCAAAAATAAAGATGACAAATAATTTAAATTGAAAGTGAAAAATAAACACGACCCTGTAAACAAATTAAAGTAAAACCAACTAAGTTATCGGCATAAAGCCACACGAAAACATTAGTAGTTATGAAAGTAATAACAAATAATTAATAAAAACTAAGAAATAAACATTAGGAAAAAAAGCGTATTTGTCGATCATGGTAATTTCTTAATTTTTATTAATTATTTGTTATTACTGGAAAAAATAAAGTTCACAATTGATTGCTCACAGCTATAGCGTACGAAACAATCAGACCATGACAATTTTCACTTGGCCATTTTATTATTTATAAATGTAATTAAAGTGGGTGTGATTACATGGCGTTTGCGTCAAATTGTATGGTTTCAAAATAAAATAATCCTGTATTCAAATACATCAGATCGCTAAAGTACTGATGGTGTTTTTTATTACCCTCACTCTGCCTAGGGTTCCGTGACCACGCTGAAAACAGCTTTTGGTGCCCCAATTGCTGACAAGTTAAACTCGTTGACCGTCGGACCAAGAGGACCAATGCTATTACAGGACATCGTGTTCCTAGAGGAGATGGCACACTTTAACAGGTTATAACCGCACACAATCTCAGTCTCTGAAATTTTTTGTAACTAAATTGTATAAAATGCTATAATATGTTGTATATAAGAGTTTTTCAGTGATATCATAGTTGTAATTGTCTAAGCGCCAGCAAAAATTGTGGGTATATGAATATTTCTCTCAAACTTCGTATGCTAAAATTTCTAAGTTTACCAAGTATATCGAATATATATTTCAAATAGAAAACAGCAATGTACAAAATTGGTTTTTGAGGCACATCTAAATTGAATTATAATTTATTTAATAAACTATTGAATCAACAAGTATCATCATTCGACTAGACCAGCGTCAGCCACTACGCGGCCCGCGGGCCGGATTTGACCCTTGAGAGATTTTTCGGTGGCCCGTCGGCAGTACAGAAGATTAAAAATTCAAATTTCACAATATGGACTTTTTTTTTTACATAATTGTAATTTGTCCAGAATAGTACGAGTTTACTATGTAGAACAGAGTTCTCCACTTCGTGACCAAAGAAATTATATATGAAGAAGCTTTCAGCATGATGATTTTCATCAAGAATAAATACAGGAATAACTAAACTGAATCTCATTTGACAACTTATTAAAATTGGCTGTAACAAATACTGCGACAGACATCGATTTGAGCATAAAATAAACTGAACGATTTCGACCGCAATCGTCTCGTAATTGATATCGACTGAAACAGAGTAATCTGGAAGTGCAGTTTAAATACTTTTATTAAAAGTTCGTTCAAGTCCCATTATCAAGTCGGAACAAAAGAATCACATCTTTCTTATAGATTTTAATTTACTAGTAATGAAAAAAAAAATTCTTAATTATTTGAAAAAAAGAATCAAATATGAATTGTAATTTTACTAAGATAAAAATATCAATTTTTTTTTTAATTTTTGGAAATGTTATATATTGTTAAATCGATAATAATTAATTATACATGTATTGGTGTATCCGACCCACGAAAAGCTCCAACATAAGTCATACAGCCCGCCTCTAAAGATTAGTGGTGAACTCTGGACTAGATGGATAAAAGTTTAAGAGTTGCAAAACCAAATTTCTCTCAAAAATTGTGTTTAACAATATAGAGATCGTAATGTGTAACATATAATATTCAGAAAATAAATAAAATTTCCAGATGATTTGGATTTTATCAGCAGGCGTTTAGGAAGTTATAAGAAAATGTGCACAAAATTGTGTTTGAAGCCCAGTGAAATTCCAATGTGTTTCAATTCAATTGCTAAATGTAAAAGGGGATCACGGTCTTATGATTCTCAATTTTACATGACCCCTTTTTACATTTAGTGAATCAATTAACAGCTAACGAAATAAAGAAATAACATTGTTAGGTAATGCTTGTTGGTTATACAGGGTGTTATCTGACAAAAATGTAAAGGCAAGTATAGGAGACCTCAATAGACAGATTTCATAATGGAGTGTGTGTGCGGAAAGGATGTTTATTTAGTAGTAAAAAAAAGACAGTTTTGCACCATGCATGATGTTATCTTATTACAGTTTCAAACACAATTTGGTTGCATCACCATTTTTATGGTAAAAAATGATCTAAATGAAAGAGAAAAAACCCCAATATTTCATGCACACCTAAACTATATTATACTAGTCTCTATTTTAATGGAGAATGCATAAAAGATGGTATTTTAACCCTTTCAGTCCCAATTATTTATTTTTCATTTTAAAAATCTGAAATTTATAAAATATACTCATTTGGTATTCAGAATAACAGGATTGAAAGCAATTTTTTTTTTGTTTAATTTTTTAATTAAAATTTAAAATGATTCCAAATGGCATCATTGGGCATTAGGTATCGGACAAGTCTAAGCTATTTCGCTTCGGCATTTCTACATAAATCAAATAAAATTTGAAATCTTCTATTTAGTCGTAAATATATCTTAACGTAGTGAATACTGCTAGAAAAAATAGCAATAACGTGGTAATAACAGTACGAATCTAAAATAAATAATATAGCCGGGAAAAGGTGTTGAGTTGTATTCAATTTCCACTGATGCCAAATGGAATCATCACTTTTCAATCATTGCAAATGTTAAAATTTTAAAATATTTATTCGTTAAAAATGGTTATTATACAATTTTTAAATATTAAAGAAAATAATACGAACATATTTGAAAGAGTTATTTAATTTAAATTACTTAAAAAATTAAATTAATTTCGGCATCTTTTTCGGAATTGAGAAAACATAAAAAAAGCCTCATTTATTCATCAACAGAACCCGTGCGGCCATATTTTGGTGAAAAAGAAAAATATATTTGGGCAGAGAATAGTTTGATGATTGTAAAAACGTTGATTCGAATTCACTGGGAGTATTAGGTGAGGAGATAAAAATTCGTAAATGTTGCGATTCCAATTGGCATCACTGGGTTGGTTGTATTCAGATTATCTGGCGCCGTCAGCAACACGAGGGCTATAATGCGCCGAAACATTTCGTCATTTAACAAACCAACATACATTTACAAACACCCATGCCTACACGGGACTCGAACCCGCAACCTCGCGGTCTAGAAGTCAGCACGCTAACCACTATACCGTTTGGTCGGCTGGCATCACTGGGACTGAAAGGGTTAAAAGGAACTTTTTTTTTTTGCTATTCAAGTGTTGAATGGGAGAAGCCTCGAATTGAGTATTCCTACTTAGGGCGCACAATTCCATTTGTGTCGACTTATTTTTTAAAGCAGAAATTTGGCGCCTAATTTCTGAGAGCATGTTAATTCTGATGCGCATAAGTTACCTCTGATCCAGGAGTTTGGTTCGACCATTGGATATAACTTACAAGGAGCGAATATGATGTACACCTTCCCAAAATCCCGGGATGCAAAATGCATAGCACATTTCAATATTCGTTTGTGACTGTCAGAATCTACCAGTGAAAAATATATATATAAAATTCTAATAATTCCAAACAGTTAAAAAAGATAAGAGAAATAAAAATGTCTACATTGTAAAAAAAAAATTTCCTCAGTGAAACTTTAATTAATTTCAAATGTAATCCTGTATACGGTCAATATTAGTAGACTTTTTTTATATTTTTGCTAACATATTGCCAACCAAAGTCAAAAAGAAAAGGAAAAAAAATTAGGGGGATTTTCAACCATGATTAATATAATGAAAGAAAATATATGCTATCATTTTAAATGTTTAATTAATTAACAATCATTAAATAAAAAACTGATGCAAAAGTTGTATGCTATTTATGTTTGGCATTTAACATACTATCGTTGATACAAATTTATTGCCTCCTTACTTTCACATTCTAAAATTGTTCCAAGAGTCTTTAGAAACCTCTGCGCAATATAAGGTGTACAATGTAAATAAATTTCGTGTAATGCTTGCAATAACATGGCCAGTTGTTTTGATCCTCTGTTCCAGAGAGCGAATTCCTGTGCGAGTGGTGCATCCCAAAGGTGCAGGTGCATTTGGCACTTTTGAAGTGACCCACGATATAACCAAATTCACACGTGCCACCCTCTTCAGCGAGATTGGAAAGAAGACTCCCATCGCAGTAAGGTTCTCTTTCAGCGGTGAGTATATGCAGTCTTGTGTCGCATGTTTTTTATTCTTCTCAATGCGAAGCAATTGATTTATGTTATGCCTCCCCGACGATCCAAACCCCAAGTACTAAAATCCAAGAAAGACAGGCATCACTCATGTCTCGGAGAATACTCACCTCTAAAATAAAAAAGAAATGTATAGGGCGTGATTGTCTCATGAACGATCTGCGATTTCTATTTTCAAATTGAGTAGACACAGTGGATGTGACATAGTATTGCTTTGATATTGAGGCTGTTTAGCAGTGTTTCCCGAGTTTTCTTCCATGCGAGACACAAATGCGGAAGTTTCCCCTTCAAAGACTTTTTTTTAAAGATCTCCATCGACATTGAGATGATAATTTCTTTTATTCACACTGATTCATTCGGGATTCGTCTTTCCCTGAAGTCAAATTAATCAGAGCAAAACAATATTGTGGCCAATACGATATCTGAACCTACGAAACCAATGACATTTAGAATGGAGAAGAAGTAATGCAAAATATAAGAAGGCTTTGTTGTACAAAAGTTAATGATTATAGGATCTGGCTGATGGGTAGCAGTTTTTTTGCCAGAAAGGTATCGAAAAGTTAATTACAAATGAGTGCAAATCTTTCATAATCATCTGTCAAATCTTTCAAAAACATAGTATCAACTAAGAAAACCTTTGTAATTGAATAGTAATGACCGGAAATTCCATTTCAAGCGTAATTAATTAAATCGACAGGGCGTAAATTCAGCAGCAGTTGTCACACAAGTCATAAATTTGTCTCAATGGAGAAGGTTATCAAGAGCAGATGTTTAAATTGTGAGATTGAACACTACACTCTCTCGTTCAAACGCAACGAAAAAGCTTATCATCTCTTCCATTACATGTCTAACTATGGAAGAATAGGCAGAGGGTTTCCTTTTAACCATTTTATCCGTTATTCTAAACTTTTCCAAGATAATAACCGTTACACATTGTCTGGGTCTTCGAATAGCTGTTCATTTGAAATTGAAATACTATATAAGGGTCATTTTATACAAAGCCATTCGAGTGGTGAACTCGCGTCCAGCCACTGCTGTGGCTCAGTATAATAAGCTCCATAGGACTATATGTTTCGCTTGAGTCTGACTCAAGCGAAACATGTAATCCTATGGAGCTTATACATTGGACCACTGCTGTGGCTAGAGGTTGCATCTGTCGCTTGTGGGGCTCAGAATCAAGCGAAACATGCAATCTTAAGGAGCTTATACATTGTATAAGCTCCATAGAATTGCATGTTTCGTTTCGAGTGGCTTGTCTGAGCGACTGTTGCGGTGGCGCGCGTTCGCCACTCGAATGGCTCTAAATAGTATAAGGCCTTGTGTACGATACGAGCGACTAGCGACATACGGCAGAGTGACATGATCAATAGTGCAGTGAGTGGCATTGGCTACGATGAGAGAGAAAGTGGTATTTTCCCTCAATTCCTAACTTGAAATCGTCCAGTGAACTAGCTAATGCCTCATTTTGTGTGATTATCACCTACAAAATTGTTTAAGGTGACGTGATAGTCACAAAACGTCACATAAATATAAGTTTTGAAAAAATAATAAATAACATTTCAAATTAAATTTCCAATTTCAAATAAAACATTCTTGAATCAAAGTAAAATCAAAATACTGTTTTTAAAATCATTATTTTTGTCATTCCACAAACATGTGATGCATTGAACTTACGAAATCAAAGCCTAGCAGTCGAGGTCTGGTAATTTTTTCTTTTCAGCCATTTTTATTGGACGAGAGCTACTACCCATCTGAAAAGGACTCTGGGCGGTGAGTGAAAATTAATGGCTGGAGGTAGCGGTAGGATGAAGCGGAAACAAGTTTCGCCCTGACGCTTGTATTCATCATAGCTGTGTCATCATACTTGTGTTCTAATGAATGTAAACATAAACGTAAGCGGCTCCGCCCCCTCCTACTGCCGCCAAACGCGCACAGCTCGCCGCTTGTATCGTACCAGAGGCATAATAAGGCCCTAACATACTAAATTTGATAATACCTACTCTGAAGAGGTCATTGGCTCCTGGACAATAAAGGAATACCTTATTGGTCAGTAAATCCCAACTTAATACTATAGATATTTATTTCACGTCAAAATTTTAGCATTTACCAGCATTGTTTAAGTTGTTCTACACCAATTGAAATCGTTTATTAATCATTAAAGAAAATAATAAATTCCTATGATTTCTTCTAACTACAAATCGAAAGCTTTAAACCTTTAGTCATATTTAAAACTAAATATGTTTTTCTATGTTCCATTAAGTATAGGACCTAGATATAGCTCTTTTTAGTTGTTTATGCATAATTTATAAATTTACAACAGAAACTGATTCGAGCTCACCCGATCTGGTGCGTAGCATAAGGGGCTTTGCTGTCAAGTTCTACACAGAGGATGGCAACTGGGATCTGGTTGGGAACAATAGTCCGATATTCTACATACGAGATCCAATGCTCTTTGCCAGCTTAGAACACTCGAGAATGAGGAACCCAGTCACGAACTTGAAGGTACTACTATGGTGTGCACTAATGCACTATTACTATTTCATGCTTAACATTGACAGGACGGACACTACCAGACTGTCTAGTGAGAGTGTTCCGGGTTTCCTCGCATTCAAGACACATATGCGGATTAATTTCGACTTTGAAATATATAATTTGTCTTTATAGTATATATCTTGTAGTAATGTAGCTCTTGCATTATGAAACAAACAATTTTATAAGAACTGATTGACTATGGAGATCTTCCAAATAATCCCAGCTTATTTCAATGTGAATAAGTACTCCAAAGAAATTAAACATGGCGTTTGACGGAAATCATTAGTTAACACTTTCTGGGCTGAAAATTATTTTTTTTTGCTTTTTTTTTACAACGTCTAATTATTTTTTGGGAGATATACTTGATGGGACATCAACATTTTCATCAAATCCGTGACAGTCCCAAAATTGTGGGTGTGCACTAATGCACCATTACTATTCATGCATAACATAGACAGAACCGACACTGTCAGGCTGTTCAGTCAGAGTTTTCCGGGTTTCCACGCACTCAAAACACATATGCCGAATAATTTACTTCTTGAAATACATATATTTGTCTCTGGGGAATACATTTTGTTGTAACTATGGTTCGGCTCTTCATGTAGGTATTGTTGAAAGATAGAATTTTTCAAGTACTGATTGCCTATGGGGGTTTCTCCCAATAATCCCAATTTAGATAATTGTGAATAAGTACTCCAAAGGAATGTAAAACGGAATCCCTAAAAAATTCCGTAGGCTATAATGCTAATTAATGGATTAATGGGGTTTTAATGTACCTTTTCTGAGAAACTATGAGAGATATTGAATTGAAATTTTTGTGGTGATAAATCAAACATTGTATATTACTTTAACATGGTTTGTTTTTTTTCAAAAATATTGTCTAGTTGCTTAAAAAATAATTTTTTACTAAAACATTAATAAAAAATTACAAATATATATATATATATATATATATATATTATATTATTGTTTAAAGTTCAATAACTTTTTTTGGTGGGAAAATATTTCTAAAAGCTCAGGTTAAACTAAGTAACAATAATCAATGACTATTTCAGTGTTTAAATTTTGTTTCTAGCTATAATAGCTCGCCAGATTAAACTTGAAAAGAGGTGAAACTTTGACCTAATTTTACTTTTAATTACCCTTACATTTACATAGGGTAATGAAAGTATATCATTCGGTCAAAAAAATAAATTAGATTTTTTCTGAATTTCTCCACGATTTGGAACACCCTGATTTCAAAAAAAGGGTCTAGAAAATATGTCTATCTGTGAGCACGTGGTCAGCATAACTCCCGAAAAAACTGACCTAAGACGTTCAAGTTCTGTGTGCGGGTTAGTGATGGCCTTGGAACCTAACATTGAGGTTTTCGTCAAAATCGCGCATGTGTATAAGGTAGAAATGATTAAAAAATTCTGTTTTTCAGCAATTTCTATAAAACTGCTCTAACTATTTTGACTAAAATCTTTATGCTAATGCCTCTTAAGGTGTTCTAATCGTCCCCACCTCCGAAGTTCCCGTAGAAATGCGATAAAAGCGTAATTGGAAAATGAGTGCCTATAATACAGGCTCTTTGCCCTTGAGCATCGTCCATTAGAGATTGATTTCTTTCAGTTTCACGTACAAGAAAGGACAATGTAATGTCTATCGAATAACAACGTCAATTTCACCATCTTGGAGGGGGGTTTCTTGCTCTTGCAAAAATTACTGACAAAAATATCGCTAAACTGGTCATTTTTATGTAAATGAGTGAAAATATGAAAACAGTACTTAACATCATAAACTTTAAAGCAATGACCAATATTAAAAGGTAATTTAAAGTTGTGCGATGTTGCACACCCCTAGCTTTAACAGTGCATAACCTTGTTTCTTCACGTCAAATTTTTCAATAATCTTAATATCATCCAACATTTACACTGTTGTCATTATTACTTTTTAAATATAATATGCCGTGTTCTATAAAACCAACCTTTAACATTAGAAAACATTATTGCTAATCAATTAACTTAACTGTCATCATAAAACGGTTCTCATAACATCTTATCTAGTTGTTAGGTAAAATTTGTATTTGGTCTTTGGCGAAAGAAAGCAAAGGCAGTGAAAAAAGTAACTTTCTTTTATAGACAGATGCCGACATGATGTGGGACTTTCTTAGCCTCCGACCAGAGACCACTTACCAGGTGACATGGATAAGTGCCGACCGTGGGATTCCGGATGGTCATAGACACATGGACGGATTCGGAGGTCATACCTTTAAGCTAGTTAACGCAGTTAACGAGGCCGTCTATTGCAAGTTCCACTACAAGGTAATCTTCTCTTGTAATAAATAATTTACTATTATGAGAAGAAGGTTATTGAAAATTTGGTGAATTACCTGATACCTTTTTGTCACTTCAATTTCTAGACACTCTTCCGTTGGATTTTCGTACTTAGCGCTTTGGCAATTGTATTGGCGCTGAATAACATTTAACCATCATTATTCGAAAGAATTAGGATTAAATGCGCTCAATGCAAAAATGCTCAATTTTAATAAAATGGTTTCTTTCAAATTTAATTGTTGTTTTCTGTGCAACAATAGTCTAAGTAATGATCTAGTGATCTTGGAGATGCCTTTTTAAAATTTTAAGAATTAAGTGATCATTGCTAGAAAACTTGTGAGTTGGCAATCATCTTGTGTGTGATATCATTTTGAAACAAAATTGATCTTCTCGTGATTTCTGCTGGTATCTTTGAAGAGATAATGTGACCCAAGCAATTCATTTTTTGCTTAAAGAGCATGCTATTCAAGGGAGTTTTTATTTTTTTCATAAAACACTTTCCTGAGGTTCTTCAAATGCTATGAAAAATCCCTTCCAAGATGATAATTATGACGTGCAAATACTCTAGGCATTCTTCATGAGACACACCTCTAACTATACAGCGAACATAAAACGTTCGAACGTAACTGGTGAATTACACAAATCGAAGGACCATGATTTTGAATTCCCCAAGTCTCTATAAGTCCGTAACCTATAGTTAAAATAGTTTAACACAGACTTCAGGATGTATTTCCATTTACCAGTATCCACTCTTCAGATCTGGTATTGAAAACCATTGGTTTGCAGAGAGGGTATTCAGCGACAAAATGATTATTCACTTTAATGCATCCATCGATCGTATCTTACTTATTTAAAATATAACAGAGGTAACAAAAATAATTGATACCCCTCCCCCCCCAAAAAAAAAAATGTTGTGGAAAAAAAAAGGAAAGAAAAAAAAACGCCAAGTAAGATGTCAACTAGAAAAAGTTATGAAATGTAATGTTTGCCACCAAGCAGCCGCGTATAATTTCTTTGTGTTACTTAACACCCAAAGAATCAGTAATTGGTAGGCTAGAGTATTTATAAAATCAATCTCAATTTACTGCATTGAGTACGAAGTTACTCAAGCATATGAAATGAGATTATTCCGAAATAACTCTAGTCTGCCAAGTTCTGATTCTTCGGATATCAAGTAACATAAAGAAATTATACGCGGCCGCGTGGTTACAAACATTAGCTTTCATAACTTTTTCTGGCTGACCATCTTACTTGGCGGGTCTTTTTACAACGTTTAGTTGTTTTTTTGGGAGATATGTTTATTTGTTGAGTATTCAATAAAATTCATATTCATTTTTTTTTTTGACTATCCAACAAACGTACAAGTAGTTTTCTTTCCACTGTAAGCAATTATTTTCGGGATGTTCATTTTAAAAAATAGTTAACCACTTTTAAGACCCCCTGTAAGAATAAGACTCCTGATGACGTAACTTACAGATAAAAAAATTCTAATACAATTTGATATCGCATTTTTCTTACCACAAATTCCATCGAGGTAATGTTTCGGGAATAAGGGGCATTCCCTTAATTATTTTTATTTTGTATGTGTATTAGTTATACACAAACTGCAAAATGAATGCTTTCCAAAATATGACGAGTCATAATTTGTACTTTGAAATCTATAGAAATTAGCATATCGATATTATACTGGAATTTTAAAAAATTTCTAAATGTCTCTTGTTTTTTACTTACTGTTTCTAGACCAACCAGGGATTGAAGAATATCCCAGTGGATGAGGCTGCAAAACTGACGGCTTCTGATCCCGATTACGCCACGAGGGATCTCTACAATGCAATCGCAAATGGGAACTACCCTTCATGGACCTTGTATATACAAGTCATGACCTTCGAACAGGCCAGAACCTGGGAGTTCAATCCTTTTGACCTGACAAAGGTGAGTCTAACATGTGAAGGATATGGCAACACACGTTTCAATATTACCAACGGAAAGACTTCGAAATCGACAGCGATTTTTCCTTAAGAATAAAGTCGTGTCAAATGCTACTACATATATCATAGAAGTTCTTCAAATTTGTAACAATAGGTAGCCGAAAAATATTCACCAATTATTTCAATCAACCCACAGTTATATTCAAAAATTATACTTCCTTGCTTATAGTAAGTCATTGTTCATTAGGTGTTGTACTATACTAACACGATTATAGCAAAATTAGACAAGGCTTGTACAGTATGCAAAAAAAAAATTTAAAAAATATGATTGATGGCTATATCTTGTATTCTAATTGATGAAATAACAAGTCAAGTACAGTTGTAAATTGTGTAAGTTCTTTATTAATTGTAAATACATTTTTTTTATCATGAGGGGTCATCATATTAAAACTAAATCAAACTTTAAAAAAGTCAATGGAAACCCCATAATATTATACCGTACTTAGATTTAGAATCCAAAAAAACGTCTAAATTCCAAATTTCATAATTTTCCAACGAGTGGTTGTCAAAAATATTTATGATGTCAAAAGAAATTTAAATGTCAAAAAATGGCAAATTAATGTTAAAAAGAAAATTTGTTTTTTTAGCCATAAATTCTTAAATAGTTAATATATTTTAGCAAATTTTTGTTTCAAACGATAGTTTATTAAAGGCCAAACATAAATAACATCAACTTTTATATTAAACATTCTTTTAATAATTAATATTAACTAATAAAACAAATTTTAAATTTTTTTAAATAGAAATATGTATTTTTTTGCTTCCATTAGGATTATCACGGTCGAAAACCCCTTCAGAATTTTTTTCATTCCATTTTGACTTTTGGTTCTCAATATTTTGACAAAAATCTAAAAACGCTCACTTTAAGGGACCGTGTAATAGATTACGTTTTGAAGCACGCAAAACGTATACTTCTTCCCCGCTTTAAAGAAATTTACCCTCAAGATCGACCAAAACATTTTCACTCATGACGTGTTTCTCAAGATTATCACATACAAGATGAAGTATCTAAAACCGAATTGTTTAATAGTGGTGAGATTATCACAAAACATCACATAAACATACGTTTTTTAAAAAGTAATAAAATAACATTTTAAATATAAAACTTTTTTGAATCACTGTAAACAGTAACCAGAACAACTTCCACAGTTCTATCGTTCTCTGGGTCTGCCGTTTGTCGCACACCGCTCGTAGCCTACACGAGGTCTAAGAGATGCGCTCGTCACTGACTCAATCACTCGCTCACTGATTGACTCTGTAACGCTTTAAGAAGGGCGCTGAAATCACGCTTTTCATTAAGTTAATAGAGAAGTGAATAAGACGATCCAGATAGAGCTTTTGTGTTAGGAAGGATTCTTTTGAAATTTAGGTTGCAATTCAAGTGAAGGTGTGTATTAAATCGAATCCACAGCAAAGGATACTAGGCTTTGTTACTATCAAAGAGGAACTTGCACAAGTGAGGAAAATGAATATTTTTTTGTATTTTTTAGTGTTATCCAACGAATATATTTGAGCAGTGCAATTATTTTTTATCTTTATGCTTTCAATTAATCAAAAATCGAGTTTGAAATCAAAGCAAAGGTCACGTGACCAAAACCGCATAAAAAAACCATGACGTAGTTACGCATAGATTTTGTCGAAAATCCGAGAAGGAAACTCACTCCCTTCTCGTCTAAAACAGATTTTAGATTGGATCATCATCTGCGCATTGACGTCACACGCAAAAGTAGCTTTTTCCCGCCAAATCGCAAAGTGAAAAATTAAATATTTTTTTTAACTATCTATCCGAGATCAAATTTTTGAAGGAATGGTATTGTTTTTCATGATTTTTTTCTCTACTATTATTTAAAAATAAAACCAAAAAACGTGAAAGTTCCTCATTGCTGCAAATCATGTAAAGGTGTATGTTGAAATTGTATTCAAAGCCCCCAAGGAAGATTGTTGAATCAATTCACCCAGAATTTTTATTAAATATTTCGTTCGTCATCATTTTTCAACGGACGCTGTAGGTGCCTTATAACTTCTAGTTTTTGTTAAAAAAAAAACTTGCTCTGTTGACAGGTGTGGCCTCTAAAGAACTTCCCATTGATCGAGGTGGGCAAGTTCACTCTGACGAGGAACCCGACCAACTACTTCGCAGAAATGGAGCAAATGGCATTTTCACCCTCTTTCCTGGTACCCGGAATCGAACCCAGTCCCGACAAGATGCTACAGGTATGTTTACACGTAACGAGATACTAAAAAATAGTTACTACCTCTGCGAACTTATAGGCAAGATTAAATATCTAAGATATGAATGATATATACAGGTTAATTTCCCTCGTCGTTGCTCTAGAAATAGGTTCTGGAAATAAGAATGTGTGATGACTATTTTGTCAGTCTCTTGTTTTTCTGCTGCCTTTAGTTTGTTGGCATTTCTGCCATTAGAGACGCATTTGTGGGGCAGTTAGCTCAGAAAGACTACTTGGAGAAAAGCGTTCGCTCTTTAGAATTTGGAAGTCTCTTGACTAGTCCATTTCTATATCTTGATTGATATTGTAAAATAAATTATTACATATTATCCCGTAGACCTTTTTGTCGTGCAAAAAGTTTCCCAACTGTTGAAATTCTTTCCTGTTGCTAAAATAACAAAATAATTGTTGTCCTTTATTGAGTACTTGGCCATGACATCTTTCCCACTCGAGAGGGCTGTACATACGTTACTTTTTGTACGCGCTAGACAACACCGTATGGGATTGGTTGATTACGTTTGGAGAGATATTTTTATGACTGAAAGATCGATAATGGTTGGTTGTTTTTTTATGGCACAAGAGCCAATATTGGCCATGCTGCTTCAAAATTGACAATGAGATAATATAAAAGTCTTGGTCTTTATTCCGTCGAAGTTTGGCATACTTTTTGTTACTGGTTGACTACGTAAACTATGGAATTCGTAAACTATATTATTCTTTGAATTTAAATTTAAGAAAAGTTGAAATACATTACATTCTCAACAATACAGTATGAGAGATTCTTATATCATATTTGATGCATTCTCCCTAAACTCACGAAGTTCGGTTTATGGGACCTTTGTATATGATGTATTTAAGCATTTAATGGGCAATATTTTCTTTTATTTTCAAAAAAGAGTTTAAACAAATTTTTAAAAGGAAAGAAATTCACCAGTTGCGAGCATTTCGTCTTCAAGAAAAAAAAATCGTCGACGACATAATACGCAAGTACTGAAATCATGTTGTATCTTTGGAAGATTACTATTAAATAAAACTTGCCATTACAGGAAAAGCGATCAATGGTTAAAAGTTTAGACTTTCTTCATATACTCATAATTTTGCTTCCAGAATAAAAATTAGGGATTTCGAACATCACACAACTTACAATTGAACTTTATGAATTCAAGACATTCAGCTACTTGGACAGTTTAGCAATATTTGTGAAAGATAAGTATTGCATTCTTCCTTTCGGAAAAGTGAAACGTAGGCGGGACAGTTAGCCGTTGATGCGTACTGCTCAAGGGAAGAGAACTTTATTTTAAAGAGGTTTGTTTTTTAACTTTGCACACCTTATACAAATTTTTACGGCAATTACGGGATTGGGAATGTTGAAAAGAGTTTAAGGGGCAGTACCACAGCGATTTTGATCCAAATGATTGGTAAACAGATTGGTAGATCACACACACGCACATAACAGTTCTTGACAATTCTTTTGAGCTTAGGACGTTCCAAAGCATGTAGAGTTACGAAAAAAAAAATTTCAATACATTCCGAATTCAAAATTTTTATTACCCTATATTAACATATGACTGATTGAAAGTAACTGAATCGCGACTGTTGCGAAAAGGGCTCAAAAGTGAAAGACATGGAACATGACAAACTTTTTTTTCTTTCCGAGTTTACCATCTCCTTTCTTTCTGATTTTACAATTTATTAAAGGTAACATTTTATTTTTCTTAACAAAATATTTTACTGTAACTTTGGAGCATTTATTGCATTTTTTGTTTAGGTAGTCCATCGTTTTTGTGAGACACTTCATAAACTCTCTCGCTTTAGATTCTACACTACAATGTACAGTGTTAAAATTTTTGTTTCATCTTGCACCAAAAATTGGTCCCCATTTAGCTGCAACCAAGATTTGGTGCTTAGTTTCACTATTTAATGGTGTTTACGGTCCGAAGTAGCATCATTAAATCGTGAAACTAAGCACCAAATGTTGGTTGCAGTTAAATGGCAAACAATTTTTAGTGCAAGGTAGATAAAAATTTGTAACAGTGTTGTTAGAAGCTTGTGCAATAGCTCAGTTCCCTCCTGGGAGGATAATATGATCTGACATACTCAAATGAATGAAGAAGTGACTATTTACTGAAAAATAATTAAAATCCAACTTCTTTGGTACAATTATGCTTAAAACTAAGAATAGGTGAACGTAAAAAAAATACCACGAGTAATTCTATGCTATTGTTGGCCTTTCTAGGGTAGGTTGCTCGCATACACAGATGCTCAACGTTACCGACTGGGAACAAACTACCTACAGATTCCAGTCAACTGCCCTTTCCGTGCGTCCCCGAGGAACTACGAACGGGACGGACAGCAGACTGTCACCAACAATCAAGGTACACAGTGATCGCAAATCCTTTTTTTATGCCATACACGATACATTAAATTGCCTATCAAAATACAGTAAAAACTCATGACATTGTGTTCCATATCTAAAAGGAAGAGGAGGTAATAAAGTGAAAAAAATTTCTACTATTCGTATATGATAATTAGTTTTCAGATTTGTTTAGTTGGCATCAGCTAAGACACAAAAGCCGGTCATAGTTAATCCCTTTAGAACCGATTTTTTACAAAGTAAAAATTTAACTATGAAAAGTAGATTAATTTAATGTTAGCATACTGAAAGAAGTATAATAAGAGTTTAAAATGTTAGGAAGAGGACAATATATAAAAAATTTTGTTGTGGGCTGGGACAATTTTCAAAATCGTCTAAGACATAGTAATAATAGTCATAATATAGTATTTTCATAAACTCCCACATAATATACGTAATAAGATATATTGTTCCACTGAAAATACGATTAGTATGATATCTTTAACAAATACTGGTTCGTATATATTAGGCCTTAAAGGGTTGAAATGATATTTCTAAATTAAAAACTAAACTTCCATTGAAGGAGTTTTAATTAATCAGCTAGTTGTCATTAGTTAAATAAGCGAAAAAAATTAGATGCATTACTGTTTGTATGAGAGAGAAAAAAAAGGAATTCATATGTTTGAAGAAATATTTCATCTGGCAATGTGTTCTTGACTAAAATAAGTATATTTTTTGGTGTTTGTAGGTGGTGCTCCCAACTACTACCCGAACAGCTTCAATGGTCCGGTGGAAGATCGAACGTTTCGACTTCCGTCTATACAGGTATCGGGAGATGTCGATAGGTGGAACAGTACGGACGAGGACAACTTCACGCAAGCTGGCATCTTCTACAGAGAGGTAAGAAAATCCTTTTACATATAACAGTGTAGTATATCTTAGTCCTGTCAACGCAAAATATGTTGTCTAATTAAGTCAGAATAGTGTCCCAACTTACTAGAGGATTAGAGATTCTATTCCTTGAGTCAGAAATCTGCAATCTCCGGTTTCAAAAGAAAAGTTGACAATCATTGACTATTGTGACGTTGATTGTCTTGTTGCTTTACAGGAATTTACTGTGCTGTATTCTCGCCGATATTCAAAAATAAACAGTCGATATATAAAAAATATTCTGAAATATTCTAAAGAATTCCAATTAGTTCTAAATCCTTATACATGTGGAACGACGAAGTTCTCGTGGATGAAAGTTATGTCGCTGGATTAGGCAATGCCTGAAATTTAAAACCCTCCATGTCGAACTCTGATTATTGGGACTACTCGAATTAGTCTGGTTCTTGTAACGATATTTCGGCGAAATATCCCTCTCGTAGATCTTGAACAATAAAAACCTAACTCCCTCTATCGATTATGGGCAGTTCCCTCTTGAAAAGACCTCTCAAAAGGCATTCACCCTTTAAATTGACTGTGTAGAAATCAATTCTATTCGAATGATAAAATCTCTTCCCTGTCCTTTTCCCCATACTTTTAAATAATAATGATCTGGGAGAGCTCCACCATGAGAGTGAGTATATGTATTTCGACTATTATATTAACTATTATATTCGTATGTTGCATAATTTTTTATTTTTTTAAATCAACATTACATTCAAGGATGACATCAAAACATATAAAAAGCAAAATTTAACTCGGAATATTTCAAAACACTTTTTTCTTGCATTAAAAGAAGGGCCGAATTTGCCAAATTGGTCTATTTGCCAAACTATATATTAAAAGTTTGCATTTTTCAAAAAATATAGTTTCCCATGCCAAGCATTTTGTTATACACATCACTCGTGAATGGACAATTCCCGCATTTTTTAAAAACGCGTGAAATTAGTACATATTTATGAAGAATTTCTTCCTGATTCCAAATATTTAAACAAAAGTTCTTTAAAAAAATTAGTTAAATATTAATAAAAGAAAATGTCCCAAAACCCAAGCAAAACAAGTCCAATCAAAACAGTCAACAAAATTCGTGACGTAAAGAGTTCCCTGCGTTTCTATGGTTATCAAGAGGTTTCTGCAAAATAGTTATCGTTAAAAAAGTTGGCGTTGGTAGACCATTGCCACATTCCGTACAGGTTGGCGTGATTTGCGAGAAACTTGCAAATCTGGTTTCCGCTACTGTATTTCAAGCCAAGATGTTTGAGATCTCTTTACGTCACGTTCAATGCCAACGAAATGAGTTGTTTTCTCGCCGACCTCTAACAAGGTAATTTTGATCACAAATTTTTTTTTTAAAAGCGCATTGAGCAGAAATGTTTATATTTATGGCCTTTTTGAAACATTTATAGAATTGAATAAAAAAATAATAAAAAAAAATGCAGAAATTGTCCATTGTTGGTTCTTTATTTATGTTTACATTGTTGTTGTAATTTTTGGCTTCAACTCCTTACTTATGGTTTAACTCATGTGCTTGCAGGAAATTAGCGAGGATGAGAAATCTCGCCTCGTGCGTAACATTGCAACTTCCCTGATCCACGCCCAGGAGAGCATCCAAGAGAGGCAACTCAACAATTTCTGGCAGGCAGATCCTGACTACGGCAGGCGGGTCAGGGCAGAACTACAGAACATCAAAGCACAGAGATCAGTTACGTAAAAATGAACTGACAACGGGTCCTGATTCTAAAGCAATATTAAAAACAAGTTCTCATATTAATCTCTCTTATTAAATAACCATATAATTAAAGTATGCTTAGGTTTTTAGTTTCTATAGCTTAGCTCCAGCCGGCTGGGCTTGCTGTGCCCGAACAACCAAATGTATCTTGGTAGTCTTTAATTTCTAGATAATTTCTTTCACTTGAATTTTACATTTAAAATTCAATGTATAGTTGATGTATTCGAATATTTATGTTAATAATAATTAAAATTGTAATTCAATTTATTTGGTAAATATTTAATAAATGATTTAAAATTGATTTTATTTAGTAAAAAATAACAAATAAAAAAAAATGCTTTATTTTATGTTAAAAATCTGAGAAAATGTAAAATTTAAATAGAAATTGAAACATGCAATACAAACAAATGAAATAAGTATGCTCACATTTTGTATATTTGTTTTATTTTCAATTAATTTTTCCTAGTAAAAAATATTGAGCATCAAATTACATTATTTACGTACATAATTTTCGTTTAGTGTATTAATTTTTATATGTTATTTATTCATTTAAGAAAATGTATAAATAACATATAGAAAGTTAAATATATTTGAAGAAAATTTTGTAACAACTGACAATTTTTCTATCAATTTTGGTTTTCCATGTTATACTGCGTTCCTGATATTCCTCATTTGACGTTATTTTATTTTCTAATTCAGCGTTAGCTAGTACGCGGCTCGCGGGCCGGATTTGGCCCCCGACAGATTTTTCTGCGGCCCGCAGGGACCACATAAGATATAGAAAAAAAAATCAAATTTCACAGTATGCACTTTTTTTTTTTTTTTTTTTACATAATTGTAATTTATCCGAAATAATATGTGCTAACTATGTAGAACAGAGTTCTTACTACGTGCCGAAGAAACTATATTAAAAAGCTTTCAGCACGATGGTTTTCATCAAGAACAAATGCAGAAATAACTTAACTGAAACTCATTTGGACAATTTATTAAAATTGATTGCAACAAATACTCCAAAAGACATCGAATCTATCATAAAATAAACTGAACGATTTCGACAACCATCATCTTACAATTGATATGGTTGGTTGGTTGTTTTCAGATTATCTGCCGCCGTCAGCAACACGAGGGCTATAATGCGCAGAAACATTCGTCATTTCACAAGCCAACATACATTGCAAACACCCATGCCTTATCCGCGACTCGAACCCGCAACCTCGCGGTCTAGAAGCTAGTATGCTAACCACTATACCGTTTGGGCGGCCCATAGCCTGTGGGACGAACACCAATATCGTTCAGTTCTGTTTGCCATGTTTTGTCACTACATAATTTTTTTTATTAAACTATTGTACTTATCTAATTTCATCTGAAATATCAATGTTCCCGCACTTAAATGTGCACATTATTTAGAAGGAAAAAAAATTATAGAGAACTATATTTTGGTTTCTGTTTACAGCCATTAGTAAAACTGCTACTAGATGGCGCAGTCAAATTTCAGTTAAAAATTTAACAAACTGTTTTTTTATAATAATTTTCTACTTTTTATTTCATTTCTTACTATTAGAAATATTAATTTAGGTTTTCATACACTTAATATTTGTGTTTTATTTTTATTTAGTTCGCATAGGAATGAATTTTGTATTCTTCCGCCGTTCGTTTACCTTTTAATTCAATGTTTACGGCTGTCATCATTTAATTTATTGATAGCAATTTGAGAGTAAATATCATTGAAGTTACATTTTGATATATAAGGTTGAAGAACTTTAATACACACATATCTAATTTCTTTTGGATTCTCTATTTTACGGCTAAATGACGCTCGTTTAATATGAGTGCTAGTGCCGCTCAAGTTTGTTGTATCCACCTCGTTGATGGTTTAAGTTTAAGTGACGATTTAATTTGTTTATCTGCTAAAAGTTATAATAGAATAAGGCTGTGCATGAACGAATGGTTGTTTCTTGATGGCAAAGAAAAAGAAATCGCTGATATTTTAAACAGTTCAAATCATTTAGGCGACAATGGGAGCTTTCAAGAGTGCATTGATAAGAACTATGCATATCACAGGAAGTGTTATATGCGATTCACAGACAAAACTAAATTTGAAAGAGCTAAAAAATAAAAGAATAGTTGATCCTGTTGATGTCAATCCAACAATAAATCGTCCTCAACGATCAAAAGCAGCATCGTGACTGATTCCACTGATTTATTACCACGTATAATTGTTATGGGACAGTCAACAGCTTTAGACATGGAAATAATTATGAATTAATAATTTAAGCATGTTTCTACCAGCCATAGCTAACATTGGCGGATCACTAGTAAAAAATTGCAAGTCAACCCTAATTAGTGAGATATTGGGACTCGCAGATAGCGATATCACTATAAATAATTTGCCGTGGGATAGCTGTATAATTTTTGATGGAATGACAGTATTTCAACAAATGAAAAATATACCTGCTACATTTGGAGAGTTGGCTTTTAATCTTCTGGAATACCTTATTAGTGTTTGCAAAAAATATAAATGTAAAACTATCCATTTTGTCACTGACATAAGCATAAAAAATAGCGAGAGAGAACGTAGAAGTGATGGATATGAAACTATAATAAGTATCAATAACCCACATCAGAAGATACCTAAACAGTTCAAAAAATTTCTTGCAAATGGACACAATAAAGAAGCTTTAGTAAATTTCATTTATGAACAATGGATCAATTATGAATCTGTCTATTTCAAAACTGTGGTGATATACTTTTCACATGATAAAGTTTGCCACTCAATAATACCCAAAGATGAGAATATTATTGTCGAAGAAATGCCAGAATTGATGAATAACCATGAAGAAGCTGACACTAGGCTCCTTTTACATGCCTATTACGCTTCAAAATCCTCTCCTGCTGTTTTTATTAAATGTCTAGATACAGATGTTTTCATAATTTCTTTAGCAGTTAGTTTCAAATTCCCAGTCGACTTGTATTTAATAATGGGCACTAATAATTCTATTCAAATAAAAAATATTACTGATATAGCCCAAATATAGGCCAGTGATTTCTGCTCAGCGCTAGTAGGTATACATATTTTTACTGGTTGCGACACGTGCAGTGCTTTTAAAGGAAAGGGGGAAATCAAGCCTCTAAGAATTATGCAATCAAATCAAATGTATTGTAAAATGTTTCAGGAACTTGATTCTTCGTGGGTATTATCGACTTCTCTTATTAGCAATCTTGAAGCTTTTGTATGTCACTTGTACGGCTATCCAAATATCGAAAAACTAAATAAGCGAGACACAAAAATTTTCAATCCAAGCTCAAAATGTATGTAACTTTGCCACCGAATAGTGACTCCTTACTATTGCATATAAAAAGGAGTAACTACCAAGCAAAGATCCATCGTAAGTGCTTGGAAAAAGATATCAGTGTTTCTAGCCCATCTGCTCATGGATGGATAATATATGAAAACAAACTATCTGTCCAGTGGAGCACCTTACCTATTGCGCAGATTTTGTACAACAGCACATTTCTTGTGGGTGTAAAACTGGATGCACATCTAAAAAATGTACATGCAAATCCAAAGGTTCTTTTTGCACACCACTTTGTTCTTGTCAAAGGGATTGTCAAAATTTGAACGATAATTCAGACGATGAACTCAATTTTGATGAAATTAATATTTGTAATGATGATTTCAATGATGATAGTGACAACGATATCTGAGTAAATTTCTTTTCTTGTAATAAAATCAGTAGAAAAATACTATGTGTTTTTGGTAAGACTTAAGAACACAGTACCAAATTTAAAATTTGGTGACTTTTGGAATTGTTGTAACTGAATCGTTTATTTCAGAAACCACATAAGTCACAGACGATTAGTTCTTGGGAAATCAACGAAAACTGTTTTCCCGCTAACTGGTTTCTGCATTAAAGGCCATTCTCAATGATCAATTCAAACAATAAATAATTAACCTGACTTATCAGTTTTATGTCACATGCTTGCGTCTACCACTAAGGAATAGTTTTGTACAAAAAAAAGTCAGTTTCGAAAATTTGTGACTTTTGTGGTTTCTGAAATAAACGATTCAACTGGTCTCTAAATATTAATTATTCTATTAATAATTTAGTTTTTAATTAAAAATATTCCTTCCCCAAGAAAAAGAACAATGGTTAAGCAATTTAAATATTATTTTACCGTCATTCAACGTGACAGGCAACCGTGTGGCGACAAATATTTTTCTCTTTGGACCAGTTTATTTGTATCGATTTATTATTAATAGAAATAAGAACTGTTCAGTTAACTAATTTTTTTTTACTGATGAATAACATTCCCTCCAAAAAATAAAACAAGCAGTAAACAGACTATAATATTTATCCATAACAGGTTTTTATTTCACAGCAAATATAATAAACTTTCTTTTTATCATTTATTTTTAAATATTTGTGCCTGTCAATGTGTTATATCAATAACTTCAGGAATTTTCTGTTTTAAATTTATTGTATTATAAGAACAAGTATAAATTATAAAACATCAGTGTATTTTAAAAATAAAGAAAAACCTTACTGTTTTATCAGTTACAATAATAATTAATTGGGCAATAAAATAATAATGGTATAGAATAATAAGAGTATTAGTACCTCAATTTTGTCACAATTTTCAGTAATTATACCTAGATCGTTTTTCATGCATGTATTATGAAATAATTATTTTCTCATTTTTATAATTTTCTATTTTTGATAAGCAAATGATTTCCATAAATAAAGTTAGAAATGCAGTTTTCAAATAGCGATTTGAATTCGTCTATCGTCACAATGGCAGAATGTAAGCAATAACAAATGGCGGAAGGTTACAACGCATGTTTAAATATAGGGACAATATAATCAAAAATTAATATAAAACGATGTTTAAGATCGTATATATACTTTTCATCATAATGGGTGATATAAAAAAATAACTTAAAGTGTTAAAAATACTATTTTTTAAATCTTGACATCATTTTGACTGCACCATCTCGTGGCGATTCTACTAATGTCTGCAAACAAGTCGGGAAAAATAGTTCTCAATATAGTTATTTTATAAATTATGAGCATATTTAAACGTGGGAACATCGTCATTTTCGTTAAAATATAATCATTAAAATGCTTAAGTAAAAAAAATTTGTAGTTTTGTTTGATGGCAAACGAAGTCTTTTTGTAAGCGTTTTTTCTCTGCCGACCAAACGGTATAGTGGTTAGCGTGCTGGCTTCTAGACCGCGAGGTTGCGGGTTCGAGTCCCGTGTTTGGCATGGGTGTTTGTAAATGTATGTTGGTTTGTTAAATGACGAAATGTTTCGGCGCATTATAGCCCTCGTGTTGCTGACGGCGCCAGATAATCTGAATACAACCAACCAACCGTTTTTTCTCTCTTGTCCCATAGTCTACCAATTGATATGGACTAAAACCACTGACCTATAGAACTAACAGCCGTATTCACAGTCAAGGCATTAACCGCAGAATAAACCTGGAATACGAAATCTGAGGAATGAGGATAATCGGCTGTTTACACTACAATTTTATTCACGGTCGCAGCTTAACCAAGGATTTCCTAATCCGCGTGTTTTCTTCGGATTACAACTGAAAACATGTAAGAAGGGCTATCATTGGTCGAAGCTGTACCACGTGATATTGTTTACAATTCAAGGCTATTCCTCGCTATATTCCAAGCAATATACGATCGCGGATCG
Organism: Linyphia triangularis; assembly: GCA_963978545.1. Lineage (NCBI taxonomy): Eukaryota > Metazoa > Arthropoda > Arachnida > Araneae > Linyphiidae > Linyphia > Linyphia triangularis. The sequence continues at coordinate 40,712,799 of OZ021733.1, read as the reverse complement.
TTACTGGGATATGAAAATGTTTCTAAAAATAAAATGAACTAATTTTCTTTTATTCATAATTGAGGATCTTTTAATAAATGTTGATATCGCCCTTGAAGAGTGAAGCATTATTGAATTTGTTTTGATTGAAACTAAAATATCGTTGATATGTAAAGCGTAGAGATGAAAAACTGTCGTAGTATACGATTCCCAATAAATTTAACCTGTAAAATATTCTTCAATGTTGATGCACAGCAAGTAGAAATTAAAATTATAAAAATCTTGCAAGTTATATTTCAAGCTTCGAAAAAACAAGGCAATGCTCTAGTTTTGTCACACTTGGCATTTGTGCTGCCTCTTGAATGTAATAAAAATGCATTTTACAATTTAACATTGACATGTTTCTGTAAAAGCTAATTTTAGAATCACAGCAATGAGCAAAATATATATATTTAAATATTCTGCAACAAAACAAGATTCTACAAAAAGACTTTAAAATTGAAGACGCTGCATTATACTGTGCTTTTTTTTGCACTATGCTGTAATAACAAAATTTTTATATTTTAGTATATAAAAATGGTACCAAAGTTATTTTATACAAAAATAAAAAGGCAAACCAATCATGCTTTTTAACTAAAATATAATCTCCGCGAGCTGACCGCATCACACCCCATTCCGAAATGTGAGTGCGCAAATAGGCAAAATAGGGGAAATTTTTCTTCTTGTCTTATCACAGTGAAGAGAAAGCAAAGTTAAATTATTTTTCAATATTTATGAAATTTCAAGTTCAAACGTTTATAATTAGTTCTTTTGATTTAAATGAATATTTTTTAATAAGAAACGTAGCTTTGTAAATTAAGAGTAGAGTCACTGGTATCTTCCTAAGTACCTATTTAAGTAATGTTATTAAATATATTATGTATAAAAGCGTCTTGAAATAGTGAGGCAATTTAAATAAGAGAAAAAACATTGTATTACTACTGTAGTATGTATGCTGTAAGACATTAAACGTTATCCCCCTGGTTGTGCAAAATATTTTCAACTCTAAAACGGATAGCTATTGTAATTCATTCATGGTGTTTTTATAATTCCTTTAGCTAGAGAAGTTTGAAAATAGCTAATTTGGAAGACATGCTTTTGGAAATTGTATATATTTAATTCTTACACAATAATTAAATAAAACTTAAACGTAAGAACTTACTTCACACAAATATTTTTTTCAAAATCCTGATTATCCCTACAATGTGTCATTTCTGAAATTTTTACATTTTATGTGGTCTAATTGAAAGCAACTATACGAGGGAGAATTTGTCAACTTCTGTCTTTAAGTTAGATTATTTTTATGTACTTCCTTTAAAGTTAAATTTTTACCATAATGTTTTAAACGCAACCTAAGATACTGATCTATAATTTGCTTCGTCATTTACAACTCGTGTAGGTCTTCAAAACGCACTTTGTTTTCAATTCGAGGATAAAATTTAATTTTTCCAGTTAATAGAAATTCATTTCAAATAATTCTTAATTTAAAATTGGTATTTATAGCAGTTTGGCAATTTTCCCTCAACATCATAAGCTTGACTCGTAAAATCGTAGTTTTATACACTCAATACATTTCTGTGTGGTTGCTCAATTTATTTACAAGTGAAATTAAAAATAGTTGAACACAAAAGCTTATCACGTGTAAAGCTTAAGCACATAGTATTTCGGCGATTGATTTTCAATCCAATATTACAGCATATTAATCCAACATTTTTTAAACAATACCTGGTCAGCGGTGATGTCCTAACTGCAATAACATTAATATTGATTTAAGCATTCCAGTTACATTATCGTCTAGACCTTTAGTTTTAGTTACGTAAGTCTCAGTACTAAAACCACAGCAAGCGAGAGATGATATCGCAATTAAAAATTATACAGTCTTTTCGGAGGCTTCTTGTTATTGTTCGGATTCGAATATTTCTCAACGGACAATGTTGCTGTACCGTGGAGCCTTCTTTGTGCTTCTTCTTATTTCGTCCTATACTGAAGTCAAAGGAAGAGACAAGGCAGCAGAACAATTAAACGACTACGGGATAGCTCATAAGGTGAGTGAAATTAGATAATACAAAAGTGAATTTCAACAAGTTCTGCCTAACAGGATTACCTTTGTGTGTGATAATAGGATTATGTACATTAAGTGCGTTACGCTCTCTATGTCCTATCGTTTGGGTGGCAGGTTTAAAGAGAGAGGGACTCGCCAGGTTTCAACCTAGTTATCTAACAAATTTTAAAATGACCAAGCGGGTAAATTTCTAGTTCACGTTTATGGGTTGGCGCGCTTTTGAAAAGTTGGCGACAAGGTCAAAATGTCGCCAATTCGGTTGGTTGGTTGTATTCAGATTATCTGGCGCCGTCAGCAACACGAGGGCTATAATGCGCCGAAACATTCGTCATTAGACAAACCAACATACATTTATAAAAACCCATGCCAACACGGGACTCGAACCCGCAACCTCGCGGTCTAGAAGCTAGCACGCTAACCACTATACCGTTTGGTCGGCGTCGCCAATTCGGAATTCCAATATGAAAAATTGAGAATCGAACCTGCTCCATGATTTGTTGCACAGGAAGGTTGAAGTCCAATGCAAAAGCCGTTATGCTACGGTTGCGATGCAAGTTGTAGTAAGATTAAGTGTTTTTCCTTTTCATTTCAATTACTTTTATATTAAAAACCTACATCACGGGAAGAAATTAAAATGATTTGCGTAAGTTCATTCGATATCGGCCAAAATTCAAAGGCAATGAAGTTGCAAACGATAATTAAAAAAAAAAAAAAAAAAGGTTAAGGAATTTAAATTTAATTTTAAACGATAATTGAAAACTAGTTTAAGAAACTAAAATTTAATTTCAAATAATTTAGAAGGGGTAAAATTTCATTAAACTTTTACGTTAATGACAAATATGCAACCCCTTCCAGAATATTTATATTTTGAATCACTTGCTAAAAACTAAGGTGTGCGCGCGCTTCGCGCTTTAAAAAGACAAATTGCAACCTATTTCGTTGGCCTTACGGCCAATTGAACCTAAAAAAAAAATACCTCTACCTAATTGAGGCAGTCGTTTGTGGAATCTCATCCTCAAATCCCTTTTTTTTTTAATTACTTATGGCGCTAATTCATCATGGCGGTTGATTTCAAATCTACAAGAAGGCGGGTGATTCGAAATAAACATGATGGCGGTCAAAATGACCGTTAATAATAAACGATGTCTAAAAACATAAGGAATATTTAAGTAATTAATGAAAATTGGCATAATAAGCAAATTATAAACAAAATAAACAACACCTGCGAGAGAGACAAATGGCTGTTCGAAAACCGTCAGTCAACTGATCTCTTTCACCCAGATAAACCACATTTCGGGCAAATAAAGGATTCCAATATTAAACCGGCATTCATACACCATTGCAAAATCTGGCATATTCCTTTCAATTCCAACAAGAAAAAATATTACGAGTTTAGATACTCGTAACTTTTAACGGAACGGAAAACACCGTTAATCCAAACGAAATTTGAAATCACCACATAAACTGCCATCCTCCACGCATTCAAAATTAGGGTTACTACAAAATCCTTCATGCTCGTCAATAAAAAAAAAATGGGGTTGCCAAATTTAGAACTGTATCGCCTACAGAACAGCGCCAAATCGGCTTGGCGATATTTTAACGTCAACTAGGAATAGATCCAATTAAATACTTGCTACACTTTTCTGCCGACCAAACGGTGTAGTGGTTAGCTTGCTAGCTTCTAGTCCACGAGGTTGCGGGTTCGAGTCCCGTGTTAGGCATGGATGTTTGTAAATGTATGTTGGCTTGTCAAATGGCGAATGTTTCGGTGCATTATAGCCCTCGTGTTGCTGACGGCACCAGATAATCTGAAAACAACCAACCAAGCTACACTTTTTCTATTTCACGGCAATATCATCCACCACTTGTTTGAAAGTGTTTTTAAATGTTCTTCAAAAAAATGTTGTGACAAATTATCGAAGGTTTTTGTAAATCATTTTTAAGCAGGTGGGCATACAATTTTTCGTGTATCAAACTTTCTAAACAAGGTAGTATTAAATATTATTTAGAATCCGAAGTTTAGGTAACAGAAAACACGGTCTGACGTAGTCTTTAAAATACTGCGCTGCAATTCTATATTTTGAGCGAAGCATTCTGGATCGATTGAAAAGGTAAAATAAAATAGAGGTTTGTATTACAGTTTTCAAATGCAAGATTAAATTTACTTGGCAAATAACTTACATTAAAAATTGCATTTGAGTTGTAGAAATTCGTACGCAAGTTACGAACTGAAACAGATTCCTTCTCGGACTTTGTGCGACATTGTGAGCCGAAAACATAGCCAGAGTTTGTAATTTTTTGCCGACTGAACCAAATGAAAGCAACAGATGAGAGGATTTCAAATATGAAAACATACGTGGATTGTTTAAATGCTTCGAACAAAACCTCTAAATAACAGTCGGAAAACTCCTTCTCCCATACCTTAATTCCCAAAGTTACATGTCAAAAATTTTAGGGGGAAATCTAGGGAAGTACATGATTATAAATAGTTTCAAGGAAAGCAAATATTGGTTCATGAAAATAACTTAGATTTAAAGAAATGAATTTGAATGTGCTTCATTTTTAGTTAATTGCTAATCGTTACAGACTAAATAAAAAGTTGGACTGAATATTAACATATTTCACGTTAACATACTGCTACAGTTTGTAGCATCCTGGGTAAATATTTCATCCAGCCAGGGATCGAATCCCACTTTATCCGATTAACTCTTCTGATACCAGTACCGTAAACCAAGCTCCAAAACGCTCATTAATTTTTCCATTGAATTTTTTTTATACTTCAAATATGCTTTGAAAGCTATTTTAGGAAACAAGTAATATGTTGGTTTCTATCACTACAGACTTTGTTTGATGATTTCTTTCCAATTAATTTCTGATAAAATGATCTACATGGAAAAAGTGGGATTTAAAATAGAAATTCCTTAGTCGTGAACTGTTGCAAATCTAAATTTACGATAAAAAAAAACACGCACAGCTATCGAGTACGGAACAATAGGAGCATGAGTATTTTTACATGACCATTTTATTAATTTAAAATGTATTAAAGAGTGGTATGATTACATGGTCATACCGTCATGTGGTATGGCTTCAATATTAAAAACAAATCCATGTATTCAAATAACATTGGATCGCGAGGTGATTGATAAGTGTTTTTTGATTTTTATTACCCTCTCTCTGCTTAGGGTTCTATGACCACACTGAAAACAGCTTTTGGAGCTCCCATTGCTGACAATTTGAACTCGTTGACCGTTGGACCAAGAGGACCAATGCTATTACAGGACATCGTGTTCTTAGAAGAGATGGCATACTTTAACAGGTTATAGCCGCACACAATCTCAGTCTCTGAAATGTTTTATTACTAAATTGTAGAGAATGCAGCATATTTTGTATGAGAGGTTTTTAGTGGTATCATGGTTGTAATTGTCCAAATGCCAGCGCATAAGATTATAGGTACAGTCCTGCACAAAAGTTCAGACACAACACAAAATTGGTGTTTTATAAAATAGTATTAAGACAGAAGATTTAATCATTATATATCACTTAACAATGTGCACGTATTACATTCAAAAAAGAAATTTGAAAATAAAAAACAAATCTGTAACGAATTAGTAGCAAAAATAACAAAAAATGACAAAAATCCGTTGCACGTAAGTTTAGGCACAAATTGAAATTTTTTAATTTTAAAAGCAAGTGAAAAGTTTTTGTAATAAATTAAGCTTTCAAGCTGTTTTATCAAATCAAACACACGGTTTTTCATTAAAAGCACAAACTTTTGCAAGATTTCAGGCTTGATTCTATACCACACCTTTTCAATGGTTTCTTTAAGCTCAAAAATGGTGGATACTGCTTTCCAAGGGTATACAACTTTTGTAAGAATTCCCCATACATTTTTGATAGGATTACAGTCAAGACTATTAGCAGGCCAATCGAGAACCATGATGATTTTTTTTTTTTTGGCTCTAAACCCCCTTTTTCGTTGACCTGGATGTATGGATGGAGGCATTGTCTTGTTGAAATTTCCAGCTCGGTTCACTTAAAAGCTCACCAAATGTTAATAAGTTACTTTCTAGTGTTGCCTGGTAGGTCTCAGAGTTTTGCTTGAATTTCCCTTTAAAAACACTAGGGAAGTTTGGCCGTTGAATCCAAATCCTCCCCAAACCATGACTGAGCCTTCACCTTGACGTCGGCTAAACTGAGTTACAGTATCTTTAGGAAGATCATGCCAGCACTAGAAAAATCTGTCTGACCATCTAGGCTCCATTTTTTTCATCACTAAAGACCACCTGTAGTTATTCATCACTGTATGACATGTGCTACTGAGCCCAATTCAGTCTTGCTTCTTTGTGATGAGACTGCAAACGCGGCCTGCTTTTAAGTTTAGATTTTTTTAAAAACTCGCATTCCACATTTCTTCTACGTACAGTTTCCCGTGAAACTTTAATAGCAATTATATTTTTGATCTGATTTGCAGTGTAATGTTGACTTGAAGCCCTTTTCATAATTTGTCTATAACACCGTTTGCTGGTCGTTTGAGGCTTGCCAGATCATGATTTTGGTTGATATTGGTCACCATGTGCTAAAACTCTATAAATACCTCTTTTGGAACGATTTAATGCAATTGGAATATCAGAAATGGATTTATCTCTAGCCATAACCTTCCAAATTCTTAAAATATCTACATACGAAAATTGCATAGACTTCGGCATCAATATAACCAGTAAATATTACTTCAAACCTTTTATAGCAACTTAAAGACACTCCCCTTTGATGATGCGATCACTTCCTCTCAAGAAATTGCATAACTCTTACATTTGTGCCAATACTTTTGAGGCATGGAAAGATTGAAAAGTTTCAACTTGTTGATGTTGGACCATTTTATTTAATTTTTCCTTGAAATTTTGTACCCTACAATTTTTCTGTATGGCTTTAAGAACATATATTTGAAAAGAATTAGTGAAAATTAACTGAATACTGTTGCTTTTTCGTGAATTGCCTCTGTGTCTAAACTTTTGTGGAGGACTGTATTTGAATGCTTCTCATTCTAAGTTTACTAAATATGTAGAATATAGAAAATAGGTGAAAGGTAGGACTTGCATAAGTGTTTCAAATGGCAAACTATGCAAAATATAGGGTATGATTTACCATACGTTGCCTCTTGGCGAGTTTTAAAAAAAGTCGCCAAATTGAAAATGAAGTCAAATGGCTGTGTCGCTCAATCCAAAATGGTGTCAAAACGCCATGTTACCAAATCTAAACGGTCACTAGGATTGCCGGAAAACCAAGTCACCGGGTTGCATTCAGCGCCAAATCGTCAACTATCAAAAATCGAGGCCTCATGCAGTAAACCTGAACCTATATTCATTTCTAATCAGTGCAAATTTAACTATTACGAATTGAAAATCCATAAAATAAAGAATACAGTTCCTGCTTAACGCGTCTCGACATAAGCAGTAGGATAATGACATGACAAGTATTGTAGCTCTTTATAAATAATAAAATGTTTTAAGTTTCATAGCACAATATCACTTTACAAGGATTTTCTTGATTATGCATCTGAAATAGCTTTTTGCAAGAGCATATTTTAACTGCCTTACTTTGAGGCACGGATTGCATGGTAATTCAAGGTGTTGGCGAGCGTAAGCGAGCAGGGGGTGGAGCCCCCTAGTATATTATGTGTATATTATAACGTAGTATATTATAATGTGTTCATTTGGTTAATAAATAAAATTGCCAAATGATTTGGTCGGTTATAAATAACCAGAAGGCGTTTTCCGTCATTGTTCACCTCGATGCACTAGGTATTTCTTAACACAATAGGTAACTTAACTCCGTTTCGACAAATTTTACAGTTGCGTCATTATTCCACCAGAGTAATGATATAAACTGTGGCTCATGGCAAGAAAACTTGTTAATCGAAATTTTAGTTTTTTTCTTTTTCTTTGTTAATAATTTTACAAAAAATCTGAAAAATTCAAAACATACCTTAATTGATCTAAATAAACAAGGTAAAAGTTAAAAAATATTATTGTTTATTCATTTCGAAGTTGTTTTTAATTGGTTAAATTCTTATCACCTCTTCTCAAATGCAAATAATTTCTTTACCCAGAGTAAACGTGTCTTTTAAACGTTTTCCAGATTTGCATTCTTGTGTGAAATCGTAAATTGGGAGTTTTCAGATTTAATAGGGCAAAAATTTTGAAGTGAAGATTCCATATAAATTTCTAAATGAGAAAATGTACACTGTTATACTTCTAACAGAGATTTTTCATAACTCTAGTTCCATCCTGTTGTTAATTTGTTTCTTTAATTTTCACAGTTTTATTAAAAAATTTTATATAAATTTATTGCAATACGTTCTTAATTTCACATTTTAAAACTGTTCGTTTTAAAGTGCATTTTTACCTCTCTTATTTTCTCATAAAAATTCAACATGTATAAAAAAAATTAAGGTAGAAAATAATGATCGAAAACTTTTCAGAAATATCTACGCAGTATAATATGTACAGGGTGGTTAAAATTAAGCTGACGGTAATCAGAGGCTCGTAGCTCAGGTTCTACTAAAAGGATATGAATGAAATTTTAAATACATGTTATGTAAATCATGTTTCCAAGGTTTCGGTCGAAAAAGTAATCGTTTTAAATGTTGCCAATAGATGGCGCTGTACTGCTAAAACCATATGCAAATGAGTAATTTCGCTTTAACCTTTAACTGCTGTATGCGGTCTGACAGATGGTGAGTCATTTTTTGTAAAATGCTTCCACTCCCTAAGATATATAATCTTTGACTTTTATATTAATTTTTCCAATGCTTTGTTTCTTAAATTTTAAATTGATGTTCACTACTTTGTTTGGCGCAGTATTTACCACGTATTTCTCTTGCGCTAAAATTATCAAACCATCCAACCGCAGCAGTTAAGAGAAAATTCTGAAAAGTTGAACCACCCCTGATTCACATTATCTCCGATTTTCCCCAAAAAATTTCCTGTTGCTACTATCCTTACTAGATGATAAACTCTGAAATTATTTGTTCCGCAATTGTACCGTTCAAATTCTATGACCTATCAAAGATCACCTTTAAAAATGAAAAAATTGGTGTTTTTGGGACACATGAAAACTATTTTTATCCATATATAACTTCGCAAGCAACTCACCGCCTGCTTATCTTCTGTTATGGAATGTACTAGAATACATCTTTATAAAACGTATTAAAAGTTTTTGGCAAGTCGATTGCCTAAGGTCATTCAAGATCACAAAGTGTCCAGATTTTCATTTTTTTTACCTTTTTCAAGCCTGAATTATATCTTGCGCGTTTGATTTGCTACTGCAAACAAGGTGTCATTGGATAGCGCTATATTAGTAGTAAATATTAATACATAAAACATTTCGGCAAGTTGAACACGTTGGAAGTTATTTGGATGCATTTCTGTTTTCATTCCATTCATGTTTTCAAAAATTAATCTGTCTAGGAACTTTGACTGGATTGGCTCCAGAAAGTTGCAAAGAACCTAAGATAAACGAGCATAGGTGACCTGTGTCGAATCATCCCGCAAAGGCCACTTAAACTCATCAGCTCCTCTCTGATGAATAGCGCAGTTTGGCGCTTGTGTTGCCCTTACGCCAAACAAATTTTAAACACAACTAACCAACCTCTCTGATGAAGAAATGTCATTTTAAACACGTCATCCCCACAATCTTCCAGCCGTTTTCCAATGAAAACCTGTTTATAGTACAGGACTGCGTAAAAAGAATGAGGCATGGGGGGTTAAACAACAGCAACTATTACACATCCCCCCAAGTAAAGCTGGGTTAGTCAACCAATTAAAAGATGTGACGGGGGTCAGAAAGGTCTGGAGAAAGTTGAGATCGAGGGAAACGGGGAGACGTTTTTTCGGTGTGTAGGAGTGAAGACTGTGGTTTTGGAGCGGAGAAGGGTTCTTAAAGGAGCGAGAGATGACCCACTGCCGATCGCTTACCCCTGAAATTCCATGTGAGTTAATTACCTTTCTTCCTCTATTCTCGGCCTGCTTCGATTTAAGTAACTATAACAATGCCTGAATTTAATTGCATATTTTAGTATTTATTGAATATTTACCTATTTGGAGAATTTTTACCTTTTATTTCATTTTAATTTTAATACTTGGATGCATGACAGTAAACTTGTGTTACTGTCATTTGAGGAATTTAATCTGTGCGTTTATAGTGTATATTGAATAAACTAGTAGATTGATTATGCCGGCCTGGTTATTTTGGTTTGAAATTTAAAATTATGAAGTATTTTAACTTTGGTTTATCTGATGTTGTTAATTTAATACTCTAACATCTTACGGTCCAACGCCTTTTACCAAATCACACTAAAGATCACGACAGCAATCAGTTCCAAGAACAAGTCAGACCAAACCCTAAAGATGAAGACAATATCACTTAGCTGAAAATTTATAACTCTGATGTTTTGCCCAGAAGAAAATTACACATCAACGTTTGAAACTGCAGAGGATTTGTCCCTACATATTGCTAGAGGAGAACACCAAATTCCGAAAATAATCAAAGGTCAAGACAAATCCAGGAGCGCATTTCCAAAAAGAATAGAAGCAATGACAAAAAAGACCATTTATGAAATTACTACAGAGTTTGAAGAACCCACTATAGAGAATAGAAATAACATCTATTCAAGCCATCTAAATACCTGATTGTCTCTAATGATACCAAGATAAAGTTCGTCATCTTGTTCAATGACTTTATCTTCAATAACACTGCATATTTCAGTCGTAACTTTCATTCTGTGAAAATGTGACATAACTTGTTCCTATGTCAAATATTCATTTGAACAAAATTTCTTCTTTCCATCAACTGTGAGATTTCTCATCATATTTACAATAGTTTGTGGTGTTTTATTTTCTTTGTTGAAGCATTCTAAACTGTTTTTGATTTTGGTTCAAACGTGCAAATTCCCTTTTGGGTTTCAGTGCCAATCCTTCTTTGCATACAAGACTTGAATAGATGTAATTTTTATTCTCTGTAGTGGGTTCATCAAAAGCTGCTGTAATTTCATAATTGGTCTTTTTTGTCATTGCTTCCATTCTTGTTGAAAATGCACTTCTGGCTTTGTCTTGACCAGTGATTATTTTAGAAATTTGGTGTCCTCCTCTAGCAATATGTTGGGACAAATCCTCTGCAGTTTGAAACGTTGATGAGCAATTTTCTTCTGGAAAAAACATCAGAGTTATAAATTTATGGCGGAGTGATATTATATTCGTCTTTAGGATTTGGTCTGACTTGTGCCTGGAACTAATTGTGTGGGTAATGGAGAATTCACAGTTGAAATCCAAATTACTGTCTCCCACCAAATGGAGAATATAATAAAAGAGATAAAGCTAATTTCTTATCAAGACTACGGATATGAAATTAAGCCCCGTTCTTTTTAAGCTGTCCTGTACGATAAACCACTGGCAGATTATGGGGAGGACGTGTTTAAAATGAAATTTTTTCATCAGAGAGGAGCTGATGAATTTAAGTGGCCATTGAGTGATGATATCGATACAGTGCACAGAAGCTCAGTTTTCTTTGGTCTTTTGTAACTTTCTGGATCTGATCCAATCAAAGTTCCTGGCTTAAAAGACATACTACAAGCAATTGTTATAAAAATGAGAAAGAGAGAACAGATTAATTTTTGAAAGCATGGATGAAAACAGAAATGCATCAATATATAAGGACCCATATAGCACACATCTTCTCAGGGAAGTCCCTAAGAAGTCCCCAGTCATCCCAGGGACTGAGAATGACTTCCTAGGGACATCACTGGGAGGATGTCTGCTATATAAGGATATGGGTGCAAACAAAATAAATCATTTATTTCTTCTCTTCAACTTGCCTCAATAAAGTTTCATATCTCATTAAGTATAATAAAATAATTTTTAAATAGTCCTAGAGGTGAATCAATATATTATTTCCGCAGCATGATATACGAGCTCAAATGTGTGTCAAATTCGGAGATTTTTTGATTTTGGCACCAAATAACTTCAACTTGCCGAAATGTTTTATGTCTTAATAATTAGTACTAATATAGCGCTATCCAATGACACTTTGTAGTGACAAATCAAACGCGCAAGATATAATTCAGGCTTGAAAAGGGTAAAAAACATGAAATCCTGGACATTTCGTGACCTTGAGCAATTGACTTGCCATGAATTTTTATGTTTCATAAAGATCTATTTTAGTACATTCCATAACAGAAGAAATGCAGGCGGCAAGTTGCTTGCGAAGTTTTATACCTATAAAAATAGTTTTCATGTGTCACAAAAACACAATTTTTTTCATTTTTAAAGGTGATCTTTGATAGGTCATAGAATTTGAACGGTACAGCTAAGGAACAAATAATTTCAGATTTTATCATCAAACAAGATTAGTAGCACCTGATAATTTCTTGGGCAAAATCGGAGATGGTGTGACTCACCCCCTTGTAATCCGAGAGGCGACTGCAATATTTGGACCCTATCGAACATCATTCTGAATTTTTTATAAAAATTGGAGAAAAGTGAGTAGATTACGAATCCACTAGTCTGCCGTGGCAAAAATGGCAGAAACTGATCAAAAATCGACTTTTAATGAGTTGAACTAAACTCCGATCGCCAAATATGTCGTAACTTGCCAAAAAGAGAACAAACTTTTTCGTCTGGCAACCCACTGCATTTTGATTTTCAATAAGAAAAAGCGCAAACGATTTTTGATCTCTGGCTCGGAAAACTTGTATCTTTTAAAAGTAAGCCAAATTGGTGACATCAATTACGTCATCAGTGGCGTAATGTTTATTGCCAATTTGGCTCATTTGTGAAAGATGCAAGTTAGCCATCGCCACACTTCCGAATCGGCTGTAACCTTCTTAATTGAAAATTAAAGAGTGAGGGTTACCAAATAAAAAAATGCTCATTATTTGGCAAGTTATGGCGCAATTGACAACTGGATTTAGTTCAACTTATTAAAGTCGATTTTTGACTAGTTTCGGCCATTTTTGCCACTGCAGACCCCCCAGTGAAATTTTTAATCAACTCACTTTTCTCCAACTTCTATAAAAAATTCAGAAGGATGTTCGATGGGGTCCAAAAATTGCAGTCGCCTCTCAGTCTATTATGTTAAGTGGCTCAATCTCTCAGAATCTTGCTCTTAAAGGTTAAAAGCAATACGTGTGGATCGTAACCGTGTTCTGGATGTTGCACCGGGAAGAGGACAAGTAACTGAGTTGGCGAATGTGGAGGAAATGGCAAGCTCTTCAAATGCTGTTGTAAAGTGGCAGCTCAATAGCACTTGCACTGGACTTTATTGATTTTCTAGCAAGGACGCAAGTGGATGAGTTCTTGCCATGGCTTATCTTATGAACTGACGATGCTCATCATTATCAATTAGATGCTGCTATGAACACACAAAATTACCGTATATTATATTCCACCAATCCTTATGACATGCAACAACAGCCGCTACATTCCCCATTCCTCATGACATGGTCTGAGCAGCATGATACTCGGATCAGTACTCATATAACTTCTGGCGTGGAGTTTTCTCAAAGATCGCGTTTATCAAAGACGTGTAACTAACGAAGGGGACTTGAAAACCAGCATCGTTCACCATGTCTCCATCATTCCTACTGATACGTTGCGTGAGGCCGTTGTTAAGGAGGTGGAACGCTTTCAGCATATTCTTAACCAGAAAGGTGTGCACATAGAGCATAGAAGTGTGTAAATAAATAAAATAATCAGTAGTTTGATTTTTGAACAGTTATCTTGCTTTTTTCATCATTACAGCGCCTCCTGTAGGCAACATTACGAACTATTTTTTTCTGACGGAAACCTCAGCCGCATGATCTATGTAACCTATATTTGAAGTTTCATTCGGATTCATTCCGTAGAACCAGAGCTACGAGCCTCTTGAGTACCGTCAGTTTAATTTTAACCACCCTGTATAATACAAGACGAGACCGAAAAGTAAGGTGACTGATGTCATAATAATCACTGCATTACATATTTTCAGATAAATACATCACTGCCTTTCAAAGTAGTTCCCGCCGTCTACAATACACTTCTGACAACGTTCATACAAGTTCTTGAAACTTCTGAAAAAGTCCTCCTTTGAGACTGTCTTAAGTTCCTTGGTAACAGCAGCTTGAATGTTTGAGATGCTTGAAAATTGGTTTCCCTTCAGTGCCAATTTCAGTCTTGGAAAGATGAAAAAATTCTTATTCCCCTGATCTAACACCAGCAGATTTTTTCCTCTTTCCACGACTGAAATTGGCACTGAAGGGAAGCCGATTTTCAAGCATCTCATACATTCAAGCTGCTTTTACCAAGGAACTTAAGACAGTCTTAAAGGAGGACTTTTTGAGAAGTTTCAAGAACTTGTATGAACGCTGTCAGAAGTGTATTGTTGACGGCAGGGAACTACTTTGAAGGACACTGATGTATTTATCTGCAAATATATAATACAGTGATTATTATGACATCAGTCACCTTACTTTTCAGTCTTACCTTGTATAAATTAATTTCGTGTAATGCGTGCAATAACACAGCCAGTTGTTTCAATCCTGTGTTCAGGGAGAGGATCCTTCCTCGAGTGGTGCATCAAAAAGGTGCAGGTGCTTTTGGTACTTTTGAAGTGACCCACGATATAACCAAATTCACACGTGCCAACCTCTTCAGCGAGATTGGAAAGAAGACGCCCATTGCAGTCAGGTTCTCAAATACCGGTGAGTAAACGCAATCTTGTGTGACGCATGTTTTTATTCTTCTCAATGCAAATTTGTTTTTTCTTTGTTATGCCTCCACGTTGATCCAAGTTAGTCAGTAAGTTTTTGTGGTGCAGAAGCAACACTAGGGCCATGCTGCCCACGTCAATCCAAGCCCTAAGTACTTAAATCCAAAAAAGAAAGATCTCACTCATATATCAGAAACTGAATACTGACCCCTAGAACGAGAAAGGTATAGGTTGTGAGTGTCAAAAGAACACTTTTCGATCTTTGTTTTCAAATTAAGTAGACACAGTGGTGTTTGTGGCATAATATTTCTTTGATATTGGGAATTCTTCGTAGTGTTTCCATAGTTTTCTCTCATTCGTTACGCCAAAGCGGAAGTTTCTCTTTGAAAGATCCGCTCCCCTTCTTGACATTGGTCTAACAGCTTCTGCTATTTATGCTAGTCCATACGGGACTCCCCTTTCCATAGAGCCAAATTAGTCAGAGCAAAACAATATCGTGCACAAGACAATATCTGCAACAAAGAAACCAACAACGTCTGGAATGGAGGTTATTTGATGCCAATTGTTTTACAAGAGTCAATGATTATTTTAGAATGGGCATTTGAGGCACTCTCCAATCAGTTTCTTTGTTATTTCCATATCAATTGTACAAGAGTTATAGGGTCTGGCTAAAGGGTAGCAGTTATTTTGCCATAAAAGTATTGAAAAGTGGATTGTAAGGGTGGAAACGACAAATCTTTTGTCAACATATGGTATTTCATAACATAGTATCTATTAATAGTATCATAGTATCTTTTAATAACAGGAAGTCCAATTTATTATATCGACAGGCGTAAATTTGAATGATCACACAAGTAATAAATTCACCTATTCGATGGCATATAGTAGGTCTCTATAAATTTGAGTGTTAGCAGATGATTAAAATGGGAAAATTAACACTTATCTCTCTCTCTTTAAAACACATTTGAAAAAATTACCATCTCTTTCATAATGTGCTAACTATGGAAGAATCAGTAGAAGGTTTGCCTTTAACCTTTTTATCCGCCATTCTAGAGTTTTCCAGAGTAACAACCACTACTTATTTGCTAAGTCTTCAAATAGTTGCTCATTTGATATTGAAATACTACTAACATACTAAATTTGAAAATACCGATTCTATATCGGTCATAGGCTCCCGGATACCTTATTGGTCAGTATATCTCAACTTAATTACTGTAAATGTTTATTTCAAGTTTAAAAATTCTTGCAAATGCCTAAATTTTAAGTTGTTCTACACAAATTGAAACACTTTTTTAATCATTAAAGAAAGCTTACGAAAAATGAATTTATATGATTTTTTCTCCTAACAACAAATCGGAAGTTCCAAACCTTACGACAAATATTAAAAAAATAAATGTAGTTTTCTATGTTCCACTAAAAGTTTTCCTAAACCTACTCCACTAAAGTTACTTCTTTTAAGTTGTTTATGCATAATTTACACATTTACAACAGGTTCTGAGTTGAATTTACCCGACATGGTGCGTGGCGTAAAGGGCTTTGCGGTCAAGTTCTACACTGAGGATGGGAACTGGGATCTGGTCGGGATCAACAGTCCAATATTTCATATACGAGATCCAATACTTTTTTCCAGTTTAGAACACTCGAGAGGGAGAAACCCAGTCACGAACTTGAAGGTACGACTATGGTGTGTAGTGCACTAATACACCATTACTATTTATGCATAACATAGACCGGAAGGACCCTGTCAGCTGTCTGGAGGGTTTTCCGGGTTTCCTCGCACTCAAGACACATATGCGTGGTAATTTCCCTCTTTAAATATCTACATATATCTTTATAGTATATATGTAACCGTACCTTGTATGTAAGCAATCATGGATGAGTAAAAACAAAAGTTTATTTCCAGAGACAAGAGAGGAGAGGGGTGACGTTTGGCTAACGCCAAGAGTTGTTTATATCAAAAGTTGTGGCAAACCGGAGTACGGAACTTTTTTATGTTTACTAGTGACACTCGATGATTCAAGGCGCCTCCCGCTAACACCGGAAATACTAGAGAATTCTAAATCGAAAATTAAAGGTTTCAAAATGAATACATTATATATATCTTTAATAACAATCTATTTTTGTATTGCCTTTAATTTAATTTTCCTTTTCAAATATCGTCTCCTTTATTTTATTTCCCTTTTCAGATCATCACTTTAATTCCATTTTCTTTTTCCATAGTGAGCTTCATTCTTAATATTCATTATTGCTTGTCATAGTATCAGACTGATTTAGTTCCCCCACCCTGGATATATTCATTTCTGCTGCGTTAGCAACTGCAACCGTCCCATACAATGCGTGTTTTTCAGAACTTCCAAGAGACGACGACACTACGAATTGTTTTTTATTAATTCCATTTCCATCCGCTGTGCTTATAAAATGCACACCTTATTCAAATAACTTAATGAATAATTTTCATGATTGCAACTTAAAAGACTTTTTCCAGACTCGCTACATACTGTTAATTTTAAAAATGTTTTGAACATTACACATTGTTGTAACTATGTTTTGGTTCTATGTGTAGCCTTTGCACAATGAAAGAAACAATTTTACATATACTGATTGCTTATGGGGGATTCCTCCTAATAATCCCAATTTAGTACAAGTACTCAAAAGTAATTAAACGCGACTGTTTGGCGAAAACCATTAAATATCTTTTTATGGCTGAACACTTTTTAACTTT
This sequence comes from Linyphia triangularis, assembly GCA_963978545.1. NCBI lineage: Eukaryota > Metazoa > Arthropoda > Arachnida > Araneae > Linyphiidae > Linyphia > Linyphia triangularis. The sequence continues at coordinate 40,695,259 of OZ021733.1, read as the reverse complement.
ATTTTTTTACCATGTCTAGTTGTCTATTGGGAGATATACTTCGAGGGACATCAACATTTTTATCGGATGTATTGACTGCATGAATTGGCAATTTACATTTTATGGGTGGTTTTCGGTGTGCGAGTAGTATTTGTTGGAGTAAATCACGGCCACTATCCTAGATATCTCATTTTTATTCTAAACTTTTAGCAATTAACTGACAAGGGGACCTTACGGTCTAGGAAATTCAGATCGGGATGAGACTCGGCAGATTGGTTGTATACTTTAAGGGTATCCACACAGTAAAGCAATAAAGAGCACTAGCCAGAAGATCCCGAGAAAACAGGCTCTGAAGTGGTAGGCGCAGGCTTATATACTAGTAGAGATTTTTGCTCTGCAACTACCCGGTGGCTAACATAAGAGGTCAGCATTCTGGGCTCCCGTACGGACGATCCGAGATCGATGCCTCGTGAGGTAATTTTTTTTTTCCAATTTATAAAGTGACTGTTACAGTTAATTGAAATTTAAATTAAAGATAATACTTTATTTGCAGTTGTAGAGCAAAAATCTCTACTAGTATATAAGCTGCGCTTAACACTTTAGAGCCTGTTTTCTTGGAAACTTCTGGCTAGTAGGTTTTATTGCTTTACTGTGTAGATACCTCTCAGATGTACTACCAATCTGCCGAGTCTCATCCCGATTTGAATTTCCGAGACCGTAAGGTCCCCTTGTGAATAGAAATCAAAATATACAGCGTGTCCCCGTATAACCTGGCCGACCTTTATTTTCAACACCGTTGGTGCTAGATGCATAGTCAAAATTGAAAAAATACTTTAAATAGTTAAAATATTTTAACTGAATAGTTTTTACATTAGCAAAGGGATTGGTATAAAAATTATGGATTATAAATTTGTATACGGTCCCCAGTTCCACCAACTCATATTTAGAAAAATGTTGCCCATGAAAAAACATTCCAAATAAAAAAAAAGTGAAATTTTTTCGACCAATAGCAACGGTGTTATTAGAGTTTAAAGTTTTAACGCTATTTGGGGGGCCCGTACATAAATTGAAATGAGAAAATATTGTCTTATCGGAATAAGAGCAAGCTTCTAGACTAGGTTTGATTACGGCAAACAAGTTGTTGTTCATCGCCTAAATGCTCGAAATGTTTTCCTTCGACTAAAATACCTAAGCGCACACGAGATTCAAATTCATCTTCAAAATTTTTCAGCATTACAGGCGTAATATACCTGGCAGCGGATAAAGTTCGATTCGGCAAATCTAATAGACTCGTCGATTTTTTTTTCATAGACCTTGCTTTTCAATAATCCTCAAAGAAAGAAATCTAAAGGACTTAGATTTGAAGATCTAGGAGGCCATTCTACCGTACCTCCATAGCCTATTATGTTGTCTTAAAACATGTGTAGTATTGTTCGGCAGGAAGCTGCTTGTGGGGTGGTGCATCATCCTGTTGAAACCACATCTTTATAAGGTTTGAAGGTCTGCTAACACGACATGGTCATCCAGAAAGTCAGACAATGGTCCCTGTAACAGGTTCGCATACTTTTTACCTGTTAATGTATCAGCAAAAAAGAAAGGTCCTACTAACGCTTCCTTCCATATGCTACACCAAACATTAACGGACCATCGCAGTTGAAGCTTGTTTGGACGGATTTCATGGGGATTTTGCAGGGACCAAAAGTGTGTGTTTTGAATATTTACTACCTCAGTTCTTAAAAACGTGCACTCATCAGAAACTAGAATGTTATTCATAAATAATGAATCCAATTCTAGCTTGTTTATGAGGAAATTGCAGAAATCAAACCATCTATTTTCATCCGCGGGCAAAAACTCTTGCACCAATCATGGCGATAAGAATGTGCACCATGTCGATTTAAGACTCTCCACACATGGGTTTTTGAGTATCCACATGCTTCACTAATATCCTTGACACTGAATAAGGGAAAGCAACAGCAAATCCCACTAATGTCCTTGACACTGAATAAGGGAAAGCAACAGCAAAGCCTAAAATACCACTCTTGAATTTTCGGATCACGGACGTCTTCTTATGCTACCCATTTCTCGCAAACGCTTTACAACATTTAAAAATTTGGAAATTTTTAGAAATTTACCATTGGAAATTAAGCATTTGGAAATTTAATTGCATATTGTCTTGCAGCCACTCGCCTATTTCGATTACATAGTAATATTAGAGAATAATTTTCCAAACGCAATTGCTCTTTCCCTGTATTTCATTTTGTGTACATGCCATTAAAATATGTTAATGACCACGGGTGTAAAGTGGTATAAGTCACTAAATTCAATTTTTCGTATCTCCATGAATATTGGTAGTACAAATTTCGATTATTTTTTGTTTGAAATGTTTTTTCATGGGCAACATTTTTCTAAATATGAGTTGAGGGAATTGGGGACCATATAAAAATTTACAATCCGTAATTTTTATACCAACCCCTTTCCGAACTTAATAACTATTCAGTAAAAATATTTTAACGATTTAAAACATTTCTTCAATTGGAACTATGCACTTAGGACCAACGGTATCGAAAATAAAGGTCAGCCATGTTATACGGGGACACGCTGTATATTACTTGATAATTTAAGCATTAATAAATATTAAAAGAAACTATCTGACACTTCAAAGGAGACACTCGTAATCTCCTTAACCCGAGAGTCAGTGACAGAAAAAAAATCATTCTATTTAGAAAAATGTCCGTATAATAATACTCAGCATCAGTAATTGGAATGTCAGCCATAATTCTGCTGGTAGATGGGTCAATGAGGAGATCTTGAAAAGTTAAACTATTATTCACTAGTCAAATAAATTACATGCGTCTTTCCCTGGAAACATAACCTTATTCTTTTTTAACAAGACAGGGGTTTTCAATAGTCGTCTCTATCAATAGATTGTGCAAATGAGAATAAAGTTGAAATAATAACTTCTATTGATGGCAGGATTTCGAATCATTTTGGGACTTCAGTAGCCTACGACCAGAGACCACTTTCCAGTTGACATGGAACAATGCGGACCGTGGAATTCCGGACGGTCATAGGCACATGGACGGTTTTGGAGGCCATACCTTCAAGCTAGTCAACATCGTTAACGAGAATGTCTACTGCAAGTTCCATTACAAGGTAATCTTAGGACTATCTTGTAATGAATAATTTACTATCATGGGCAGAAGGTTATTGAAAATTTGGTGGATATTTTAGATTTGTAATTAAGATTACAATTAGTTTCTGTTAAAAGTTTAAAAAAGTAAGTTAATAGTAGTTCAGACGGTCCAGAAGGAAAATTTCAAATTATCTTATAAATTGTCATTGCATTGTCACTATAATTTTTGATTACTCTACCGTTGCATTAAAATACTTTGCGCTTTTTCAATCTCATGGGTGTTGAATAACATTTAAGAATCTTTATTGGAAAGAATTATAATTAAATGGGACTCAATATCAATAAAATATTTTCTTTTTAGTTAAATTGTTATTTTCTTTGCAACAAGAGACTACGAAATGATCGGGTGATCTTGGAGAAACTTTTACAGGTCGTAGGTTGACCTAATTTAATCGAAAAGAGAATGAAATTTGAGGTCTCTAAATTTATTAGTTTTAAGTATACAGCAATTTGAAGATATCGAGAGAGAAATATTGCGAAATTTGTTCATTTTTACCTTTATTAAAAGTTTTTATCTCCAAAATTATAGCAAACCCCCCAAAAAAATTCTGAAATTTTGTATTTTTCATTCTTTTCATATGTTTGATTATTTAACAAAAATCAGAAAAATCTAAATCGCAAAGGTCCGATAATAATTTGTGTTGGTTGATTTGACTCGGATTGACTAAATATGTGTTGTGTATTTTAGCACGAAGACGAAGGAATTTTATCAATATGCAATATGCATACAGAGTGTTCAAAAAGTGATTTTCAAAAACAATTAAAACTGTATTTAAAATAAAATTCAGGTTCATTTACTAAATTATATTGACTGTGCAATAAAAAGTTTCAATCTTCTGTGAGTAACCATTTCCGGATGTTCATTTTAAAAAATAGGGAACCATTATTAAGACACCCTGCGAAAGTAAAACACCTGATGATTTTACTTACAGATAAATGAAATTCAAATACAATATGATATCACATTTTTCATCCCACAACTCTCATTGAGATAAGAAGCATCTTTCAAAAACCAGCTAGATGTAAAAAAAAAAATCCAAGTAAAATGGTCAGAAAAAGAATAGAAATGTAATGTTTGGTGCCAAGCGGACGTTTTTAGTTTCTTTGGGGTACTTGTACACAATGAACTAAATTGAGATTATTGGGAGGAATCCCCATAGGCTATTATTATTTGGCAGGCTAGAAATATTTCAGAATAAACCTCATTTCATATGCTTGAGCTACTTTGTAACCATTGCACTGAATTGAGTATAAAAATTCTAGTCTGCTAAGTACTGATTACATATGGGGATTCCTCCCAATAATCCCAATTTAGTTCATTGTGTACAAGAACCCCAAAGAAGTTAAACGTGGCCTTTTGGCGACAAACATTAGATTTCATGCCTTTTTTCAGGCTGACTATTTTACTTGGCGTTTTTAGTTCTTTTTTACAACGTTCGTTCGCTTATTTGCTTGCTTGCTTACTTTATATTTATTTATTTTATATTTATTTATTTTATATTTATTTATTTTATATTTATTTATTTTATATTTATTTATTTATTTATTTATTTATTTATTTATTTAAAATATCCTCTTAGTTGCTATACTAAATGAATAAAATACGGTCGATGTTTGTTTTAGTGTAAATAAAATTGTAGTTCTCTAAACGCAATATATAGTAAATTACAACACCTTTAGATTCACATACTATAGAAATTGTAGCTGAAAACTGCATTTCGTGAAACAAGTCTACTATTTGGCACATTGATAGAATATGTCATTCTGATCATTTTAAGAAGTGGAGCCACACGGATTTCACTTTCGGTCGAGTTTTATACTAGTTCAGGGGGGGGGGGGCTGTTTGACAGTGGGGTCACAGTCAAGCACCTGAACTCTAGAGACATGTGTAATACGTTAAATTATTAGCCTTCGATGAAAGAGAAAAAAAATGGTAAAAAAAGTTCTTTCGACCAGAAGTTTATCTATAACAGCTTAAACTACATGTATAAAAAATATGCTATCAATAAAAAGGGAATTTTGATTATGTTTTATGATGAACTAAAATTAAAAAAATACTTCCAGTCGAAGTTTTAGACTTATTTAACGTTAGACTTAAAAAAGCGTTTCTTTAAATTTTACCACTTTCATATAAAGGATCACAATTAAAAACTAATACATGTTTCATCAAATTATAAGGATGGATAGGCTGAATATATAAAAAATTTCATTCGGAAGTGAATGAAATTCCGACCGAAAGTCTGCTTATAAAGAACTGATATTTCCCATATAACATTATGGGTCATTCCATGTCAAATCAACACAAAAAAAGTGACATTTTCAACCCGACCCCTTCAGAATTTAATAAAATTTTGCTCACTTGTTGAGTTTATAGAGAAAAGAAAAAATAGCCAATATTAGGTTTGAATATCGTTTGGTTTCTGAAATGCGGAGCTTCAAAAATGGGCCAAAAGGTCAAAATTTCGCATTTCTTGCTTTTTATATATGGTTATAATTTTGTCCCTACTTATCATAAAACATTGATTTTGGTGTCAAAAAAAAGATAAAGATTTGATCTTTCTAATGATGTAATATTTATGGATATTTTTTTTTAAATTTTCATTTCAAGGTCAAACGATTTGACCTTTGACCTTGAATATCTCAAAAAAGGGTATTTTATTTTTATAGTCTTTGAGTGTGAACTGGAGAATCCCATATACGCATATCCTAATGTAGTCGAATATACGGGGAATCAAGTGTAAATTGACTAGTTTTAAAAAGGAAGGAAATAGTGAAGATTTTCATCTTGGTTCTTTTATTCAATTGCGTAGCCAGGGGAAAGTATATGGGAATATATCCCATACATCCAAGCCATACTAACACCATATTACAAGAATTACGTACAAGCAGTGGATTAATATTGATAGGTCTACACTTGAAACTTTGTTGAGCCCTTGTGATGACTTTATTGATTCGTTTCTGTTGTTGTTGTTGTTTCTAATCTCCCTTTTGTCTGACGAAGTCAGACAATATCAGTGAAGCCATTGACATTAATGAAGTCTGACACTAGTTGTGGACAGTTATAAATGTCCTCCCAGTCCAGTCCAAGGCAGTCCAAAATGTGCTGAGGTGATGCCTGTTCTTTTTGGCATTACAGGTTTACTGAATAAACTTACCAAACTTATACGGCATTCATTCATTGCTAAGGAACAATCGTCTTTTTTTAGTGCTTCTAAACAAAATCTGAAATCAGCTGAATATGTAGTAGTTTGTGATTTTTCTGAAAATTACTCCTTTATTCTTCAAGATGCAATTCAAGGATTCCACTGGAAAAATTCGCAAGTGACTATACATCCATTTGTGGTTTATTATAGAAGAGAAACTGACCAAGTCGTAGACAATTTTAATTTCGTAGTAATTTCTGACTGTCTCCACCATGACGCCCCCTCCCCCCCCCCCTCCCCCCAACAGCAGTTTCCTTATTCCAAAGGCATTTGATCGAATTCATCGGAAGGAAAAAAATTCAAAGTGAAACCTAACAAACTTTTGTACTTTTCTGATGGTGCAGCTTCTCACTACAAAAATCGAAAATTTGTTATAAACCTGTGTTTCCATAAAAAAAGGTTTTAGAATTCAAGCAGAATGGAATTTTTCGCCACTGCCTATGGTAAAGGAGTTTTAGATGGCATTGGAGGTACAATAAAAGGGCTAGCCGCTCGTGCCAGTTTGCAGCGCCCATATAAAGATCAGATAATGACTTCTCGACAGTTATTTGAATGGGCAACTGCCAATATTGAAGGAATGCAGTTTGCATATGTAACTTCCTTACAGTATGAAAGAGAAAAAATCTTCCTTCAGAAACGATTCTTAACCGCCCGAACTATTCCAGGTACTCAAAAATTTCATGCATTTAGACCCATTTCTATCAAACAACTTCTGTGCAAAATGTATTCTAATTTCATGGTCGAAAAAAAGTCAAACAAAAAAAGAAATTAGAAAATCAATAGTTACATATGCAATGAATCAAGTGAAAAAGAGTCACAATAATTAATAGAAGTTACATATGTAAGGAAGTTACTTTTGTATCTGATAAATTAGTTTCAACAATAGTTTAAAGATAACGTATCAATAAAAAAACTAAGTATTTCTATTTTCGAAATATGATTTTTTTCAAATAATTTGTATGAACAAATGTTTCTGATTGCATGCAACATTCCTTTTAAATAATTATCTAAAAAGCTCATTATTACCAATTATCTATGTCATGTTTTTTAATTTTACAGCAAACGATGTTTGCATATTTAATGCAATGCTGAAAAATGTAATTTTTTTTCAATGTATAAGTAAACAATTAGTTTTTGCTCTTAAAGTTAAAAAGTTATACGAAATCAAAGATAAGTAATTATAATTTTTAGCTAATAATTAAGGCTAAAGTTTATTTGCTTTACATGTATATAAAGAGATTTTAAAAGGAAAAGCTATTTACATATAAACAGTTTTTGTAGGATTTGAGTGGGACTATAGTTACGATTGAAATTTATAACTTGGCATCCCATCGCGGTCCCAAAATGAGACTAATATATTTGTGTAGAGAATTGATGTAAGAATATTACATATTTTTTTGAAAAAAATAAAATACCCTTTTTTAAGATATTCAAGGTCAAAGGTCAAATTGTTTGACCTTAAAATGAAAATTTAAAAAAAATACACGTAAATAATGTATCAATAGACAGATCAAATCTTTTTCTTTCTTTTGACACCAAAATAAATATTTTATAATAATTAGGAAAAAAATTATACCCAAATATGCAAAGCAAGAAATACGAAATTTTGCCCTTTTGGTCCATTTTTGAAACTATATTTCGGAAACCAAACGAGATTCAAACCTAATATTTGTCATTTTTTTTCTCTATGAATCTAATAAGTGAACCAAATTATATGAAATTCTAAAGGGGTCGGGTTGGGAGCCGTGTTGATTTGACATGGAATGATCCTATAGTAGCTCATCTAGAGAGAAAAACTACATTTTGTTAAACTAGCTTGTAATTTGGCACATTGATAGAATGTCATTCTGATCATTTTAAGAAGTAGAGTCACTCGGATTTCACTTCCTGTCGAGTTTTTATACTAGTTCAAAGGGCCGATCAAACAGTATAGTTGTTAGTGTGCTAGCTTCTAGACCGCGAGGTTGCGTGTTCGAGTCCCGTGTTAGGCATGGGTGTTTGTAAATTAATGTTGGCTTATCTAATGACGAATGTTTCGGCGCATTATAGCCCTCGTGTTGTTGACGGTGCCAGATAATCTGAAAACAACCAACCAACTAGTTCAAAGTTAGGCATAAAATGTTCGTTATTAGCAATAAAAATAGTTATATGTGGGGTCACAGCCAAAACCATTAACTTTATAGACACGTGCAATATTTTAAATTATTACAATTGGATGAAAGATTTAAAAAAAAGTAGTAAACAAAAGTTCAACCAGAAGTTATTTGTATTTCGACCGGAAGTATATCTATAACAGCGTAAACTACACCCAACAGCTTAACTACATGTCTAAAACATACGCTATCAATAAAAAGGGAATTTTTAGGATGTTCTATGATGAACTAAAATTGAAAAGTGACTTCCGGTCGAAGTTTTAAACTTCTTAAAAGTTAGACTTAAGAACTGCTTTTCTTTAAATTTTACTACGAAAGCTGAAATTTTTAGGTTTTTTTATTGTTCACACTTTCAGATATTTAAATGTATTTTAGACTAGGTTTGATTGGTTGGTTGTTTTCGGATTATCTGGTGCCGTCAGCAACACGAGGGCTATAAGGCGCCGAAACATTCGTCATTTGACAAGCCAACATACATTTACAAACACCCATGCCTTACACGGGACTCAAACCCGCAACCTCACGTTCTAGAAGCTAGCACGCTAACCACTGTACCGTTTGGTCGGCTAGACTAGGTTTGAAGACTAGAAATATATTTTTTTTTTCACTTGTATGAGTCAATCCCAATTGAAACCCATGCATGTATTTTCAAGCGCAGTGCAATAGTAATCAAAGATTGGCTTAAATTTTTCACGAGTTTACGTTTATGTGACTGAAAGGTTAGCATTGACAGTTTATTTTTGCAACTTAAGAAACAAAATTCGATAAAATGTCATTTTAGTTACTTTTAGATTTTATTAAGTAGATTAAGTTAGATTTTATATTTAACTCAACAGAAGTTCGTTATATAACTATTTTTTAACATTTCATTAGGAAATAAAAACTATAAAACGAAAACTTTCCAAAAGATATGGTAATTTGTATTTTGAAATCGAGAGAAATAGCAATTAATATTATGTTGAAATTTTGAAAAATATCTTAATACAGAATGTCCCATATCTCTTTCGTATTGCTTCCCATTTTCAGACCAATCAAGGATTGAGGAATCTTCCAAATGACGTGGCCGAAAAGCTGATTGTTTCCGATCCCGATTACGCCATGAAAGATCTCTACAATGCAATTGCGAATGGGAACTTCCCCTCTTGGACACTTTATATACAAGTCATGACCTTCGAACAAGCCAGAACCTGGAAGTTCAACCCTTTTGACGTGACAAAGGTGCGTGCAACACTTGTAGTCTACGTACTTTTTTCTATATTTCCAAAGGAAACACGTCGAAATCGACAGTTAATTTTCATTTTGAATAAAGTCGTATCAAACACATGTATCACACAAGTTCTTCAAAATGCTAACAATAGGGAGCCAAAAAATATTCACGATAATTTCAACCAACCCACATTAGGGTATTTCCTCTAAAAGCTGGGCAATATTTTTATTTTTTTTAACCCTTTGCACTCCAGGCCTTTTTCGCGCGGAGGAATCAGCAACTCGAGACATTTTAGGTTCGGCTGGTGTTTATGGATTTGCTTCATAGAAACTAAACAGTCAATGGCCTTGCATCAAATTTCCGCATCACACCTAATGGTCCTCTCGTGGTTTGGCATCCAATCGTGTGGCGCCTGAGAGGCGCCACTGGAGTGCAAAGGGTTAATCTGAGAACCCAAACGTCATAGCGATTGATCAAAAGTTGACTTTTGCGCGAAGAATGCATTTCTCTTTTTTGTTACCATCGCAAGCATAATATTTTAATAAGCAAAATTTTAAGCTATTTGCTTTAATTTCAATTTCAATATACAGTATGTGTTTTCTTAAGGTCTATATTTAACAATTTTCTCTCTTAAAATTTATATTTATCTAAATTTAATTAGTAATTTGAATATTATTCAGTTATAAAACTCGGCAACTTTTTTTTTTTTGCAATATTCTATATTCACTAGTGTTTCTCTTGTACTATTGAGTCTTATTGAGTAGTTAATTTTATACTATTTTAAAGATCACATATTCTAGTTCCTTATACCTAAACACATTACCGGATATTTGCAATGCGGGTGTTACAAGTGTAGATGTACATGTCATTTTGAAGCACTTCAGCAACTTCATTTTTCCTATTTAATATTACGTATGAAAATCTGGAATAAGAATTACTTATCTCTGGCATTTGAATAACACCATATAAAATCGCAAAGCAACTAAATTGAAGGAAATATTTTAATATATTGAATACTTTAGATATTTTTTTGGTTTACCACAAAATACATTAAAGGAAAGTTAAGTTAATGAATTTAAGCTTGTAATGAGAATCAAAGGGTACTTTTAAAAAAAAAAAATATTTTTAAAGTGTATGAATTCTTAAAAAAATAACTAAGAAAAAAATTGTTGCTCAAAAATGATTTTAACCCATCTCCTGAATACACTGTCACAGATGCTTCGGCTGAATTAAAGCTGCAGGATCTATTAGATCACAAGACTAAACTTCTACTTACCCATTTGCAGGAAGTTGTAGAAACACTAAATATTAAATGAGGAAGGTCAGAATTAATAACAAAATATGGTTGTGACTGATCCCAACAAACGAAATATAAACAAACATTTCAAAATTTTAACGGGACAGACGTCAATATTTTTCAAAGTCTCTGATGCATTTACGATTACTTCAGTTCATGGAGTTCAACTGAAAAAATAGTCATTTGGAAAAACTCCACGCCTTCTTCTACTTGGGTTGGATTTATTTTGCGCAAAGGCAACACAAGGGCCAAACTGCGCCCTCTTCTAGTTGGGATTGTCAGACAAATTAAACTTCACAAAGAAAACCATAGATATAACATAACAAAACTTGATGTGGATTAAATCCAAACAAAGAGCAATTCACTCAAAATCACAAAAGGTGATGGAGGTGTAGAAGTTAAACATTATCATTGGCTATTGTTAGTGCCCAAGTATGCAATCCAATGCTGTTACTGACACAAAATCATAAAGTTTTACATTTGCGGTGCAACATAAAAAAAATAAAGATTTGACCAAAGACACTGGAGATTGATGAAAGCGTCCCCATTTGGATTATCTATTTTACATGCACGTATTTGTTTTTTTGAGAGCATACTTCATTTTTCATATCATACAAATTGCCTGTTGTTAAGAAGAGAAAACTGAAAACCAAGAAGAGTTCAGAAACAAGATTGATCTCCGTTGTTGAAATACAAAAACCTGGATTTAGAAACAGTAATGACGGCAATACAAGGAGATTTTTCAACAATCTGGAGTGGATGCCGAAACCATGGGAATTAATGTCCATTTGATTCACAGATTAAAGATGATTTTAAAGGTATTATCTAGTAGCTATCGAAATGATACAAAGAAATTTTCTAACTACACCATGGATAACATCCAAACTCTACGTACAGCTATACCCTTGGTATCCTAATGACTTCAAAAATGCATACAATTCTATTATACGGTCCCATAGTTGTAGGAAATGCCTTATTGTCGATTGGACAGTTATCAGAAGAAATTGTGAAGGCAAGGAATAAACATTATAGATTATATTGCTTAAATTAGTCAAGAAACTTTTCGAGAAAATAATGCGATACAGATGTGCTGAATAGGCTACTCTTGAGCTCTGAGCAAGTTCTCCTTAATACGTTTGCTGCTGATCACGCGCAAATTCGGAATATCAGGTTGTTCCCCAGTAACCTGTCCTGATCAGACTGCACCAGATCGCAGTTTCCTTTCATGCTGGAATTAACTGAAGTAACAAAATACTATTTGCCATGTGGCATATATATCAGATACATTTTGTCTTCCTCTATAAGGTTAAATGGAAGTTTATATTTTTAAAACACAGTTTCAGGTAATTCCAGTAAAGAACGGAAACTCCGATTGGGTACAGTCTGATCAGGACAGACTTCTGGGGAGTAACAAGATACGTGATCGTGATCGGCAGCAAATGTCAATCACGCGATATCGAATGATTGTCTGGTTGGTTGGTTTGTACGCTCAACGACCTATTTTTATGCACAATGACGGTAGATTGATTGGCAATTCACGTGTTAAAAGTGCAAAGTCTTCACAAGAATACACTGGACGTGTTTATTCTCGAGTATTTTAACCCAAAACCAAATAATGCTCGATTAGAATTAGGGAGAGAATCTTCGAATAAGCCATCAGATGAAGAGCCATTGTAAGCTCTTTAGTGTAAAATTGCAATTTTAAATTATCAAATAATTACAGTATAATAATGAACTTAATTCACATTTATCAAATGCAATGATATTTGTTTCAACACGGAATGTATATAATGATAAATCATAAAATAATGATTAGTCATGAACTGAATATTTTAATTTAAAATCACCCTTTATAATACTAACCAAAGATAAAATTATAAAAAAGTATAATAAAAAACATTTTTTATCTAAGGAAGAAAAATGGTTGGTTGGGCTGTTTCATACGCTCAACGACCTATTTTTATGACAATGATGGCTAATCATGCCGGGACCTGCAGCTTAACGTGGATTCCGAACCACAACGAACATCTGCCTAATCCGGGATTCGAACACGGCACCTTTGGCATGCATGGCCAGAGCGCTAACCACACAGCCATCAAATTTGCAGAAAAAAAGAAATGCATATTTTATTGAATAAAATAATATTGTGGCGCGAAACAAATTTTGGCCAACTTTTCGATGCAAATACTCCAGTGTTCAACGCACAGGTTTTTTTTTTTTAATTACATTTCTTTGTTTGTAGTAAGTCAGTGTTTATTAGGTGTTGTACTACATAAATTTACACAATTATAGCAAAAATTTACAAGACTTGTACTTTTCCATTTTGTAAACTTATTTTATTTTCCGGAAAATTATTGACGCAGTTTGGCAATTGTGTTGCCCTTGCACCTAATAAATCTGAAAAAAAAAAAAAAACAAGTGAAAAAGTATATGTATTAACCTTTACCTGCTGTATGTGGTCTGACAGACCACGAGTAATTTTTTTTTTATAATGATTCCAACCCCCTGAAATATTTAATCTAGACTTTTATATTAATTTTACCATTTCTTTGAATTTGATCAAATTGATCTTCACCGTTTTTTTTTTTTTTTTTTTTTTTTGGATCAGGAACCACATGTTGCCCTTGCTCTAAAAAGATCAAACCACCCAACAACAGCAGTTATAGGTTAACATACTTTTCCGCAATCATTTTCATAGACAGTTTACCATCTAAGCTATAGTAATATAGTAAAAATCTCGTACAAAGACTGTTCATCCCTGTATGCCTGAAGCCAACACTAGCAGGCAAATATTATAGAAACGTGCGATCCATCAAATGGAAGATTCTGTTACGATGAGTTTCCATACCAAAACTCACAGAAAATTACCACTTGAAGTAAATTTGCAATTCATTAAGCACAAGTTATAAATTCTACCAACGTGTGTTATTTATCAATTTGGAGGCTGAGAGGTTAGTAGGATTACATGAAATTGAATAGGAAGTTATAACCAGAAGTGCTTCAAAATTTATCAAGAATTCTTCAATAGGAACTCTGTACAGACCCTTCCACCGAACAATACGAGTTGGTTTTTAGCCGGCCAAATCCAAAAGCCAGAGAAGAAGCTAGGTAATCCCTCTATTTCAAACAAAATTAAAGTCACAGGAAAAAATCTTTCCGTCAACATTCTTGAACATAGATCGCCCACCTGATGGCTGTGTGGTTAGAGCTCTGGCTTCGAATGCGAAAGGTGCCGGATTCGAATCCCGGGTTAGGCATCTATGTTCGTTGTGGTTCGGAATCCACGTTAAGCTGCATGTACCGGTCTGATTAGCCGTTATAATGCACAAGTATAGGTCGTTGAGTTCTCAAACCAAACAACAACCAACCAGCTTGAACCTAAATCATACCAAAAACAAAAAACAAGACACTGTACAACTCTGCAGCACCTGCAGTCCAGACCGCACGAATAACGAACTGACCCAAGGTTGAATCCCGGAACAGGAACTCATTCCCACGAGGCAATTTTTTTGATTTCTAATATAAATTACTATTAGATAAAAAATAAAGAGTTTATAACAAATTAGAATCCAATAGATAAGATTTTCCATACAAAGTTCAGACCAAAATATACAAAAAGAGCATATGTACTAAGGTGCTTTGGAAGACTGATAAATAAAACTCTGTAGTGTTTAATAAGAAATCTGCACAATAAAAGAATAATTATCACACAAGTAAAACAGTTTCTAGTACATAAATCTAAATAAGACTAGTTTTCTTGCCAAATTTGTCACCAAACTTGCCAACTTTACTGCATTTTTATTTAAAAAAAAGCTTTCAAATTGGCAAGATGTTTGTTGTAATTTCTTTCAATCTCAACACAGGAAGACGTGTGTAAAAGCAATGTTTAAGTGACAGTTATTTGTTTATTCAGCTTGTTTAAGTATTTTAGCCTAACCTACAGTTCAACTATAGCAAAACTTCTTTATTATTGATATAAGCTTGGGAATACAAGTAATTGGAATGCCCCTGTCAGACATCCGTTCTTCCACTGCTGACCAATAAATAGCAGGAGAAGCGAAACTTGTGTGAGATCATAAAACATTGGTCAACGAAACAATTACAGATTAATCAGTTTTTCCATTATAACTTCTCGGTAGAGCAGCATAAACACATGAAATTCACATCAAAGAGACATATTTAAATAACATAACGATAAGTAAAACAACCCAGTCGCAAATTGAAATGCAAAGTGTACTGAGGGTTCATAAACAAAAGAATGGACCATTAGTATGCAGTTGCTTCCACATTAAAAATCACGCAACTCAAGGAGTTAATCTTTAGTGTGAGATATGACCTCCCCTGTCATCAGTGTTTACTAGGCACTGTATTCTCATAATTAACATGAGCTTCTTGATGAATTCTAAAGGCTAAATTGTGCATCCCACCGTTTGAACTATTTGTAAGTGAGGGAAAGTTCCCAATACAAGTGTCCAACACATGCTGGATGAAATTTGGATTAGAGGAATGATCTAGCTTACGTATAGGGGTGATATTCATATTTTCTAATCGTTTATCCAAATCAAAAGTGGTATAAAATGTTCCATAAGTATCAATAAACACGCTTTAGAAACCAATATTTCACCATTAAAGATTTCTAGATCACCATTACGTAATTACGGTAAAAAAGTCGAATTTAATTATCTTTTGCTCTTCCTCTGAAGCTTAATAAAGCAATCCAACATTTTGCATCAAAATACCAAAACTCTTTTCCTACTAAATCGTTATCTTGAATTGGCATTTACCATGTAATATCATATTCCCAACTTTCTACTGATCCCTCTGACGTCAATTATTACTCATAAGACTGAAAATATTATTTTCAGTAAAAAATATATGTTGTTAAAAAGTTTTTGTCTTGGATGCAAAATGTTGGATTGCTTTATAAAACTCTCCAAGGGCGCAAAAGATAATTAAATTTGACTTTTTTACTGCAATTATTTTAACTTGATCTAGACAAGTTTTTAATGGTGAAATATCGGTTTCTGTATCATGTTTATTAATACTTATGGCATATTTTATCTCACTTTTGCTTTAGGTAAACGATTAAAAAATATGAATATCACCCCGATATGTGAGGCAGAGCATTCCCCTAATCCAAATTTCATCAAACATATGTCGCTTCTACGATATCCATTGGGGGAAAATTTAATGTATTGGGAACTTTCCATCACTTGCAAACAGTTCAAAAAGTGGGGCGAGCAATTTAGCCTTCAGAATTCATCAAGAAATTCATGTTAAGTATGAGAATACAGTGCCAAGTAAACACTGATGACAGAGGAGATCATATCTCACACTAAAGGTCCAACTCCTTGAGTTATGTGATTTTTAATGTGAATGCATCTGTGCAACTGCACACTAATGGCCCTCCTTTTTTGCATATGCCCCAACTGTACATTTTGCATTTCAATTTGCGACTAAGTTGGTTTATTTATCATTATGCTACATAAAGATGTCTTTTTGATGTGAATTTCATGTGTTTATGCTGCTCCACTGAGAAGTTATTGAGGGAAAAACTTATTATCTTTTAATTGCTTTGACCAGTGTACTTTCTGGTTGACACCAATAGAGTATTTTGTTAATCTAGTAACTAATGACTCACTAGGGAGTTGGGAGTACCTTTAAATATACATTTGCACCAAGTCTTAGCAAAAGTTTTATAAGAGAGCTTTTATTTTGTATAAAAGATTTAAGTTTCTATTAAAGAATGAAACTATTCCAACCGATATAATATAACATAAAACTTTAAAAGAGGGGGGGGGGGGAACTGCCATAAGCGGTACCTTGTAATCATTTAATACAAAATGAAAACTTGCTCTGTCTACAGGTGTGGCCTCTAAAGGATTTCCCACTGATCGAGGTGGGCAAGTTCACTCTGACGAGGAATCCTACCAACTACATCGCGGAAGTGGAGCAAATAGCATTTTCGCCCGCTTTCATGGTACCCGGAATCGAACCCAGTCCCGACAAGTTGTTGCAGGTATGTTTGCACGTAAGCAGGCCCTGATCATCGCCTAGGCCCACAAGGCCCAGGTCATGGGTCCATGATTTTAGGGGGCCCCTAAATTGGCTGTAAACCTTTAACTTTTGTTTCACAAAAGCTATGTGAATATCTTCTATAATCTGTATGAAATAATTTTTACAAAAAAATCATTTTGTACTGACCTTGAACCATCTTTAGTATCTCAGAGTATTTTTATTCAAAGAAACCAAACCATCATTTAAAAGCGTAAAAAACAAGCTTTCTTGAAAGAGAGAGAAAAAATAAATTGAAAGGAAGTCATGACGAATTTATTGTGTGATCATTAAATGTCGACTCTGAAGTTGTGAATAATGCTTCAGATATTGTTGTCACACATATTACAACACATTGTGGTAGTGAAATGTAATGCTATATATAAAAAAAAGTTTGTCCTCTTTTGATTTATAAATTTGATTGTTTGAAATTTGTTTCTTTATTTGTGATAAAAAAAAATTTTATCAAACAATATCAACATCAATTTATCAACTTTTTCTATATTTAATGTTAATTCATTTGACTTTGTGTAAAGCCAATTACCAATAAATAACGCATTTGAAAAAGGGGCCCCGAATGTGTTCGGGCCTTGGGTCCCAACTTGTCATGGCCAGGCCCTGCACGTAAGGAGATATTACAACAACAAAAAAATACCTCTTAGAGGCAGGGTTACTTAAAGGCAGGGTTAAGTATCAAAGATATGATATACTAGAAAACAGCATACCCTGAGCTTACTGAATACGCTGTAGAAACCTATTCTCCCATTGTTGTAGGCTATAGTGTGAGCTCAGGGTTGTCTTCTAGTATAGGTCTATTCCCCTCGTCGTTGCTTTAGAAATAGGTTTTGGAAATGAGTAGATATTAATAAGGCTATTGTGTCAGTGTCCTGTCTTTAAACTGTCTTGAGTATGTCGGCATTTCTCTCATTAGAGACAATCTAGACCACGGGGTTGCGGGTTCGAGTCCCGTGGAAAGCATGGGTGTTTGTAAATGTATGTTGGCTTGTCAAATGACGAATGTTTCGGAGCATTATAGCCCTCGTGTTGCTGACGGCTCCAGATAATCTGAAAACCACCAACTCATTAGAGACATTTGTGAGGTAGCAAACCCCGAAAGACCTTTGAGAAAGGCGATCCCGTTTTAAAATTCGGAAGTATCATAGATACTCCAGTTGTTCTTGTTTAATCTTGATTGATATTTTAATAAAAATTCATTATAACTTATTATCCCGTAGATATTTTTGTCGTATTAAAAGTTCACCAATTATTAAATTTCTTTCCTGTTGCCACATTGAGAAAAGAATTTTTGTAATTTATTGGGTGGTTGGTCATGACGTCTTTCCCACTCGAAAGGGATGTAAGGTCACGTGGGGAACATTTTGTACTCTCTCGACAACGTGGTGTTGGATTGGCTGATAACACTTGACGAACTTTTTGCTATGAGATTAAGTTCGAATACACAAGTAATGCATTTTATTTCGTCGATGTTTGGAGAACTTTTTGTTAGTGATCGATTATGTAACCTATTGAATTGGTCTACTATGTTATACTTTGAATTAAAATATAAGAACGTTTGAAAAATATTCCCAACTATGCGGAGGAATGAGAGATTTTATAACATATTTGATGTACTCTCCCAAAACCCACAAAGCTCAGCTTACCGGAAAACAGTTCATGGCATATATTTAAGTATTCCCCAATGAGAAATATATATATATTTCAAAAAACAGTTTATTCATAATTGTAAAAAATTTTGCAACAGGAAAGAAATTCAACAATTAACAGGAATTTTGTCGCCAAAAAATGTTCACCTAAGGTCTATGGTATGATGCGCAAGCTCCAAAATTATTTTGTTTCTTCGTAAGATTACCACGAAATAAAAATCCTCAACTTTAAAAAGAGATTAATTATTTAAAGTTTAAGCTTTTTGCAATTAACTCTAAGCAATCACGATAATAAATTCAAGACGTGCCACTATACTTGTATACTTTGGCAATATTTTGGAGCTAATGATTACTTAATTCCTTTCGGGGAAGTGAAATGTAGGAAGAACAGTCGTTGATGAGCAACACTTAAGGGAAGATAACTCTATGTTAAAGACGTTTATTTGTTAACTTTTTACGCTGTTATAAAATTTTAACGACAATTTCGGGAGTGGGAATGTTTAAAAAAACTTTAATGGGCATTAACACTGCGATTTTTGTCTAAATTGTTAGAGCCGTTTTTTGGCAATGAGGAACTTGCGCAAGTGAGGAAAATGAATATTTTTTGTATTTTCTAGAGTTATCCAACGAATATATTTGAGCAGTGCATTTATTTTTTATCTTTATACTTTCAATTAATAAAAAATCGAGTTTGAAATTAACTGAAATCAAAGCAAAGGTCACGTGACCAAAAACGCATTAAAAAAAACTGTGACATAGTTACGCATAGATACCTTTGAAAATCCAAGGAGGAACCTCACTCTCTCCTCGTCTAAAACGTTTTAGACTGGTTCATCATCTACGCATTGATGTCACACGCAAAAGTATCTTTCTCCCGCCAAATCGCAAAGTGAAAAATCAAATACATAATTTCTAACTCTCTATCCGAACTCAAATTTTTGAAAGAATGGTATTGTTTTTCATGATTTTTTTCTCTACTTTTATTTTAAAATAATACCAAAAAACGAGAAAATTCCCCCATTGCTGACTTGAATTTTTCAATGGAAGCTAACTTATGATCACGATCTATTATAAGTAAAAATCGTACTGAGTCTCATGTCCACCATTAACTTTTAAAGAAAAGCTGAACATCGTAGGTCAATCCTTTCGAGAGTTATACTGATGGCGCACACACGCATAAACATTTTTTCTTGACCACTATTTTGGACTGGACCAATTTTTCTTGCTGAATTTAATACTTGCGTTTCCAAAATGATTTTTTATTATTATTTATAATTTCTTGATAAACTTCATCACATTGCCAAGTGATTAGATTAAAAACCAACTTCTTCAACGTGAAAATCACTTCCAAAGTAATGGGTTTGTCTCAAAACCAACTCCATCCAAGTTTCCTTGCATGGTCACCAGGAACGTTGCGATATGGGTTGGCACGAGGAAAGGTTATAATGCTGTTTATAGTTACATGTAAGTGTTCATCGTTAAAAAATACTTTGTATCTGTAGTTTTGCATTTGTAGTTATTTTCAGTTCATTTGTATTCGAATTTTTTCATTATATTTTTCTAATTCGTTTAATTTATATTGGTAATAATTTTATTACAACTTTTTAATTTTCTTGTTTTCAAAATATTTTTCTATCTAAAGTAACTGTAATTCGTGTTTTACGAAGGTTTCGTGCAGTACTTAATTTACTGCATTGCAAAAGGTTGTTGATCACCCATTTTGCTTTAAAATCAGCTTCATATAAAACTGAAATTCGAATTTCCAAAAACTTAAAATTGCAGAAGTTCTAAAGTTAACCTTGAAGCAATCAATGACGTTTGGTCTTTCAATATACAATGAAAAATATCAAAAAACTGATGAGCATGACAATAGGAGGTGGTGTTTTTAGCTTCCAAGATTTTTTTTTAAGAATGGATGGAGCTGGTTTTGAAACTTCACGCCTCATATAAATTATTGCTTTAAATTCAACATTACAAGGTAGTTAGAAGCTTGTGCAGAGCTCAGTACGCTCATGGGAGGATTTTATGACCTGACGTACTCAAATAAATGAAGAAGTGACTATTTACTGAACAAATAATCAAAATCCAACTTGTTTGCTACAATTATGCCTAAAACTAAGAATAAGTAAACGTGGGAAAAAATACTACGAGTAACTGTATGTTATTGTTGGCCTTTCTAGGGAAGGTTGTTCGCGTACACAGATGCCCACCGTTACCGACTGGGAACCAACTACCTACAGATTCCAGTCAACTGCCCTTACCGTGCTTCCCCGAGGAACTACGAACGGGACGGATCGCAGACTGTCACCAACAATCAAGGTACACAATGATTCGCAACTCCTTTTTCTGTCCCATACACGATAGATTAAATTGCCTCGATTAAATCGAAATACAGCTTCAAAACTCATGAAATTGTGTGCCATATCTGACAACAGTAATAAAGTGAAATTTCTTTTGAATATTCACACATTAAAATTAGTTTCGAGACTTCTTTAGTTTAGTAGTATCAGCTATCTGACAAAACACAAATACTGTCATAGATAACACTTTCGACCTGACTTTTTGCATGATTAAAATTTAACTATGGAAGTACTTTAATTTAATGTTAACATACAGAAAGAAGTACACTGAAGATCCAAGAAAACTGGTACACCTGCCTAATACTGTGTAGGGCCTCCACAAGCATACAGTAGTGTCGCTACATGACGTGGCAGGGATTCTCTTAATGTCTGAAGGTATCCTGGAGGCAATTCGCACTATGAATCCTGCAAGACAGTCCACAAATCCATAGGAGGGCAGGGTGAGATGGTAAAGATCTCTTCTGAGCAGCACATTGCAAGGTATCCCAGACATGCTCAATAGTGTCCATGTTTGGGGATTCGGGTGGCCAAAGTGTTCCTGGAGCCAATTTGTAGCAACTCTCAACGTGTATGGTGTCGCCTTATCCTGCTGGAATTGCCCAAGTTTGATCGAATGCACCATGGACATGAATGGGTGCAGGTGTCTGGACAGGATGCTTACGTACTTGTCACCTGTCAGAGTCGTCTCTAGGCATATCAGGAGTCCTATATTGTGCCAACTCAGGCCCGGCCTGGCCCACCGGGATACTGGGACGTATCCCGGTGCGTCCTCTCCAGAACCTTGGCACGGTGCCCTCCGAGAACAGTGGAAAAAATTTCAAATATAGATTTTAAATTTAAATAATTAAGTTTTTGATTTTAAAGTGAGTTAATCTGTATTTTTGAAGATGGAATAACTTATACGATCTATATATTTTAAACTCGGTTATCATAAAACCACTAGTATATGTGTGTGAGCTGGGAGAGGAGTTAGGCCCTTAAGCAGCACCTCCCACGTGGAATTGCCACGGGCGACGCAACAGTCCCGCCGTGGAAACTCGCAAAAATAAAAGTCTCCCCGTGCTTTCTTTTTTTGTTATCGACTAGACTGGCGACACTTGCCCATTTTTTTTATTTTTTTTTTAGTGGGGGGGGGGGGGGGACATACAATAAAAGGCAAAGAGTCATCGTATGAGAATTGTTTGTTAAATTATTATTGCTTAAAGTCCTAAGAAGGACTCGCCCAAATAAAAATAATGTTTCTTGACATGAATACATTTAATTTTCTTTTACGATAGTTACATTTATCTCGTCTTTAAATTTTTTCCCCTCAATCCCTATGAAATCGTGTAAAATAATGCAGATTTCTTGAACAATAAATCATTAAATGCATCAAAAAAGTATGACGGTACGAGTGGGAGGTGTTCCCTTTAGCTCCTTAATCGCCATCCTTGATTTTATCCTTTTAAAAAATTATTTCATTAGTTTAAATTATTTGCCCTTGAAAGGAAAAAATTCTGTAATAATTTAATGTCAACGTACCGATTGAAATGCTGAGCATAAAGTGTAAACAATACATTAATCTAAATTATTATGTTGTGATGTTTAATGTAACATTCCCTTTGTATAATTTAGTTTTTCCTAATTTTAACTGTAATTTTCTTTTAAGATTTATTTTTACACTAAGTTAAACTTCAAATGAAATTTCATCAATTTAAAGTTGAATAACAATACAAAATAATTAAAACAATGTAAATATAAATATTTAAATTTTATGTTAAACTTTAAAATCAGAGTTTTAAACATAAAAATTACAACGAAAGACGTAAAACAGCAAAATGACAAAGATAAAGTGTCAAAGTAAAATAACCTAGATAAGATTTAAAAACTAAGACATGCAATTAAAATATGGTGAAAAGTAAAATCAACTTGACATAGCGATTGGCAAAACTCAAGGCTCATTAAATAAAAGTGGATGTTCTAATTAGGACTTATAACTTTAAAATGCTTTGGAGTAAAATTATCGGCAAAACTGTATCAATACATTTATTTGTTTTACAAATAATCTCGTTTTCGGGCCCGATTAACTGGTGAACATCTAGAGGCTTTTGTAATGATGGCCACTGAGAAGGATTATCTTAATTTAGTCGATTGCGAAGTTATAAAAAGTTGAGTGAAAACAGCTCTGAAATGAGGCGGCTTCTTGCTTTTTAAAATAGCCTAGTAATAGTGAACTCTTAATCGTTTTTTGTGTCTTTCTTAGTCATCATTATGTGCAATTTGTGTTTTGTATTGTAACTTGAAATTTTATACGTAAAAGCAAAGGCTTTCACTCAATTCTGCTCATTTCTATAGGTCTGGGAATGTGCCACATTGCGGCATCATTAGTAGTCCTAATTGACCGTGATGCCGCAGTGGCTCATGCAAAATGAGTGAATTTATTCATTGGTATGCAGGACCGTAGACAGGGAGGACCCCCGGGACATGGATTACACAAGGAATTTGATACAAGGAACAGAATAGAATTGAAAACTTAACTGAAATATTTTTTATATAGTTTTGAAAGTATTTAAAATTACTGACTTATAAAAACATCAAGATTCAAAATTAAGTTAAATTTCAATTATTGCATAGATGAGTTAGATCCCAGTAGGTTTTTTGTCCCGCATTATACACTTTAAATTACAAATACAAATTTAATTAGTCAATTCAAACTGAAGTTATCGATGGAAATTGAGGAGATAACCGACTTCTACGGGTTCACACGAAGGTTTTAAACTTTATGAGGGCCTGCAGGGTGCTCACCGCCACAGTGTGAAATGCGCCATTCAAAATACAATGGTAAAACTTTTTGTGCGTCCGCACCGTGTGAAAGAGACCTTAGTCGTCGATGGTCCCGTTCTTTCAAGGTGTATTTTCCCGACTGCACGGATGTCTGAGATTTGATGTTTTATCGGATAATGGATATTCACGGTATGTTCATGAAATGGTAGTACGCAAAAATCCAAACTTCTTCGCCACCTTGGAGATACTATGTCCCATCTCTCGAGCGCCGACCATAACGCTACGTTCAAAGTCACTTAAATTTTGATAACCTGCCATTGTAGTAGCAGGAATAAATCTAACAGCTTTGTCAGAGACCTGTTGTCTTATACAGATGTTTCCGATTACGTAGCATAACTCTAATTAAAGACATACCTCCGTTATTTGCAAACGCACGTCTATACCAGTTTTTCTGGCTCTTCAGTGTATATAAGTTTAACCTTTAACTGCTATATGCGGTCTGACAGACTGCGAGTTATTTCTTATGCACATTTTCACCCTTTAAAATAAACAATGGTCCCTGCTCATTTCAAGTAAATAATACGTAGCAAAAGAATATTTCATTAATTTAGCATATCAGTGAACTTTTACTCGCCTTTTTTGAAGAGTGATCTGAATGACCTTTACACTAGTTATGCTACAATTTATATGTTACAGCATATAAAGGTTAAAGTTTATCACTTTTCCCATTTCCTGGAAATCTCCTATACCCCAATCGAATAGTCAACCGAGACAATATATTGCAATCTTATTGTCGACTGGGACTTTTTTCAAAATGGTCTAGTACATCGCAATAATAACTATATATTTTTCATAAACAAACATATGTATAACCTTGTATATTGTCCATATGATGTCCATTATATCTCAAAGTTATTAATTCAAAAATATAACTTTAACCCTAAGATTCCATTAAAGAAATATTGATTAATCAGTTAATGTCATTGATTAAATGAGTGAAAAAATTGGATGAATTACTGTTTTTATGCGAGAAAAAAATAGTTCATATCTTTCGAAGAAATATTTCATTTGGCAAAGTTATCTTGATTATATCATAATAAGTGCGTTTCTGGTGTTTGCAGGTGGTGCTCCCAACTACTACCCGAACAGCTTCAATGGTCCAGTGGAAGATCGAGCGTTAAGACTTCCGGCTATGCAGGTATCAGGGGATATCGATAGATGGAACAGTACAGACGACGATAACTTCACGCAAGTTGGCTTCTTCTACAGAGAGGTAAAAAAAAAAAAACTTTTACATATAACAGTGTGGTATATCTTTGTCCCGTCAAACAAAATATTTTGTCCCATTAAGTCAGAGTAGTGGCCCACCTTACTAGATGATTCGGGTTCTATTCCTGTGTCAAAGGGCCGCGTAGCCCAGTCGGGAGAGTATCGTTCTAGCAACAAGAAGGTTGCGAGCCCTGAGGTTGCTAGTTCGGGTCTGGGACCGACTAAAGACCGCCGTGTTCGCTAATGGTGACTGGAGCACGTTAAATCAGTTATGGTCGCAAAGTCCTCCAAGTTCCCATACAAATCAATACCTCTGGGGGTGGCAAAGCCAAGTCTTCTGGTGGAATCTTCTGCTTGGTATTGCCTCTAAATTAAGAAGTTCCACATACGGTCGATAGTGCTGCCATCTACCGTATAGCTACCGAAAGAGGTAGAAATGAACTCTTCGACGGCTATAGGTAGACTTGTGCACTCCCTCTCGCGAGTGTGTGCTTACATCCTGTGCAGTACTGCCCACTACCGATCTGTACGGGATATGGGGTTGGTACAAAATGCTTAAGCAGAGGTGCCTTAGTCCCCATAGTCCTTGATAAGAAGAAGATTCCTATGTCAGCGTTCTGCGATCTCTTAGTACAAAAGAAAAGTTGACAATCATTGACTATTATGACGTTGGTTGTCTTGTGCCTTATGCTAATTTAAAGTGCTGTATTCTCATCGATATGTGAAAATAAAAAATCACTATACAAAAACATAAGGTCCATATGCAGGGTGTATCAAGAATAATTTCCCGATTCTAAATCATTATACTTATGAAACGACGACGATCTCGTGAATGACAAAAAAAAGGCAGTGTATGAGGTTAAGTCTATAGTTTTAGGGAACCTGCACTAGAAGGCTGAAATATGAAAAAATCTCCATGAAAGCAGTCTTTTGAGAAGATAAGTCATTCTTTTTATACACCCTGTACATGTATAATTAAAACCATCCCGGTCAAATTCCTAAAAAATTCGAACTACTCTAATTAGAATGGATATTGTACTGATATTTTGGTGAAATATCCTGCGTGCTGATCTTTTGAACCATTAAAACCTAAAGCACACCCTCCTTCGATTCTGGGCAGTTTCTTCTTGAAAAGACCTCAAAAGGCATTAACTCTTTAAATTGACAGTGCGAAATTCAGTTTTATTCAAATAAGGAAAAACCTACCTTATACTTTTTTCGGTACTTTTTAATGAATCGAGGAGAACCCAGCTATGAGATTTTATCTCTCTTTCTCTATAAACTATTTTGAGAATTTGCTTGATTAGATTTTCTCTCGCACTCAAAAGTATTTCGCTCTTCACTCAAAGCCCAGAAAGAATGGTCTTTGAGCATTCGACCAGACGGTGGTCAGGAGCCAGTAAATACTGTCTCGTTTCATAAGAACATATGATTTAATTGTTTCTCAAATTCAGCCATTTCTCAAGCAAAGAGCTCTCAAAGCAAATATGAAGTTTTAAAACATTCATACGGAAAAAATAACAACAAAATTATAATTTGGGATTATGCTGATTGGATTTACTGGTTATGAAAGGGATAAATATAGCAATATAGAAACACAGAAGAGGCTACACAACCAAAATATGTTAAAAAAAACAATTACATAAAATCAAACAATATTTAAGTTTACGGTTAGCAGTTAAATTCTTATGGAGTGGATGTTGAATGAGAAGTTAAAAACATTCCATTCAAGAATGACACAAACATCAAAACATAATAAAAGCAAATAAGTTGACTCGAACAGTTGCAAAAATATATGCGCCTTGGAGTAAAGGAAGCTCCATCTATTTGCCAAACTTTAAACCAAACGTTTGTATTTTTTTTTTTTAAATGTATTTTTCCATCCCAAGCCATTTCACTATAAAAAAAAACAGTGAATTGCTGATTCTATATTAATTTTTGAAATATTATTGGATTTTTTACACTCCACTTTTTACTTGTGGTTTCACTCATGTGTTTGCAGGAAATTAGCGAGGAAGAGAGATCTCGCCTCGTGCGTAACGTTGCAATTTCCCTGATACACGCCCAGGAGAGCATCCAAGAGAGGCAACTCCACAATTTCTGGCAGGTGGATCCTGACTACGGCAGGCGGGTCAAGGCAGAATTAGAGAATATCAAGGCACAGAGATCAGTTATGTATTAGAGAATAAATTTTGCAACGAGTTGTGATCTTAGAGCAATGTTAAAGGCAACGACTGATCTCTAACTACCACTTGTGGATAAAGTATGCTTGGTTACTGACTTGAAGCCGAAGAAGACTTAACACCATAGCAATAGTTTATATTCGCAACTTCCACTCAAACTAGTTAGTATGTGTTTGTAACCATGGACAACCTACTACGTCGCCTAGATGTAAAGAATTCAATGGCTGCATTGGTTTACAGAGCAGGATCTGCTTTTAAGCTTTCCAGAAGTTGTAGTTTAGAAATTGTGATTGGAAGTTTTCATATTAATCTCTCAAATTAAGTGACTATATTAATGAAGTATGCTTAAGCTTGTAGTTTCTAAAGTTTAGCTCCAGCCGGCTGGACTGTCTAGGTCCGGAAAACCGAAAGTGTCGGTTTTCTTTCAAGTGAACTTAGCCTTTTAAACTAGATGTACAGTTATGAATTCGAATATTTCTGTTAATAGTAATTAAAATTGTAATTTAGTTTACTTGAGAAATATTTAATAAATGATTTAAGATTGATTTTAATTACTAAAAAGTAACAAATAAAAATCGTTACCTTAATTTATGTTAAACTATAAGAAAATGTAAAATAAAAATATGCACGAATTTAAAATATATATATATATATATATATATAAATAACATAAAAAAATGAGTTAATACATTTAACCGTTTGAGTATTGAACTATTTGAAGATTTTTATGCCCATGGAACAGATTTGGATGGACGGATGACGAGTCAGACTCGTCCATCGTAACTTCGCCCAAGAGAGCAGTCAAATGTACCCAAACGGTTAAAGAAAATCAAGTAATAATTATATGTTGACAAATATTTTTTGTTGAAAAAAATAAATAGAAAAAGAAACAAATATACAAAATGTGAGAATATTTATACATGTAATAATTATTTAACAAACACGCAATTTATCTATAAATTATTTAATTTTTGAATATTGTTTTTATCTTGTCTTTCAATACATCTGCACATGTAATAAGCAAACATTACCTAAAAGAGCAAGACAACTGAATGCATTACTAATTTACAACCTATTAAAATTTTCCTTTTATATGACAGATCTCAACTAGAAAGATAATTATTTTACTTTACTTTACCGTATAAGATTCAAAGAAATAATTGCAACTTATGAATATACAAACTCTCGTAAATGTATATTCAGCTTCGAGTACTTACTTGGCTTAAGATAATTTTTAATAAAAATTTATTTTGTTTCAATTTTGTCTCCTTTACTTTTCATTATGATCAGTTTAGTGAAAATTATTATCTCTTATTTAGCGAAATAAATTCCATGTTATGGCACCATTTTAATTTTCATAATTTTTCCAATTAAACTGCACTCATATCCATAAATTAAGGATCATTCAGTTTTCCCCTAATAACTTCTAGTGGAACAGCAAATTCACATCTAGGATACACATTTATGCAACTTATCTATAAGTAAAACAACTCAGTCGCAAATTTAAATGCAAAGTGTACAGTGAGGGCTTGCGCAAAAGAATGGAGTACCGTTAGTGTGCAGTTGTACAGATGAATTTACATTAAAAATCACGCAACTAATGGAGTTGACTTTTAGTGTGAAGTATGATCTCCCTTGTCATCAGTGTTTACTTGGCACTGTATTCTCATACTTAACATGAGTTTCTTGATAAATTCTAGTGGCTAAATTGCTCGTCCCATATTTTGAACTGTTTGCAAGTGATGGAAAGTTCCCAATACATTAAATCTTTATACA
Source organism: Linyphia triangularis (assembly GCA_963978545.1). Taxonomy (NCBI): domain Eukaryota; kingdom Metazoa; phylum Arthropoda; class Arachnida; order Araneae; family Linyphiidae; genus Linyphia; species Linyphia triangularis. The sequence continues at coordinate 40,666,158 of OZ021733.1, read as the reverse complement.
ATGCATATCGTAGAAGCACCCAAAACATGTTTGATGAAATTTGGATTAGAGGAAAAATAAACATGATTTAGAAACTGATATTTCACAATTAAAGACTTGTCTAGATCAAGTTAACGAAGTTACAATGATAAAGTGGAATTTAATCACCTTATGCGCTCTTGGGGAGTTTATTAAACAAATTCAAATATTGAATCTAAAGACCAAAACTCTTTTCCCACCAAATCGTTATCTTTAATTGGCATTTACCAGGAAATATCATGTTCCCACCTTTCTACAGATCCTCTGATGTCCAATATTATTCATGAGACTGAAAAAATTGTTTGCAGTAAACATAATCTGAGGTTAAAAATATTTGGTCTTTGGGTGCAATATGTTGAATTGGTTTAATAAGCTCCCCAAGAGTGCAAAAAATAATTGAATTCGACTTTTTCACTGTAATTATGTTAACTTGATCTAGACAAGTCTTTAATGGTGAAATATCAGTTACTAAATCGTGTTTATTGATACTTATGAAAAATTGTATTCCTCTTTTGTCTTGGATAAATGATTAAAAAATATTAATATAGCCCCTATAAGTAAGCCAGATCACTCCTCGAATCCAAATTTCAACAAGCATGTGTGGGAGGCTTCTACGATATGCATTGTGTAAAGATTTAATGTAGTAGGAACTTTCCATTACTTGCAAACTGTTCTAAAGGGGGAACGAATAATTTAGTCACTAGAATTCATAAAAAAACTCATGTTAAGTATGGGATTACATTGCCAAATTAACATTGATGACAGGGGAGATCATATATCACACTTAAAGTCAACTCCATGAGTCGCGTGATTTTTAATGTTAGTGCATCCAACTGCACACTAATGGTACTCCATTCTTTTGCATATGCCCCTACTGTACATTTCAATTTGCGACTGAGTTGTTTTACTTATAGATATATCACATAAAGATGTCTCTGATGTGAATTTCATGTCCCTATGTTGGTCTACTAACAAGTTATTAGGAAAAAACTGAATCATCCTTAATTTATGGATATGAGTGTAATAAAAATAAAAACGCAAACTAACCATTACCAAATGTGTATTTACAAATTAAAACAGGTACTCGATAGCAAGAACGTGTCAATGTCAGAGGACGCGCCAAATTTTGTTATCTCAACGCCAGTTTTGTGCGATTGCCAGCTTCAGCTTTTGGAAAGTGGTGACTTTTGTGGAGATGAATGGGGGGGATTAAGACTACTAGAAAAAAATGGGCATTGGCTTATATTTGATGACTGAATGGTAACCAGTTGTGTTTAAAATAAAAGGTGGGAATACTTGGTCACGCTGTTACAGGAGGGGGTTTTTTTTAGGATAAGAGGTGCAATCACTAAAAAATCAAAACTTGAATAATACTTTATTCATAATCTCAAAACAGAAAGTGAGTAGTACTGTACAAAAAACAAGATTAAAAAAAAAAAAACATGTTTAGACTTATTTTTAGCTATCAAAATCTAAATTCTTCTGTAAGTCGATCTATAATTAAGAATAAAGCGTCGTTGAATATTGCCTTAAAGTTATTACCAATCAACATGGTTTAGTTTTGTAAACCGACTTTTATCACTCAATCGAATGACGTTTTTGAAAAAATAGATATTTGTGTTGACTTTTTGAAATATTTAGAAAAAATCTTATACTGAAAAGATACGAACAGCTTTATTTTAAGAACTTTAGTACCAAAAATATATCATAGATTCGTATTTTTTTGTCTACTGTTCCATTTATTTTAAAGTTATTGAAGATATCAATGAGATACTTTAATTTATTTTAATATGTCTATATTTATATCCTTAACTTATTTTTCTATTTTTAAATTTAATTAGTTTCAATAGATAAGAAATTTCCTCGTATTTAAAGTTAATTAAAACTTCATTCAAATGTATAGATAAACAAACACAAGTGACAAAACAAATTACGTGTTGCGTCATTTATACTTTTTAAAAATTTACTAACGGTAAATATTTATATTCAAGCTCCACTCCGAGTTTCGAAAAAATCCACAACTGACTATTCATACGAATTGAATCCAAAGCTAAACAATCTATTTCTTTCAATTTCACTCAATCCGAATCCAAATGTTTCCAAAGCCTTGAAAATATCCCGGTTTGTATCTAATACTCTGTCCCTGCCCCGACAAAGCAACGAACACAACCAAAGGGTGCATTAAATTTAAATATATAACTAACCCCCCATCCCCAGTGAACAAGGTAGAGTTCGACGTTCCATCGACGTCTGCCGTTCGAGTATCATCACTTGAGAGATGTAGGTAACGGGTTGGATCCCCACTTGAACTCTGGGCTACATATGAGAAGCCTACTTCTCCTCACATCTGCATCTTCTCACGAATGCCACAATAGATCGCGAGATCTTCAAAGTTTGAACTCGAGGAGAGCATAAACTCGAGTATTGAATCCTCAATTGGAAGCAAGGGATCAGTCAGTTGTGGTGTTGGATTGCTGATCATTATATAGGGGATCTGATATCTATTTTAATCGCTATCAGATTGTTTTATTAAAGGCTGTTAAACTTTTTGGTGGGATTGTCAGTTTGGATGAGATATACACAGATGAAATTGTGATTGTTTGGCTGGTTTGTAAGCTTAACTACCTATTTTTATGCTCAATGACGGCTAATCAGGCTGGGATCTACAGATTAACGTGGATTTCGAACCGCAACGAACATCCATAATGCAACGATCACGTATAAGCTTTGGTTTTGGTATGGCCTAGAAGCAATAGTTCTATGTTGTGTTTGTGTGAAAGATTATCATCAGAAGACAAAGTCATCAGTAACCGTTAAATAAAGAAATCCTGCCCAATTTGGATCTGTTTACATCTTGATCATTTAATTTACTACCACAAAATTTGAAACCGCTTTAAAATAATAACATCGTGCCTTTACAAAATACACCAAATATAGCACGTCACCTTTAAATAAATTACAATAAATGAATTTTACTTCATTTTTTCCCACAAGAAGAATTTTATAGCACATTTTCTGATACAATATTTTAGTCTTTTAAATCTCACTTTCGACTTCAAAGGGTCCCTATTTGCAAGTTTTAAGAAGTGCAAATAAAGTGTGATTGGCTTAAGGGGACTTGGTGCCTTTCAAACTTTTTCGTTTATTTAAGCCTTTAAAATTATAATTTTTACATATTTGGAAGTATTACTAAGTAAAAACTAAATTTTATTAAAAAAAAATAGTTCATAATGCTCTAAATTTTCAAAATTTAAAAAAAAAAAAAAAAAAAAAATCAAATTTCAAATTCTACCTTCTTTTTCATTTTTTAATATTTTTTCCTAATTTTTTTTTTAAATTCCTAGTAATATACTATAACTTTTTAGGCATTGAATTTAGAATAAGTAAAATAGTTTTCGAGATGAACGATAATTACTGTACCTATAGGTACAAAAAAAGCGTAAAAAACAGGTATTTTTCAACATTTAAATTTATAAAAAAAAGTTTTTATTTTATTCAAAAATCCATGCCTATTTTTGTCAAATAGATATTAAGAATGACACAAAAAAATTCAAGTCATTTCATTCATATTTGCTGAAGTTTTAGCATTTTGAGTGAGGTGGGAATTTCAAAAATGTCAAACTGAGAAAAATGCGTTCTAAATATCAAAGAAGCTATTGTAGCACTACCAAATTCTCCATAAAAATATAGCTATTCTGCATTTGCAGTTATCGGATCAGCTCAAACACTTGCCAGAATAAGGAGATGGTTTCAAAGATTATAAACACGCAAAAAATAGAAAATTGATATTTTTATTATTTTTTTATAAAAACAAGGGGTACCAAGTCCCCTTAATTTAAAAAATGAGCAAATAAAAGTTTCTATATATTGCAATATTTCATTATCAGTTGATAATTAAAGAAAGAATAATAAATACTTACAATAGGGCTTATGCATAATTTTACACGAATGAATACGTTACTAAAAAATTTCCACTAATCTTTGATATTTGAATACTTATCTCAAGTTTGAAATCAACCAACGGAGTAAGCTTAGTCTTTTACAAATCCAAAGTAAACATACGATTTATTCTTAGTCCGCAGCAGAGGCAACATTTCATGATTTTGTTGAAAACTGCAACATATGTAGAGTTCTTCCTCATATACGATTCATTTTTGCAAACTAAGTGTCGAAAATAATCATCATAGTAATTTCACTTTAAAAAATACGTTATAATAAATTTTCCATTAATATTCGATGCTAGAATACTCATCTCATGCTTGAAATCAACTAACGGATTTTGCTTAGTCTATTACAAATCCAAAATAAACATACATTCTATTCTTAGTAGTCCTCAGCAGAGGCAACAATGTGATTTTGTAGGATATTGCAACATATGTAGTCTCCTCCCTCATACTCGATTCATTTTGCAAACTAAGTTTGAAATAGGCATTGTGAATGCAGTACCGTTTTATCGCCAATGTCCCACATCTATTCTTCCCAAGATGTACATCATACACAAGAAACTACCAAATTCAAACCAAAAGAGATAAAAACTCCTTTCCGATTCCATCTTTCGCTGCATTCCCCCCTTTCCTTCCTTTTTTAACAATAAAAAAAGAACCCAGGGTGAAGAAATGTCAACGAGCTAGGCTGAGTGGGAACAATTGTGAACCCTTTACCCGGATTACTCCTATACCTATGAGTATTTCATGCCTCAAGTAACTTGAATATGCATGAACTATGGGGGTGACCTTTCTTCCGAATGAACCGATAGGAAGCGGACGAGCTTTGTACATGGGGCAATGGCATCAAGACCAGTAACAAGGTGACTTTCAGTATGGTAATTTAGGGCATTTGTTCATATCAGTCTGCTTTTATGTTCATGAACATTATAATTCGGTTTGGAGATACTACCAAAGGGTTTAACCCTTTTCCTGTTTAGATTAACCTTCAAAAACTTGAATGGATCGTCCATTGGTGCAGAAAAGGATTATGATGAACTTATGTTCAAAATGGGAGAGATCAATATTAGGAAAACTAGAGTTTCAACAGTTAACTTTATTACCTGAAAATACGTTGAAAATATTTGTCTGAAAATAGATTGAACATGGCTACTCGTAATAATTTTCAGACAATTATTGCCACGTTAAGTGCGTATTACAAACTATTGCTCTCTGATTTTGACTAGTTTTTCTATAACGTTAACTCTTATAAGTGACAATTGACCTTTTCTGACTCATGACCAATTACAATATTTTTCTAATTACTTTTGTCTATCTAAAGGAAATTTTAAAAAGCAGGAATTTTTTGTTATCTATCAATAAGAATAAAGCTCATTTTGATTGGGGAAGTGCCCCAAACACGGACACATTTTTCTTGGAGTGTGGGGATTACCACAAATTAGTTGGTAAAGTTATCTTTATGCTGTTTGAACTTTTTAAAACTGTCTAGTTTTATTTGCTTAAAATGAAATGGCAAAAGGAATTAATTTAAAAAGTTTATAAAAGTAGTTTTACAACTTTTTTTTTAAATCACCAAACATAATTCTTGTTCATGAGTAGAAGTAACCTTTTAGTGACAGTGACAGTCAAAACCCAACTCGGTATTTTTCCCAACTCCACTTTACAAACAAATTTATCAAATTGAATTTGAATATATAGAATTACAAACAATTGTACAAATTAGAAAGAACCAGTGAAAAATAAGTGGGAAAAAATTTTAATTAATTTTTGTTTTCGAATTTGATACCAGATGGCAAACAATATAAACAAATTAATTGAGGCGTTCAGTGGCAGAACGGACCCAATTTTATTAAAACAATTCATACTAAATGGGATCTAATGGACAATTAAGTCTTAAGTTTCATACAAATTTTACAATTTGTAAAATTCCACATTTTAAACGTAATATTAAAAAGATACTTCAAAATACAATACTATTTTATGAAATTAGATCATTCTCTGTGAGATAAAAAGACAGCTCACGTGCGAATTTCACATATACCTCTGACGTCACCATTAGATTACCAGTTTCCAATCATAGCCTACTCTGAAGTGATCATACCTTTAAAAAGCCCTAAATCCATAAAAATTCAAATGCATATTTTGATGCGTATGTGTTCGGCCTTTTAAAATTATATATATATATATATATATATATATATATATATATATATATATATATATATATATATATATATATATATATATATATATATATTTCATTGTTTTTGTGCTCGTAATTGTGTATTTTTTATTGTTTTGTATATATTTTTATTTACAGGTTTATATTATCTAAAATCTTGAGCTTTTAATGAATTAAAAAGGTTATTTTCTAAGGACCAATCAGAAAATGTTAAAATATGCATTTAAGATGACGCTTTGAACTATTTTTTTAATGTAAACCTTTAAAATTATAATTTTTACATATTTGGAAGTATTACTATGTAATTACTAAATTTTGTAAAAACAAAAACAAACAAAAAATCAAAAAAAAGTCAGCATAGGGCTATAAATTTAAGAAAAATTAAAAAGTTTTAATTCAGAAAAATTTTAATTCTATCTTCCTTTTTATTTTTTAATATGTTTTCTTGATTTTTATTAAAAAAATGTTCTTTGTAATAGGTATCCAATTTTGAATAAGTGAAATATTTTTTATAGGTGTTTAGGGACATTTTTGATTAATTGAAGATTTTTTAAGAATTTAAAGCACCTTTTTTTATGAACTTACAAGCATGGTATTTGGTTAAGAATACTTTAAATCAGGTTTTAAATTTATTCAAACAACTGGCATTTAATTTTTAATTAACTGTTCAAAACTGTTATATAAAGCTCAACTAAAATTATTTTCAACTGTAAAATTATGCTATATAGAACAACTAAATCCTTCAGCTAAAATACGCAACCGTTAAAACTTGTTCACATAAAAAAAATTCAGAACATTACTTTGAGAATTTTCGGAAAACCTCTTTCTAAAGAGAGAAAAAATACAATTTCAGAAAATGAGCTTCAGTTTTAAAGTTCTAAAGAAAAAGGGTAAATATGAAATTCATTAAAAAAATACGTAAAACTAGCTCTTTTTTTCACATTGACACAGATTATACATTATTATGAATAAAAAAATATTTGCACAGTTAGAAAATATAAAAAAAATAAAAATTTATTTTAATTTCAAAATTGGAGGCATCGCAACTGTTGAATATCTGTTTAAGCACACATAAAATGCACAAGATTCTATTTACATCACTACATATATATCAATTAGACACGTCTTAGTAACTCAGGGGTTGAGCGTAAATGTTAATAACGCATCATCCCCCAATAAGCTCTCAACCCTTTCTCCCAACCCTGACAGCTGGGACAATTTTTATGAGCATCGCAGTTATTCGAATTCAGAGCTTTAAGAGACCACCAGCAAAGTAAGTGAGCTCAGTATGTTCTTGTTGCTTCGGCAAAACTTGCCCAGTTTTTATCGCTTTAAAAATGTTCTTTTAACTCGCTCTTATACGAAGAAAGTAAAATAAAAAATATTTGTTTTTAAATAAATTAAAATTATCTAAACTGTTTACTTGTTTTTTGTGTGTATGATTATAAGTTATGTGCCAAGTTGTGTAAAAAATAATAAATATTTTTGGAGACTGTTGTTTAAATTTAAAAGTTTAAGTTTAATTGAAATATGTCCATAGTTATGAGATATTTTTCTTCTTAAATATTTAAATGATCCTCTCTTTATGGAAGACTTTCTAGAGCTTTTTTTTATATCTGTATTAAAAAAGTGTTATTATGCAGATTTTTCTTTCATTGCTATTTTACTTCGCAATTTTCAAATTTAAAATATTGTTAAAAAAATATACAAGAGGTATATACTTTTTAAATATATTTTTATTCACCTTTTTGTCAAATATATTAACTGTATTTACGCACGAAGGAAATTATTGCCATTTTAAGAGCATTCATTATTTTTGTGTGGTCTTCGATAAAATATTTTTTAAATAACATTTGACCAGAAAGGTAAAAGGCTAGTAGGTAGAAGTCTTTAACAAACCTTACAGTTAAAAAAATTTTAGTGGAATTAAAAGATACAATAAAAAATTTCTGTAATTAGCTAAATAAATGTAATTGGATTTATAAATATAAAGAAAAAATAGGAATTTCCGATAGAATTAAAAACTTGACAAACTATAACAACTAAATACTTCCAGTTTTCTCCATAAGGTGGTACTTCAAAATCTTAGGAAAATAAGTAAGAAATCAATTTTCAATATTAATAAGGCAATTCTCTGCTGCATGCACGGGACATTTTGGTTCTTTTTTATTCGTGATCAGATTATAATTTTAAAGTTATGATGAATCTAGTAGTTATGTTTTTGTTTTAAATAATATTAGTTTGTGGGAAATTACATGGAAAAATAACAAAATCAAAAATGCATCGAATATGCGACGCACGAAACACGTTCTGTCCCGTGCGTCGGCGGCTTATTAATGTGTATTTGACCTAGTTAAATTAATTATTTGTTCATGTAACTTAACCGCAAACTAATTTTATTTAAAACAAAAACATAACAACTAGATTCATCATAATTTTGTAATTCTAATCCATTTACGAGAAGAAAGAAGAGTGAAAATGTCCCATGCGTCATCGAGAGAATTGCCCAATAAAAAATAGACTTCATTTTTTATCGACATTACTTTCAAAGAAGCATTAAACCATAAAAACGGTCATTGGTGAGAAGATTGTTTTTATGATTGGTAAAGTTAATTGGCAACTATTTAGGAATACTTGTAACATATAAATCACTTTTGAGGATTTAAAACACTCTAACCATACATGGTTAGATCTAGTTTTTGTATTATAGTTTCATGTAGTGTTTATATAATAGTTTCATCTAGTAATACATAAGTGGGCAATTTCATGGGGAATTAAGGTTATTCAGATAGTACCATGCATAGTTAAAATTACTTTTAATATGGAAATTTAAAATGTAAATATTGCATAAAAATGTCGATTGTCTAAAGACATACTTAAGTTAATGAACTATATTAATTATTCATGGTTAAAAAATATCCTTATTATATGAATCATTAAATGTAAAAAAAGGTCTTGTCAATAGGTTTTCATTTGGACATGACCCCTTTTTACATTTAGCGATTCCTATGCCATCCTGAAAAAAATTTGCTAAATAGAAGAGAAAATTATGTACAAAACTTAAGTGTTTCACTCATTAAAAATTATTAAAAAAAAAACTTTTAGTACAATAAAGGAATATCTTATTAAATTTTAGGGGAATATATCATTTAAACTAAAATATTATATGATAACTTATTTATAGTACACACTGATTCATATTCGTTTATTAAACCACATAATTATCCATTTTAAATTTTACAGTTTTTAAAGGCACTTTAGGTAATTTTGGTCTTTTGAAAATTGCTGTTTCCTTTAACCTATTTGTAAAAAAAAAAATTTAATAGAATACAAGACTTTTCTTCTAAACAGCTTGACATTACAAATTTGAATTTATTATGTAAATTGTTAAAGGTTACCTGTCTAGCAAAATTTGAAGAAATTTACTCTTAAATAATATAACACCCTATATTGTCCGCATATAATGATACATTTATGTAAATCTGCAAAATAGAAACATTTGAAACGAAGTTTATTTAATAGTCCACAGTAAAATCTACCCTTTAACCCTAATTTTAGAGATTTTTTTTTAAATGTGTGTAACTTTTTTTAAATACTTAATTTTTCCAAAAATAAATAAATGTGTCATGCAACAATTGAAGAAGGAACATCATACAAGTGAACTTCAAAGTTCGAATGGGACTCAAAGGCGGATCCAGAGTATTATTACGGAGGGGACGGAAAAATTTTTAGTTTTGGGTTGTTGAATAGTTTAAATAAAATTTGTTGTTTTTAAGTTATACTACTATATCATGGAATTCCAAAACAATAGCTTCTAATGTATTTAATAGAACAAGTTTTTATCTAAGCAACAAAAACGTTATAATTTTTTCACTTTTTTTTATAACAAGCAACTTTTTAAACAAAAAGTATATAGTAAAAGAATTCTAAGCCTTCTGTGCGTGCTTTACCAAAACATTCTTCCAAAACATAAACCAAACTTCATATTTTCCTTGAAGTGCACTATTGAAAAAATGTTTATTTCCATGTTCCATGATCATCAAGAATTAAATCAAATTTGTGTGAAATATTTTGCAAAACACTTTGCTGTTTTGCTTTGTCCTCGGCTTTTTCATCTCCAATTTTTAGGATGTTCAGTACGGATTCGTCAAATCTTGATTGACTACATCCATAGCCTGGAAAAAGTGCGCGTTAAAAACCATTTAGTATATTGGTCTTATTTTTAATTCATATCTTTCACATGTTCATTCACTTATTATGTATATAAATTAAATAATCGTGTTACTTTTGGACGCCAGTGTTAGCCTTATGTTTATTACACTCATAATAAACAACACAAAAAATATTCTTTGCCGTCTATATTTGTTTTTTCTATTTAACTCTGAATAACGGAGGGGGCGATCGCACCCTCCTCCCCTATTTGTATCCGCCATTGCAATGGGTCTCAAACTATACAACCTAAACATCTAAAACAATTAGGAAAGAAATTATGTGCAAGTGACAATGATGATGGTTTGATATTAGAGAATCTCTAGGAGATAGCTTCCCAAATGTCCATTGATTTGAGATTTAAGATAAACATTATGTTTGAAACTTAACTATTTAAATGAATTAAAGTTGAGACTGGATAAAGCTACAAATCACCTCAAATTCATGAAATCTGACAGGTATACAAATATACATTTTGAAGAAATACAACCTTTTCAAAGAAAGTGTTTAAAGGATAAGCTTTATTGTGGACTATTAAATAAACTTTGTCTCAAATGTATCTATTTCACAGGTTTACACAACTGTATTATTTTATCTGTGCAATGTAGGTATTTATATGGTATAAGAGTAAATTTTTTTAAATTGCTATATACGGGTAACCTTTAACAATTCACTTATTAAATTCTAATTTTTAATGTTAAGGGCGGTTTAATGTTATTTAAAAGAAAAAGGCTTGTTGTCGTTTAATTTTTTTAACAAATTACTTAAAAGAAACAGCATTTTTAAAAGACCAAAATTATAATATATCACCTACATACAAAATGCCTCAAATTCGATTACTTTTTCACAAAAAATTTATATTATGATACAAAGCGTTAAATATTTTTTAAGTAAATTTTTCAATTTAATCTAAATACAATGGTGAAAATTTTGAATTAATTGATTGAAAATTTTCTGACTAAAGATTTCTGAAAATAGCCAATTTCGGTTGTCTTTCCTTTAGCTAGTACTGTCAGATAGGTCCATTAACAACGGTTGGTAAGAAAATTTGTCAATCAGCATTTTATTTTTATTTTTTTCTTAGCCAATAAATTCTGATTGTGGTTCCACTTCGTGTTTATTAAAAATCATAAAAATAATTTTCCAAATTATCTGAAAAATTTAAAATATACTTTAAATCTTTTAAATTAATAAGGTATAAGATAAAAAGTCATTGTTTTTAGCTTTTTCATTCAAATAACTTACCACTTTATTTTTTTTATCAGGCAAATAGAGATGTTCTGCGTGTTTCAACAAAGCGTCAGTGGTTACAAATAGCCACGAATTGACAGCAGTAAATATTTTTTTTAGAAAAGTTTACATGAATCCTATTAAGCTGAACAGACCTTCCCTCCGAGAAAAGCTTCTGAAATCTCGAAAAGATTGTGATCTGAAGAAATATAGATGCTTGAAATGTGAAACAGATTTCAGTTCAGTCAAAACTCTTCATTGTCATATGTTCTCAAAGCACGCAGAGAAAAAGCTGTACTACATATGTCCTTTGTGTGAAACAACCTTTGTGCAATCATGGAGTGTGAGCAGACATCTCATCAAAGTCCATAAGAAGACAAAGGATGAAGCTGCTTGCTTGAGAATCCATATTAAGTCGACCTCAAACACGTCACACATTGATTCGAAATCTCCAAATAACCTAGTGACTTGTGAACTTGCAGACTTTCAGAGACTGACTTGTCTACGATGCAACAGAAGTTTCTCATCACCAGCCAATCTTCGCAGACACATAGCAGGTCATTTGGGATTGGCACGATATTGGTGCCAATTGTGCAAGTACAAGTCTTTCAACCGTTCTGATTGTCGAGATCATATCAAACGAGTCCATTTGGTACATTTCCCTCAGAAATTTATTGAAAAAAGGACTTGTGATAGTTCTTTTGTGTAAAACTACCTTCGTGCTATCTCAGAGTGGAAAGTGTAAAAAGACGTCTTTACAGAAGTCGCGTAAGAAAACAAAGCTTCTAGTTTGAAATATCAAGTAAAATTGACATTAAGTATAACTAGCAGAAACTTTTAAATTATCCATTGCCTGACAGACGACTTTCTAATTTCCAAATAGTGAAATATCTAAGTTGTGCCAGAACTAACCTCTCATTAATCTAATTTATTCCTTTAAAATAACTCGTTGAATCAAAAATATAGGATATACCTTTTGCGACTGAATTTCTATCTGTATATGTATATGAAATCCCTAAGTTGTTACAGAACTGCAACTAAAAAAATTCTGTCACTGTGGTTGTCAAAATCATATCAAAGGATTTCATCTGTGCATTGCCAGGAGGAATCCATGGAAACAAAAACAAAAAAAATAGATGATTACAATCTGTTTGTTAAATCTAGAAAATTAAATATTTTATATGGTTCATGTTAAATTCTATAATTCATTTAAAGTCGGCAAATCTCGAAAAATAGGTTAACTAATATATGTTGATACGATTCTGACAAACATTATTCCGCTACCCTCTTGTAAAACAAATATCCCAATAAATTCCTTACAAAGGTCAAATATTTGATTCCTTTTCCCTAAATTGTTTTAGAAAACACTATCCGTAATTTAAAAACTCCATATTTTAATACTTTTAATTCTTATGTAATAATACAATTATTTTGATATTCGATTTGATTTTAAATGTTTGACGTATAGTTTCCTAAAAATCTATTGGTTATACATTTTTAAAGTGCCAAAGAAAATCCTTAGCTATTCATTCCAAATAAATGACACTGAGTTTATTGAATATGCTATTTTATTTAACTAGTCACAATAATTCCAAGAGGAAAATAGATGATAGAAATGGCAAAAGTAGTTCAAAATATCATTTGCAATTACAAAGAACAAAATAGTAACTCCTTTTATTTATAATATAATTTAAGCCAATTTTAAAAACTGTATTTTTTCTACATATTATTAATTGCTCATGTAGACATTATTTACTAAGTATTGGCTTTTGACATTTTTAATAGCAATTCTATACTAATGTTCAACTTAGTAAAGAAAACAATATAGTTAAATGTTATACATTTAAATGTTATACATGCTATAAATGTTATACATTTATCTTCTTTTATATATTAAGGCAAAAAGCGATTTAGTTTTAGTTATTTAGAAAATTTCTTTTACTATACTTACATGTGGACTGCTTTATACAAATAACAGGTAAGCGAGGATTGTCTGATTTTCGGGAGAATTGGTTTGAAAATTTTGGAAGTGTACCCTTCTATGTGAAGTCACTTAACTGTTTTGTAGTTAATACATGGTATAATTACCTTATTTAAGTAAAATGACTACAAAATATTGCCGATCTAACTTAACGATATCAAAAACTCAATTCTGAACATATAGTCGCTTACTTCTGTTTGTATAATGCAGTTTTTATGTTAAAAGAAAAAAATGGTTATTTCAGAAAACAAAAGCAATGAATGTTTAATGTATAATATAATTGAAAGATAATAAAGAAATTTATGACAGATCCATAAAAGAATTTCTTTAATTTACCCGATTTTTAAAAAAAAAATAGTGGTATTAAATTTTTTTCTGCAATTGAGAGCGTTTGTAAATTAGGTCTCGTATATTATAAAATGTATACAATTCGTGTCGTAATATCTAAATACTATTTGCTAAGTAGTTTTAAAGTATATTATAGCTTTAGTTTCTCATTTTATTGATTGCTCATGTAGACATTATTTACTAAGTATTGGTTTTTGATATTTTTAATAGTAATTCTATACTAATGTTCAACTTAGTAAAGAGAACAATAAAATTAAATGTATTTTACATTATTTCAAACACCACATTATTATCTGTTTTGATTACTAAAAGGCATTTGTAAATTGAAAAAAAATCTGATAAATACGCTGAATAAAATATACTGAAAATGTATCTAAAAGTCAAAGATAAGAAATATCTTTGTTCATTTATTTTATAAGAAATTACGATAGTTTCAAATTCTTTAAAGTTTAAATGTTTGTAATTGGACTATTTAAAATTGAAATACTAAAAATTTAAATAGCTGTAATTGAAATATTATAAATTTGAATATTTGAATGGAAATATTTGGAATTGCAATATTTTAAATTTAGAAATTGTAAACTTTAAAGACATTAAATATTTTTATTTAAAGTTCAAATACTTAAAATAAAATATAATAATGATAAAAATTTCTGGATGAAATATCTAAATTCTTAGATTTATATTAGTGTAGGAAAATACAAAGATAATGAATGTAAATTTCCCGAAACTCTTAATACAGATCACTCAACAAATAATCAAAGTTTCGTTTAAAATACAGGGTGGTCATAAAATAACTTTACCGATTTATGGACTTCCGTTCCGTTCAACCTATCGAGATGAGATATCAGGTATAGTTATTCAGAGGTATGAGCTCGGAATTCTGTTAATGGCAACAAAATGGCGCTCACGGTTACGGTTATAGTTACAGAAACTCGACATTTTCGAATAGCAAAATCTACTTGTTCCTGTCGCAAAATGCTCAGAGCATGCGAAAACCCTAAGGAGTGTTGGAACGGTACTTGTATCCCAAAAACGGACGCGTTATACAAGCACAAAAAGCTCCCGAGCTCATACCTCTGAATAACTATAGCTGAAATCTCATCTTGATTGGTTTAACGGAACAGAAGCTAGAGGTCCATGTATCGGCAAAACTATTTTATGACCACACTTTCGGAATCATGATGATTTTACGTTTCAATTCAAGATTCTTTAAAACACAAAATATTTTAACTAAATAGATTTTGACTGGAAAATAATTCTATATATTACCTTTCCCAACTCGAATAAAATTTCAATTTAGTATCTCAACCGTACCTTATTAAAATCAATGACCGCATACATCTCTTAAGGAAGGCTATTGACTTTTTGCGTACAAGTATTTGTTCCGGTATGTGGGAAGGAATTAAATATAAAACGATTGGTACACTGGACTCTAGCAATCCAAGTTAAAATCTCTGAGTAATCATTATTTCGTAAATATTTAATTTAAAAATTAAATTACTTCCCTAAAAAAATATTTTTAATTTTTTTTTTTAAATAATGGCTGGTAATTTTTTAAGCAGTCTAATTAATTTTTCCTGTTTATTAGATCATCAAGTAAATTAAATTGAATTTTATAAGAATTTAGCTTTATGTCATCATAATAATAGCGGCAAAAATTTTATTTCGTTTTGATTAGGTTGGTTGGTTTGTACGCTCAATTACATATTTTTATGCACAATAACGGCTAATCAGGCAGGGGGACCTACAGCTTAACGTGGATTCCGAATCACAAAGAACATCCATGCCTAACCCGGGATTCGAACCCATCATCTTTGGCATGTGAGACGCTAACCTCACAGCCATCAGATGGGCCGTTTCAATTAGGAAACGAGATCTTAAGAAAACTGGTTTGTTTGAAAAAGATTGCTTTGAAATAAAATATTCGAAAAATAATTCATTTACATAATCTTTATCTTCTTTTTCTATATAAGTATTAAAATTCTTTGCACTTTAAGAAGCTGTTGCCCTTGCAAGAATGCAAGAATAAAAATTGTCAAAAAGAAATTCGATTTGGTGTTGTCAAATGTTTTTGACTGCTACGTGCTGCCCTCTAACAGAATTTAATGAAATTCCAGCTCGTGAAGTTAAGTTATCCTGTAAGTTTTTCCTTAACCCCATGGGGGTCATAGGTTTTCCCACTAAGTAAAAAATTTACTTAGTGGGATTGAGCGATTTTAGTTAATTTGTCCATCCTAAGAAATAGGTATTAAGTATTATCTACACCCAGATCAGGGATTTTGATTTGATCATACTTAAAAAAGTATAGGACGAACACACCAACTATTCCGCACCTATAAACTTTTAGATAGAGTTAAAATTTTATTTTACAGCACAGAACAAGAAGCTCTTTACAAAATAAGTAATTAACATTTTTAATGTGTTTTGTAATGTTTATTATGAGCATATGTGTTGTCATTTGTGTGTGATGTGAAAGAATATCTTAATTATTATAAATTTCTACTTTAATAGATATTTCTTTTTCAACACAAATTCAAATAACTTTCTGTTATAATAAGTAGCATATTAAAATAAAGATTTATCTTTGGGACAATTTTACCTTACACATTTTTATGTCAATTAAATAATTCTAATTCAAATGTAAAATAAAAATATTAGTAAGGTTTCATAGCTTGTCACCAGATGACGCCACCATTTCCCAAAAATTTATTTAAAATATTATTTTCGAAATGATCATAATATAACAACATATATCTTTCCTTAAACTTTACAGATTGGTTCTTTTTTATTAAAATTACATCTGTTTTGAAGTAACATATGTTTGAACAGATAAGTATAATCAAAATATAGCCCCCCTATTAGAGGGAAAAACCTGATAACCACTTTTAGAGAACGACTCTATTTCTCTTTCAATAAAAGGTCCATAGATGGCGCTGTATGTCATTAAATATAGGACGTTAAGTTGTTCTTGTAGTTATTTTATCATTCTATTGAAACAAACAAAAAACATCCTAACATCATTTTTTTGCTTCATTCAATTTGTCTTTAAAAAAAACCTCTCAGAATATATATTAGTACTCGCTCAATTGCTCCTGCGTTTCTCGGCCAATGTCCAAGTTGGAAATTAACGAATCTCAAAATTTGGGATGCATTGTGTTGTATTTATTCGTTATAAATAATAAAATCGTTCTTGAGGATATTTCGCAATATTATTAAAAGAGGGTACATCAAAAGTACACTACTCAATGCAATTTATGAAATATTAACATAACTACACATATACTTTTTAAAAACTAATTTGAGTTTTCAGGATAAATTAAAAATATCTTTAATCAGCAACATTTTTCAAGATCATGATTTTGTAGATTCTCATTATAATTTAATTTGGATAGTATAATTTGGTTTCCATTGAATTGAATGTGAATTTTGTTTATTTTGCATTATTTGAAAGTGAAATGAATGCGAACATATATAAAAAATGCTTTTTATATCCAAAATATTTCAGTTTCAATATTACATAGATTATCACTTTTTTCCAAATCAGGCAATATTTATGCAGAATTTAAGAAATGATTTTGTGTCTAATGAATTTATATGCTTACATAAGCAATACATTTTTATTTTCAAATAAATTTTCGTTAAGATTTAGACAGTTTTTAGCATTGAGCTTGGATATAGTTTGTTAAAGTTTTGAGGATGAGTTAGAGATACTGTTAATATGCAGAGTTTATATGTTAATTATACTGGAGCTTTTGAAGCTTTTTGCTCTTTCAACGAATTCTACTGAATTCTTATCAAAAGATTAATTTTTATTGTATTTCTGACAACACCAATCTTTTCTTAGTTTCTTGCAAATTTGATCATGTTGTGAGTTCAAAATTAATGCTACATGTAGTATTTAAAAAAATATTAGGAAATTGTCAGTCTACCTTTTGTTGAAAACTGCAAAATAAAGTTCGATGACGGGTGTAATAGGACTGATGATTTCATGTCATATAGCCTTCGCACAATATTTATCATCGTACATAAAACAACGGGGAAAAAAAGCCAAAATGGCGAAGTTGGCGATATTATTCAATAGACATTACATTGTTCTTTCTTGTGCTTGAAACAGAAAAAAAATCAATTGTTGATGGGCGATGCTCAAGAGCCGAGAGCTCTCTGTTAAAGACACTTGTTTTTCAACTTTTTACGCTTTTATCGCATTCCTGGAATTTGAGAGGTGGTGAAGTTTAAAACACTTTAAGAGGCATTAGCAGAGAGATTTCAATCAAAATTGTTTGAGCCGTTTTTAGTAATTGCTGAAAAACATGATTTTTTCATGATTTCAACCTTATGCGCTTGTGCGATTTTGATGAAAACCTTAATGGTAGGCCACTTGACCACCACCATACCGCACACCAAGTTTGAATATTGTAGGTCAAATTTGTTCTGGGATTATTTTGAGCACAGACACTTTTTTTTTTTTTTTTTGACCGAATACTATACTTTCATTACTTTATATATACAAATGGGAAATTAAAAATTATAAATATAGATCGAAGCAGTTTTTCTTTTTATACAATTCCATTCCCTCCTCAGTAGAGTATATACAGATAAAATTTTAGGTTATTTTAACCAGTGGTTTTTTACAGCTTTCTGAAAGATGAATTTTTAATTATAAACACCCTGCTTTGTTAAGCACTAATTCAGCACTGAATGTACGTTGCAAAACATTGAATCAGCTCCATGATACTGTGAAAATCTAGCTATCACTCTTCCGGAGAGAAGGCCAAAAGTGCTTTCCTCGAAAATTTCCAACCAGAAACCATTAGCAATTCTAATCTCCGTTTATCAAGTGTCAAATTTTCATATATTTAAATCTACATGGGCGGCCAACCCGGTTCCGTGGTTTAAAATATTGCGAT
Organism: Linyphia triangularis; assembly: GCA_963978545.1. Classification (NCBI taxonomy): domain Eukaryota; kingdom Metazoa; phylum Arthropoda; class Arachnida; order Araneae; family Linyphiidae; genus Linyphia; species Linyphia triangularis. The sequence continues at coordinate 40,647,336 of OZ021733.1, read as the reverse complement.
CTACCGCAAATATGTTGCCAAAGGGAACATTCCAAAAAGCGATGTCGTTTAATACAAATATGAAACACCCAAAGCTGGATGCGATAATTCGAAGGCGGTTCAGTAAAAAGCAAAACCGCAGCATCATCTACTTTCACAGTCGTGTCTATAATCAAATAAGAGACCTTGCCTGGAATAGTAAAGGGGCTGCACGCACTTTTTGATTAAGTCATCTTCTTCGTGACGTCACTGCTGACAGGCTATATCGGAGCGTCACGTTGTTGGGCAGGGTTGCTAGATCTTGGCTTTATCTGTTCTGGTGTAGCCTTTGTAGTATCGGATTTTTTATTTTTTTTTGCTTTCAAACCGGAACTAGTTTGTAAGGCATAGTTGAAGCGTGTTTTGCAGGAAAGATCTAGGTGTCTTGAATTGTTATTAGCAAGGTCTTATTTTGATTTTTGTGGAACCTAGTCTGGTCAAAATGGAATCAAGTTAAGCGTCCCAAAAATATTTTTTCCTCTTCTAAATTTGTTTTGTAGCAAGGGAAAAAAGTTTTTGTTTCTCAAGTTTGAAATGTATCTTTTAGATTTATGAAATATTTATAAATCATTTTGATCGGTTAGCAGCGTATAAGCGAGTCATGAAATTGTCATTGAGTTACAGTCTAACATTTGGTTCCAAGTCTATTTTTGAAAAAACCCTATCTTGGTCAAACGGGAATAAAATCAAGCCCCAAAAATATTTCCACCTTCTAAATGTGTTTTATAAAAGAGGAAGAAAAATTTTCTCTTCACAAAATTTGAAATGGGGCTTACAGATTTATGAAACATGCAAATCATTTGGAACAGTTAGCAGCGTATGGCGAGTCATGAAATAGTCATTGAGTTGCAGTCTAACATTTATTCAGTTAAGTGGGGAACATAGGTGCAGTTGGGCCGGTATGGCGTACTGCTACATTTTTTAGAGTCGGTAAGGAGTACTGGTACTTTTTTGAGATTTATTAATAACTAAATAATAATAAATCATAAGTTATGTAAAATATTGTGAATTTCGATTTATAATTAAAAAATCCCAAGGTTCATTTGGGGTTACCGACCGCCACGATCGGAAAGTTTGCGTAACAGGAATTTTTTTTTTAGCACTACAACTCTGGTGTGGAAATTAAGGGCTCTGTCTACTTTTGATGCATGAAAAAAAAACGCCATTTTTATTAATTTTTTTTTAAGAATACTATTGTTATGTTTATTGATGTAAAACTTGTAAGGCTTAACAAAAACATTCGTAAATTTAAAAAAAAAAAATATTGATTTTAACCACTTTTTTAGTGTGAAAATGCCAGGTAAACAGGAGTCCTCAAAAAGCAGGTAGGTGTGCGCTGTTGAAAAAATCTCAGAAACTACTGAACTGATCCTTATGAAAATTTAACCCCATATTCTGTACACTTATCGCTATATCCCAAATTAGAATAATTGCAAAATTTTAATTCTTTTTTTTCTTTTTTTTTTGGCAAAAGACATGCAAAGAAAAACACGTTTTTAATTTTTTTTATTTTGTCTGTCCTTTTGTAATTTTTGCATATAAATTAATATTAGAAGTACGGGATATAGCCACTGTCACACTAAACCTAAAACCATTCAATTTTTTGGTTTCAGATGGGCAGTTGTTCAGATTTTTTCAACAGCGCACACCTACCTACTTTTTGAGGACTCCTGTTTACCTGGCATTTTCACACTAAAAAAAGTGGTTAAAATCAGTATTTTTTATTTTATTTTTTTGTAATTACACACGTTTTTGTTAAGCCCAACAAGTTTTATATCAATAAACATAACAGTATTCTTTAAAAAAAAAATGAATAAAAATAGCGTTTTTTTATGCATCCAAAGTAGACAGAGCCTATAAGAAAAAGGAGAGTTATTGAATGTTTTTATAGAATAGAAATTATCAATAAAATTACCCTAGTCTTCTCGTGAATGCACTGGAAACAAGCTATAATGCGTGGTTTTGTGCTTAGGTCAGTAGAAATGCAATACCAAAGGTGTAAGAAATTGAATAAGTCTGACGCTATAACGAGTAATAATGTGAGTTTTCAATACACAGTTCATATTCTTAAATATTAATTAACTTAATCATGGGAAAGCGCTGACTTAGAGTGTCGATGCATAGGAAAGTATTGAATGAATGAATAAAAGTGATAGTTGGTAAGGATAATTAAAAAAATGGATGTGCTTTGAAAGAAAAAAATTAAAGTGAAGTGATACTAAAAATAGGTTCGTCATTACATTTATACTAAACGGAATTTGGTTATTGCAATCTTAGTGAAGCATTTTTGGTTATGAAGTGTGAACAAAACAAATCCATAATCCAAAAATCCATATAGGGAAATGTGAGTCTATAACTCAAATAATTAGGAAACTGCATAGAAAAAAATTGTTTTCTATTTGAAAACTTGTATTAAATATTTTTTATTTTAATTAGAATTATTTTAAAGCATAATAACATCAGCTTTTCGATTAATAACTAAATTAATAACTAACAGTTATGCCCTTTATATATGTGGACCTTTGGCACATGTCCCGTCTTTCAGTTTAAAAATTAGATCTTGTTGAAAAGTAACTAGTCACAAGAAGTTAATCAAATGACAGTTAATAAAGTTTTTAAATTAGGTTTGGGATAATTAGTAATTCATTTTGCTGGAATTTAAGGCTAGATTGATTTTTTTTTTTTTTTTTATTTTTTTTTTTTTATTATTATTTTTTTTTTTTTTTTTTTTTTGCTATTGTTGTTAGAAAAGTCTATTTTGTACTGAATACTATAACAATATAGTTTAAAAATGAATTAAACATTAAATATAAAAAATCACAATTTTAATTTCAGTGAAATAGTAAATTGCCTTTGAATTTGGTGTTGCGGAGAATTTATTTTATATATTTGCAATTAGATTAATGAGATATCTTACCGGCCTTACAGCTTCGATTACCTGATTAATAAAAAATACTACCTCTTCCATTAGAATGCACAATTATAAATGCCATTACGTTTATTAAGGAATTTTGAAGAAAGATGAAATTCACCCATCCCCTTATTATTTTTCACGTAATCATACAGGAGGGCTTAGTGTTTTAAAATTATGGCGTCATTTTTTTGTGTCAAAATATTTCTAAGATGGTTTTATGACTACATTCAGAATAAAACAGTATATATCAATTCAGTTTTTATTTTTCTTGCTAATAGTGAATTTTGTATATTAACGTATCTAAACTAAGGTGACACCTCATTGTGGATAAAATAAATTCAGTGTTACTGATTTTTTATTACAACTCTTCTACTTCAAATTCTAGAATTAAACTTAAATAATTATCACAATCATTTTTATTCTATCACGAGGAAGAATGGAATCTGCTGAAAATAAAACATCAAAATAGTGCAAACATACTATTTGAATTTGGATTTTTCGCAGTATTTGTCCTGGACAATTCTTCTTTGTGCTATGACACACAGTGAAAATACTGAAAATATTGCTTATAAAAAGCTAGATGCAAGTGGATAATCTTCCCTGACGTACTTACTCGCAACTAATTGCAACACTCCGAAGATACGAATTCCGGAACAATAAAGTTTTTCAATGGATCGTTCAGTAGCAGACACTCCAAACCAACGTGAAAACAGCAGCACCAACATTCTAAAGATAATATTATGTCTAATGCCATTTTGTAAAACTCATTTCCGTATTTTTATGATGAGTTTTTTCAAAAATTTTATCAACCACTGGCGGGATCACCCTATATAATGAACGTTAACAAAAGAGACAATGAATTCAAAGCTTCAGCCCAATAAAATTCTACTCATTTACTTCAATTCGACTCATGATCCTCTACTTAAATAAAAACGTATTGTTTAATGTTAAGTTAAAAAAGGTTTTAATTCATAAACTTTGATATCTTATTCCCTTTTTTTTAATTAATTTGGTATCAAGAATTCTCTTTCACACATTACAAGATACTGGACATTGTCATCATGATTTAAAAATTTTTGTTAGGGTTTCTTCTGTTTACTACGCAATTTGATATTTGTCATCGAGTTAACATATAATGATGTATTTTAGGTAGAAAAAAAAAATGGTTTGCAAAGCCTTGTCTTTGGTATCATATTCCACATTTTTTACTCATTTGGTATCGTGAGTCCTATTCCATGCAACAAACAAAGATTAACGAAAAGTGCCAGCATGATTTAAGTTCCAAAACTCTTTCGTCTCTTTTGACTTGGGATCTTATTGACAAATAATGAGATGTATATTTTTAGATGAGAATTGGCATTTTAAGTTGGTTTGGTTGGTTGGTTGGTTGGTTGGTTGGTTGGTTGGTTGGTTGGTTGGTTGGTTTGTACGCTCAACGACCTATTTTTATGCACAATGACGGCTAACCAGGCCGGGACCTACAGCTTAACGTGATATCGTAAGTCTTAACTTTGTATTTTATTTTTTAAAAATAAATTATTTGTTTAAAATCAGGAGTTCTCTTTCATGCATTTAAGGGTAATGAAGACTGTCATCACTGTTTCATTATTTGTGTCTGAAATACCTTCCATTTCCCTAATTTAATTCATTTTCTTCTTCCCAAATAATGACGTAATTTTGTATACTGTTTTAAAGTAAAATTTAGTATTCAGAGGCTTGACTGCATATTCTAACCCGCATTTTTCGTTTGAATGAATTTAAGGAATTAACAGAAAATGAATGAAGCACCCCGATTTAAATTTAATGCTAAACTGTTCTTCGCAATCGCAAATAACAATATAACATTATTATTTTATTTTTTTTAGAAGACATTTGTGATTCAAAACCATAATTAAGACTTCTATCTCACATTTTTTTTTTGAATCAGGAATCCGATTTCTCACTCCACGTTGTACAGGATAAGTAATAAACTTAGGCACCTTGATTTAAGAATTTCGCTCTAAATTGTTCTTTTCAATCGCGAATAACGATATAATTTTTGTCTTTGAGAAGTAATTGGCATCTTAAAACTTGATTAGGCATTTTATCCCAAATTTCATTTTAGACAGAAATCCAATTCCTCATTTCCCGTAATACATGAAAATAAACTTTCGCACCGTAATTTCAGTTTAATGCTAAAATGTTCTTCGCGATCATGAATAATGGTATAATTTTATTTTGCTTTTTAACTTGAAGAGAAATTGATATCTCAAAACCTTAATTATGCCTACTATCTCACATTTTCGTTTGAATCAGGAATCCGATTGCTCGTTCCAGGTACTATAGGATAATAAACTTTAACACCTCGATTTAAGAATTTCGCTGTAAAATGTTCTTCTCAATTAGGGATAAAATTATATAACTTTTTTTAGAAGAAATTGGCACCTTAAAGCTTGATATTAGACATTTTACCTTGCATTTCATTTTAACCAGAAAACCGATTCCTAATTTCACGTAATGCAGTGTAATGAACTTTTGCTCCGAGATTGTATAATTTCGTGCAAATCTTTTTCCCGATTGCAAGTAACAGGCGCGTAGACAGGGGAGAGATATGAGGATATATTCCCTCCCGACATTTTTCAGTTTGCTATCAGAAAATAAAAAACAAAGGATTTTTTATTTGAAATGGTAAATTTAATTAAAATGTTTTTAAATTCCTAAACATACGTAGGAAAAGTACTTGTAATTAAATATACTTGCCATTAATAACAAAAATTATTGTTATGATTTTCTGAGTTATAACTTCATATCCCATCCCCAAAAAAATCTCTGGCTACGCCCCTGGCAAGTAATGATATAACTTAGTTTGGTTTTTTGGGTGAAATATTTCTCTCAAAGCCTTAACTATACCTCGGGACAACATTACTTGAGCCTTGAGTTTACTCTGTAGGATTAGAGGTCGGAAATATCGATCAAAATAAATATCGATACTATATCGTTGCATAGAAAAAAATATCGATAAAATATCGATATATCGATACATGATTTTTTTTCTTAATATGATTTTCAATTTTGTCAGAAATAAAATTTTTTGGGGCAAATTTCTATTTTTCCTGATTGCTTTTTTTTAAGGTGACTACTTTTTCAACTGAAATAGATCTACTGCACACACACACAAAAAAAAAAAAAAAAAAAATATATATATATATATATATATATATATATATATATATTCTCTTATTGGTGCAGTGATTTAAAGAAAAATTTAGATAATTTTCAATAGCTTTTAAGTGTATGGCAAAATATTGAATATTGGTGGCATTTTAACTGTCTCTCAGCCAAGTTCAAACTTTAGTTTTGAAGTTTTTGAAAAGGGAATAAAGAAAATCGAAAAAACACATGGAACTATAAAACGATCATCAAAACACTAAAAATGTTTGAAAATATCGATATATCGGTGACTCTTATCGATATTTTTAATATCGATATTTTTTTAGAAATATCGATAAAAATATCGTCGTATCGATATATCGTCGACCTCTATGTAGGATGAATCCTTCCACGTTAAGATATAGTTCCGGATAATTTACAACTTTTATAATAATATTGATAACCTGAGCCCATAGTTTTGTATTAAACTTAACCCTTTGCACTTCAGGCCTTTTTCGCGCGGAGGAATCAGCGACTCGAGACATTTTAGGTTCGGTTGGTGTTTATGGATTTGCTTCATAGAAACTAAACACAGTCATTGGCCTTGCATCGAATTTCCGCATCACACCTAATGGTCCTCTCGTGGTTTGGCATCCAATCGTGTGGCGCCTGAGAGGCGCCACTGGAGTGCAAAGGGTTAAATATATGTTGAAAACAAAAAGAAAATAATCACTTTTAAGTTTAAATTTTAATTAATATTTCATTCTTCAAATCACGGATACTATAAGAGTTTTAACGAAACGGTCACACATCGCTCCACTCAGCCAATCAGGGTATAATAAAAACAGTTCACACATCGTTGAAGCATATTCAATGAGCTCCAATTAAGATTGTCCCAATGTTTAGACAAATCTATCTCACATCTTTGTATGAATCAGGAATCGGATTCCTTGCTCCACGGAGTACAGGATAATGAACTTTGGCACCGCGATTTAAAAATTTCGCGCTAAAATGCCGCCCCTCTTCGCGATCCCAAATAATGATGTAATTTTGGTCCGAAGTGGCAACCCTGTCCCAGGTAGGGTCTAATGGCATCGGAGCGGCCTCTTTGACCCTGCGAGGTCAGCAGTGATTGAGGCCCCCCAGGTACTCGCTCCACGTGTTTCGCAGTGGCCAGCCTGGACCTATGATTACAAAAATGAGTAATGAAGAACTGCGAGATGATGGTTCCTAGCCAATTTTGCCAGGGGGATGCTCTACAAATGGCAATCGACCCTGTCAGCCCAATGTTCTGGTTGTTAGCTAGCTTGGGGTGATGGAACATGCGGGCGATTTGATAGATAGACTTGTTGAGATTATACCAAGGTAAGTACCGTCAAACGGGGAGAATTTGTGCTACTTTTTGAGGTTTTTCTGTTATATCTATCTTAAAATTTGATGCAAGTGATCAAACACCTGACACAATGCACAGATATAGAGATATACATCCCAGCTTCCAGCTTAGAAATAATCAAAGTGTGCTTAGTGGCACTAATCAAGGTGATTTAGTGCCATTCATGGTTTCTCCTTTGAAACTCAAAGAAATATTATTACAACACATTTTATCCCCTAGGTTTACATTTTACACATTTCGTTTGTTAGCAACTGTGATGAAAACTAGGCTCCATAGTAGTTTCATTGCTTGGCGTAAAAATAGCAGGTTATTTTGGACATCAAAATCTTTAACCGAGTTTTATCCGTATAATATTCGATAATAACCATTAAAATATTTGATAGGAAAGGCATCTAAAATACACTCATCTACAATAAACAAATTTTTGTTCATAATCTGAGCAAAAAACTGCAAAACTGCTAAAAACAACAATGGAATGGTTTTATTTTTATTGTTTACATCACAAGTCTTAAGCGATCAAACCTATGAAAACGAAAACTGCAGGGCAGTTTCTTCAACAATATAGTCATCGAAAATAAAGCATTTATTTATAAAGAAATTTAATAGGTGACCATGACGATGATTACATGAAATTTCATCAAAGCAATGAAAAACAAACGCCCAAATATTACATTCTAGGTTTTCGTAATAGTCATGAATACTGTTGGAATCATCGATATAGATAAACAACTGAATAGACTGCTTAACGCTCGGAAAATGAAGCTGTTGCCAGATGCAATTGGTGGGGAAGGGGGGGAATATGGATTGCCGAGGATTGAAAATAAAGTTTTGGGTTGTACACAGCAGAAATGTCAGTAGTAGACCTTAATTAGTAATAATGTGCAAAAAAATATACATATTCTAACACTTTACAAGGTTTTTCGCATTCCCATTCAACTATAAAAGTGAACTGTGATTGGTTAATCATCCCACCAGCTTCGCAATCCCCGGCGTGTTTTTCTCTTTGCATTGATAATGGAGCAGTCTATCCAGTTGTTTATCAATATCGATGGTTGGAATATGATCATTTTGGCTTCTTTGACAGATGTAAAATGCTTTATTAACTAGAAGCTCAAAGAATTTTAAATTTTATGTAACCAAAAATAGTAGAGATAAATCGTACCAAGTATTTTGTATATCCTAAAAACTTGAATAAAGCTTACCGAAAACATTAGGTTGCTGAACTTCAGATAAAAAGCAGATGTCATGAATCTTCCTCACCTGCAAAAAATAGAGGGCAAATTTACTTCATTGACGGCATACCAATCATAAATCTGACATCTAAAAATGATTTACATAAAGTTTATCAGTACATGGACGAAAGGCCCATTTTCTTAAACATCTTAATTAGCGCACGCATAATACACCACATTCCAACCAACATAAATCAAAAACCTCTACCTACCTGAAAAATTTACCTATCCAATTACTACATTGAATCCAACATCTAACAATGTTTCATACATGAAGCTCATTAATACATAGGACCATTTTATGGAACTTCTTAATTGGCGTAGAAATAAAACACCCTCACTTCCATCATCAATCAAAAACCTTCACCTTCAATCGACTTGATCATGAAAAAGCCATAAGCTATGGGATTATTCGCATGGAAGCGATTAACACACAGATATCTTCTTCGGTATTTATTGCCTCTTGTCCGAAAAGATAATTAAGACGAGGAGAAAAATAATAAAGTCATTAAAGACGAAGTGAAGCTCAGAAGAAAAAGTGGTTTCCCGAAATGACCGAGAGTAACGGCGGCTGCGCGCCAATTACAACGCTGATTTAGCCTTCCCTAACCATTGTCTCGAAGCGACAACCAACTCGTGCAGGTGTCATTAGCCCACAGCTTGGGTTAGTGCGCAATACAATAATTTCTATTGTAGGGTCCCTACACAAATAGATTTTACTCATTTCATATACCTCACCCCGTTACAAAAGCGGATCCAAAATTAATTTTCATTTCTTATACTTTGCCCAATCACAAGTAGTAGGGTCGCTTAACATGAAAATGTGGACACGCTGGAAAAAGCACCATATTTTTTTCCAGGTGTAGTTAGGTACTTAGTTTTCAATTTCTGATAGGAACCATTTCCAATGTCGGCCATTTTGGAATTTATAGCGGCCATTTTGAAATTTCAGCATATTATCAATATCTCGACCGCTAAATCACTTAGGATTACAAACTTGGTGTCTAATTAGACATATTTGGGGTCAGGAAATTCTTCTAAACAATATTTAAATGCATCAGATTATATTTATTCACTAATATATGCAGGGGCGTCGCTATAAGGGGGAGGGGAGTGTCTCTGCCACCAAAAAAAAATTTATAGGCTGTCAGTCGGCGAACCTTTCGGAATTTAATTTTTTTTTTTTTACAAAATTACAAACAAAAGATAAACATTGAATGGAAAAAGAAAAAATTATTGAAATCATCAAGCAATGTTAAAAACTCCTGAATGCAAATACAACCTAAGTAAATGAAGTCGGCACTTTTGGATTGGTGTGAGAATATTCTTCCCTCCTTTTTAATAGAATCATTAAATTAATCATCATTATCTTCACTGACAACTAGTAAAGGAAATTAAATTCGAAAAGACTAAATTTTTATATTTATGGCTTATTTTGTTTCAAGGAAACTGGAAATCAGAAAGGAATATTTTTATTTTAATTGAAATCAAAGTTTGCTCCTTCTGGAGTTAGTAGTATATTGCCAAAAATTATTGTTTATAGCAATGTCATTAAATAGGTTATCTCTATAATAAAAATCGTAGTGTTTTTGTAGGTAATATTCTGTACATAGCATCGGTCCATCAGATTTTCCAATGAACCGAATTTCTTTTTTATCAACATTTATATAATTCTTCATTAAAAACTCACTTATTTGGATACTTATTTTTTCTGTAACGCAGTACAATTTCCACTCACTGCATTTTGAAAAATAAAATAATGACAAAATATTCAAATGTAGTCCTTGAATATAGTTTACTTAATCGATTTCAGAATTTTAATTACCTGCAAAAGTGATATTTGTTTCAAAAACGTCTTCCGAAAATCCCACTTTATAAAGTTTTGCAAATATGTCTTGATAAAAAATTAACCCAGAAAAGCAAAGTTTTTATTGTAGTCTTTTATATCAGAGGTCGGCGATATATCGATACGACGATATTTATTTCGATATTTCTAAAAAAATATCGATTTTAAAAGTATCGATTAAAGTTATCGATGTATCGATATTTTCAAACGTTTTTAGTTTTTTCGATGATCATTTTGAGTTCCAAGTGTTTTTTCGATTTTCTTTATTCCCTTTACAAAAACTTCAAAACTAAAGTTTGAACTTGGCTGAGAGACACTTAAAATGGCTCCAATATTCAATATTTTCCATACACTTAAAAGCTATTGAAAATTATCTAAATTTTTCTCAAAATCACTGCACCAATTAAGCGAAAATATAACCTTTTTTTTTTTTTGTAATAGATCCATTTCAGTTGAAAAAGTAGTCACCTTACCAAAAAGCAATCATGAAAACTAGAAATTTGCCCCGAAAAACTTTGTTTCTGGCAAAATTGAAAATCAAATAAAAAAAATCATGTATCGATTTATCGATACTTCATCGATATTTTTTTCTATGCAACGATATAGTATCGATATTTATTTCGATCGATATTTCCGACCTCTACTTTATATATATTGTTGACTTTTAAATGCAATTGTGATATTATTTAAATGATTTTGAGCTCAAATCGACTTTCAACACTGTTCGACATCTATGAAATAAACCCATCGATTCGGTACCATGTATTATCTCTTTTTTGCCACCAAAATTTGATAGAATTTACTGTCCTTGACAACGAGTTTATATGCCAATTTTCATCTCGATTGGAGGAGAATGTGTGTCAATTAATTAAAGTTGAATGAAACACTTACTAAAATATGACGGAAAATCATATAAAAGTTGACTTAAATTACATTTCATTAATACACCATTAAACATTAATTTAAAATTATTTAAACCCCTTAATTTAAATCCAATGAAATATTAATTAACAAATAATTACATATTTATTAAAACTTTTTACATATTCTTAAAAATTCATTACATTTATATTCAAAAATTTATTACGTATTAATGAAACTTTAATCGGTACTTAGTCCACTTTTGCACTGAAGTTACTATGATTTCAATCTGCAAAATAATGTCTAGAATACCTACCAGAAAACATAAAACAGAAAAAAAGTGTCAAAATAAGTCACCTTTTAATTAAGAATTATATAAATGTTGATGAAAAGAAATGCGATTCATTGAAAAATTCTGATCGACCATTTCTATGTACTGAAAATTACTTACAAAAACGCTACGATTTTTTTTTTTTTTTTTTAAGGATAAAGGATTTAATGACATTGCAACAGACAATATATTTTGGCAATATACTACTAACTACAGCAAGAACAAACATTAATTAAAATTAAAATATGCCTTCTGATTTCCAGTTTCCTTGAAACAAAAATAAGCCATAAATGTAAAAATTTAGACCTCTTTTCTATCAGCGAAGCGAGCTATCAGTGAAGATAATTCTGATTAATTTAATAGTCCTATTGAAAAAGATGGATACATTAAAAGAAGAATATTCTCACACCAACTTCATTTAATTAGGTTGTATTGCTTACAGGAGTTTTTAACATTGTTTGAAGATTTCAATTATTTTTATCTTTTCCATTGAATGCTTTCTCTATTGTTCGTAATTTTGTAAAAAAAAAATATTAAAATTTCGAAAGTTTGCCGTCTGACAGTTTATCAATTTTATTTTTTATGGGGAGGGGGTGGGTGAGACTCCCCAATCAAATGGATATCTGTAACTTTCTCGTTTGTGAATTAGGTTTTATTATTATTATTATTATTATTATTTAAAAAGAAAAATAGCGAAGAAATTGAACTTATGCATTGTGACGTCAAAGTCAATTGACATACACGGAGAAATCAAATGCTCGTTGGTGATTGGCTGAACAAATAATTTCTTGCATAAAGTCAATTTAAAAATGCTTTGCGTGGATGGATTGATAAGTGTGTGGTTAACAAAGCCAGAGACTTAAACTGATTGCTACTAGCATAAGGCTCATTTCTTATTTCCAATTTTTTTTTTTTTTCCGTTTAAGTAAATAAAAAAAAAAAGCATGCATGATTATTGGATGACCTGTTGTCAAGAGTATAAGCAGTAAAATTAAACGAGTCCAATACATTGGTTTAAATATATTTTTAAAAATTTCTCATGAAACCATAAAATTTTTAATTAAAAGAAAATTAAACCAAAACATCTTTCTATTTGTATAGTAAGGCTGATTAACCTGTAGTGAGTTATATCCATTTATTTTAAAGAAAGCATCTTCTCCCTATATCCTCTGGGTTTTGATACTAATATTTTAAACTTTTTCTTATCGCATATGAAACATTGGAAACGAAATCATTTGTAGTCCGTTAACGTCTTTGCGATTACTTTATGAGCAATAAGATATTTATAATGTATACAACATTAGTCCATGTTCTGCATATCTGAGACCAGCTCTGCATTATATGTATTTACATCCGTAAAAATTTATAAGTTATTTCTGTTTTTTCAACAAATGGAAGTATTTTTTTTTCCCCGAATTTTAAATTTCATAACTGTTCTATTTGGATGCCGTCTGCGATATGTTACATTAATAGAAACGAAAACACGCTTCATCTTGCATAGACCCAGACATACAAAACTAATTTTAGTCGAGTTACATTCACTTCATTAGGTATTTAAAATTTCTTTCAAGCTCTTCATTTTATTTCATCTGAATTGACCTATGTTCATATAGTAATTATCAAATATCCCAAGGATATAATGTGCTAGAGGGGGAAATGGTTTGGCAACTTTTTTTTTGTGAAAATAGAACTATATGTGGGAAAATTAGGGTAACAATCGATGGTAGATCACAAGGGGAAAAGCGATCTAGTTGAATAGATTTTACACGGACAGACTACTCGTTTTAATAAACTTGTATCCGTTTTCAAACCTTTAAATTAAGCTTTTTGAAAATCACTTCCAAATTATTTACCTCTTCTCCCATCCTGGTAATTTACTCAAGTCAATCATTCAATCAATCAATAAATACATAATAGTTTAAAGCAAATAAGCAATTATTTTTTACAGCAACAACCACTTCACTTTTATAGTAAAATATTATTAAAATCCAAAATCTGAGATACAAGTATAAGACAACTCTTATTGATATGTCAATCCCACTTTTTCCCATCCAGAACATGAGTATGCGCACCCTTGTGCGTAACATAATCTTAACTAGATCCCCACGTGCATTTTCAGTTTGAAATAATGTATGTATGGACCACCCTAATGCATATATACATAAGGTGGTCCATAGTTTTTACTTCACATTGCGTATGTCATTGCGCCCATTTTCTTATATTTCCCCCCTTTTTGTTTATACCATACGAAACCATTTTGGACTTATTTTTGAGGTTAAAGGTAATAGAAGAACCATTGTGGCATCCAGTGGAATGCGAGCGTCAAACTCATGTATGTCACTAAGGCCCTTTTGCAAATTACATAAACACCATTGTATGTCACAAACTCAGAAGTTATTGCAGTGTTTTGCACAAACTCCAAGAGAGGAATTTAAGGGGGCAATTGTGAGATAATGTAACTTGAGTACTCTACAGCCAAGAGGTGATCCAAGGAAGGGTGGGATCAGGGCCGTCTCGAACTCGTTTCACCCCTGTTGTTTACCCGGGCCTGCTTCTGCTGCTAAAATTGACGGTGTGACGTCACATGCTCAATCCTAGTCTAGCGTTGTTTTCAATAGGGCATAGCGGAAATCGGATGCATTTTTTGAAGATTTCATGTGAAATTTTGAGATTTTATTGCTGAAAAGATTTTTATAAGTCATTGATAATATTCCCCTTCTTTTATATTGAAATATCATATTGCATTTTCCCTCAAAATACTTTTTTTATACTTAGGCTACCAACTGTTTGCACAATCGTTGAAATGCAACATGTTTTCTATTTTACCTTTCACCACAAATATATACTATAATTCAGACCTTTGAATAAGTATATAATATATATATATATATATATATATATATATATATATATATATATTTTAATATTTATCGCTGTCCTTATATTCAAATACCGAGCATGTTTTGTAATTCTTTTTATATATCAAATTGATTTCTTCGTATTATTAATCTTATTATTGCTTGTCCATCTCGTCTGTCCCCGTTTTGGTAGTTTTTGCTATGACAAACTAGATATTATCTCACTGAATATTTGCCCTGCGGGATCATATGCACCAGGTGGCAAAGTACCTTGGGGCTATAGCACTACAGCAAACCCTACATTAAAGTAAAGTTTATAAGCAATATCATCTTTTTTTTTTTTAATAAGTTTTAAGAGCTGATTAATATTAACAGAATTAATATTTTCTTTCTACAAAATGTTTTTGTTCGAAATTTTTTAAACTATTCTATTTTGCTGGACGCGAATAAATAGACCAAAAAAGATTTCAAATGTAGTGTAGGATAATAAATTATTATTCATTTTAACATTACATTTATTCTAAAGTTGGTATTAGTAATGTATAAAAAAGTGTATTTATCACCTACTTTTTAATGTATTTTTAAGTATTTGCAATATCTCCTGTTAATGAAATATAATTATATATATATATATATATATATATATATATATATATATACAGTGCTAGAAGTGCGGATAGACGCGCCTCCCCACTTTTCAAGAAAATACCCATGCGTCTCCCCACTTCTAAAACCATTGAAATCCATCCCCCCACTTTTAAAAACACTCAATCCACCTAAAAACTACTAATGAAATGACAGTAACCTTTAAATGTAGTGACACTGAGGAAAAGTGATTTATTTTTCATTTTAAAACTATTTATGGTATAGATATATACTATAACAAAAATGAATTGTACTACTTTGTATAAAGATATAAGTACTTTTACTAACAAATACAGTTACACTTGGTCGACTTTTAACTTGGGAGAAACTTTCTTTTAAGTTAAATTTCTATTCTTGTTTCATATAAAGACAAGCTATTCTTTTAAAAAACATTTTTTTTTATAATTCTCAATAATTTAATTTCATGAAAATATGCACATTTATAAGTATTATTTAAATCTAAATAAACATTATGTATATAATATTGAATTATTAATTAACTTTAATCTCTTACTTCCAAGTAAAAAAACTAAGTCGACGAATATTCATTAAAATAACAATACATTTTGGACCCTCGATTAATGTTAATGTTACAAAGTATAAATTATTTTTTTTACTAGTTAATATTTTTATTATAAGTTACGAAATTATAAAATATACATTGAAGATGGGAAAAGGGTGGGGGGGGGGAGGTTGCACTTGTCACCAAATTTTGGGCGTCCCCCCCCACTTTTTTTTCACCACTTCTACCGCTGTATATATATATATATATATAAGAACACTTATATCACAGTAACAGATCATAGCCTTAGTAAATTTATTGACGACGAATAAAACAGCAAACGGTCTTCCAATTGTTCTCACGCAACTGAAAAACATTATTTTGAATACTTTTAGTATGTTTAATTTCTGTGACATGTTTTATAGCCATTTATTAAGAACCAAAATCTACATAATCAGTATGTATTTATGTTAGAAAAAAATTAAGTGTACACTTTTTTATCATTCTGAAAAAAAAAATGTGGGTTCCTATATCTAAGCTCTTGAAATCATTAATTTTCTGACGGAGATGGCTTTAAAATACACTATAGAATGGGGGAAAACACGTTCAGCAATGGATCAACTCTCTGACGTCACGAAATGCAGGAGCAGGCCCGGGTAAGTAGTAGAACGACCTTTGCGCGCAGCGCTTATCGAGACGGTCCTGGTGGGATCGTGGAAGTCATGACCCCGTCAACCCCAAGAAACCAGGGATTAGATTCTTTTAAGTTTCAGGACCAACCTGATGGCTGTGGGGTTAGCGCTCTGGCTTCGCATGCCAAAGGTGCTGGTTTCGAATCCTGGGGTTAGGCATGGATGTTCGTTGTGGTTCGGAATCCACGTTAAGCTGTAGGTCCCGGTCTGATTAGCTATTAAGGTGCACAAAAATAGGTCGTTGAGCGTACAAACCGACCAACATATGTTTCACGAGAACAAGTTTTTCAACAAAAATTTTAATATTTTTAAACACTCCACATCCAAAAAAGACGTCTTCTAAACGTGACTCTCTTCTTCTTTTTTTTTCTATTTTTATTTTTTATGGTTTTTAAATAAGGTAAAATAACAATGCCATTTTTTTTTAATTAATAATTGCGGGGACAGCACCAATTCCATTCTGCACTAAGCTGAGCGACTAAGTTTATAAGATTAATTCAAATATTGTTTGCTTGAACAGACTTCTGTTTTAAATTATGGTTTACAAAGATTTTCAAGAAGTCCTTTGTAGATACATAGTGGGTTAATAGCATTATTTAGAATTTTACAGCTCAAAAACAAAATGCAGACTGAAGTTATGCATTGGGAAATGTAGAGTTCAGAAGTCATTGATTTTATTTCTAAAAAAGGGCGACTCTACCCAAAAGTTCCAACCAGGGGCCTACTGGAACATAAAATCGGCCCGGTGATTTTAGATTTGATGGCAAATAATTCTTTAATCAATCACATTAATCAAAATTTAATGATTATTGTCAATAACAAAATCATTCCAATAATTAAATAAATTGTTCATTTTAATAATTAAATTAATTTTAATTATTAATGTATTTTATTATAGGTGAAAGTGATTGGGATTTGAAGGCATTGAGCTTTTTAAAAAAAAAACGTTATAAAGGCAAATACTAGTATTGAAAAAAAAAATTAAAAACTTAAAATAAAACTTAAAAAAAACTTCTGTTCTGTACCGGACCATTTTTTACAAACACTGCCCGGTAATTACACCACAAAGCCCTATGACCAGTACGCACCTGATTCTAACAAAGTTCCCAAAGAGATACAAACTATCAAATGGATATGTTATAGTTAATATGATTAATTTAGATATTATACATAATAAATATTTTATAAAATAAATAATAATAATAGCTAATCATTTATTATGCATAATATTTAAATTAATCATATTAGCTATAACAACTGTTTTCAGATATTGAGCACTACTAATTTTAAAAGCAACTCATCCTATCAAGTGACAACTTTATAGGAGGAAATCCTCTCTTGTTGCTGAATAAGTTTTGAATCTCAGATCAGATTACCACAAACGCAGTCGAACACATAACAGCGTTTAATAAAATTGTTTTTAAGGTCCATGGTATTTGAAAAACCAAAAAAGTACCTTTTGTCAAAATTAATCTGTCAGTAATAGTTAATTGTAAGGGTCCACAGTTGATAATTGGAACTAGATCGCTTTCGGAGGAGAGGGATATCTTAAATGTTTTATGTATGTATTTAATAATCCTAATTCACATAAGCAATATTTCTTATTTACTTAAAAGTTGCGTTGCTGAAAACTGACTGAGAGAGATTGGGTGTCGCTAAAACTTAAATTGTCAATTATTATTATTAAAATGTAAAGCTTGAGCAATTTTTTAATGTTTTTACTAAGATATTTGTACAATATTTCTGTAGTCAAAATATTTTTAACCATCATTTTTTATTTCCGTCTAGTGAGCGATTCCCAACTTTTTCAGTTGTGCGGACTACCTACTTTGTAAAAAAAAAAAAAAAAAAAAAGGCTTTGCAGTCCACTAGCTAATAGAATATGTGCATGTGTGCTTCATTAATCAATAAAACAAACTGTACAAGAAGGAATAAACAATATTTTTTTTATAATGAAAGGAAGTTTATTGTTTTCACTTTTGCTGTCACAACTATAAGAAAACTAAAAAAACAAGTGGTCAAAGTTAAAAAAAAAAAGTCAATGGGATTTTTGACATTGTTTGTCCCCCATGAGAGAGTTAATATCTGGATTAAAACAGGATAGTTTTAGCTATGCTATTGAATTCATATTATTCACTCGTTACACCATCGAAGAATATAATCAAATAATTCGATTGTTGCTAATAATCGAGGGACTCGATTGTTCTAATCCCTATCTTGCTTTAGATTTATGACCAGCGTCCATGGCCCAGTATCACGCTACTCGCGGCCCATGGGTTGGGAACCGCTGGTCTGGTGGATGAAAAAATGAATAGTCAAAAGCAAGACCATCATGTCTATTCAAATCCAGAAAACAAGGAACAATTCAGCGGTGGCTCAAAGACACCCCGAAAAATATCTTCCTCAAAGGCATCGTCATTGCTTCAGGGCACTAATGACTGAAATGATGATTGAAACACAGCCGAAATGGAATCACGTTTTCCTCCCGTAATGAAACGGTCCTACCGATGAAGCGTTTACTAAATAGAGATAGATGCCTAGAAATAAAACACAAGAAAAATAAAAAGACTGAAGGAATCCGAAGATCTTCAGCGCAGAAAGATGAAAACAAGAAAACTGGTTTGGACTGCGATAAATGAAGTTGTCTTGGTCTCTTCCAGTGACATTCGTTTACTCATTTGGCGCCGTTTGTGGAAAGATATTCCTTTTCGCCAAGAATCTTCCGGGAATGATGAAGTTATTGACAACGGGAGATAACAGGTAAATTCTCCACACCACTTTATCAAGATGGGACGCAATGCGTGAAGGTGAAGGTGTTAGCTACTCTTTCCAAGAGAGTAGCAAATGCACAGGTTGGTATAGGACATCAGATTAAATTTTCAACATCTCCTATGTATAAGCTTGTATTTCAGCAAAGAAAAAAAATTGAGGTCTTAACCTTTTGATCAATAATTCATTGAAAATCGTTCCCCATGTGCTTTCCAATGGGGGAAATTGGCTCAAATGCTTTTAAATTTTGATTTTTGTTTGGAAATATGTTTTATAGTCATTCTTGGACCAAATTATAATTAAAACAATTTTATTTTTCGTAAAATCAGATTGATATATTGTATTTTGAGGCTAAAAATTGAGGTTAACTTAGCAGGCTGAGCATGGTCGAGAATGTTGTAAATAAAGTTTTAAACCCTGAAGATAACAATACTATAAAGTTTTGAATAACTTTCATGTAGCTGTTATCACTGATATGTTGTAAAAAGTTGAAATATTAGTTTTGAACTGTTTTTTTTCTTCTTTTTTTTTCCTTTTTTTAAAGATTATCTTCCCGTTGTATCAATAGTACGTATTCTAAATTTTATATTGAACAGTTGGGTTCTACATGTCCCAGACTATACTAATGAGCTTCAATTTAGTTATGGTACCATCTAACAGGGTCATGGCCAGGGGAGGGTTTTATAAGGTTCAACCCCCCCCCCCCCTCCCTAAAATATTTTTCATTATATATTATACAATAAACTACATACAATAAATTAAACTACTATACAACAAACTACTCGGGCATATAATTTCGAACTTCTTAATTAAAACAATGGGCATCGACTGGTTTTTCACAACTCTTTCAACTTTTGTGAGGGGGAAGGTGCAAAAATTAAGACGCGTGCAGAGGGAGGAGGGAGAAAGTTACCCGAACGTGATGGACCGAGACATAGAGGGGGGAGGGGGATCACTTGCATGACATAAGAATTTAACTTTTATGAGAAAAATTTGATTTTTTTTTTTAAATATAAAGCTTAAAAAATAGTTTCAATTATTTGACCAAGAATTACGTTAATAAAAGCTAAATTGCAGTGAGTTGGACTTTATTCTATCTGATTTAATATCAATTTTTGGAGAAGGGGGAGACACGTGACGTAATTTTGAAGAAGAGGGGTCAATCAAACGGAACTGAATGTGACATGGGAGGCGGGGTTGCCAAAATCACAAATTTTCGTTACATAATTTATGTACATCCCCAAGAGGAGTAAAAATACTTTTTCCGTAAATATCGTAAAATGTAACCACCTTTAATCGATTTGCAGATATGGTAAATACTAACTAATTTTAAGAATTCTCGTTGCATTGTTTTTGTCTTTAAATTTAGTAACTTATCCGCACTTTTTCGAATGGGTTTGAAAACTTTTTTGAAATTCTACCCATCCTATTATTCCACCGAATGGTTGATAACATTATATTTAGTTCTAATTTGAAGTCTGTTGGAATTACGTCCGGGTGACTTCTTTTCCTTTTGTCAAACTTTCTTATAAACTACACCCACTTTTATGAGCTTTGACTAAGACCAACCCTTTGCATAAACAGTACGTCACTAAAGTTGACTATATGGGCGTAACTATGGATCACACAATTTTCGTCTACTATATACGTTCGTACGTTTTAACACACTGGCGGTCATGCATTTATATATATGCGTCATTTGATTCTCATTTTTTCACGCAATACACTACATTTTTAAATTTATAAATAAAATTTTAAATAAAATATTTTTATTTGGATGATAGTTTATAACCTCTTTAAAACAAATGAATAAAAAATAATTAAAAAAAATATTTATTTGAATTAGAAATATAATATGAAAATTATTGCAGGGAAAACACTGTAGAATTTCGCCCATTCCCTGAACCGTCAGTGGGTTAATTCAGGTTATTCATTAACAAAATTTAGCAAAACCTTAACTGTTTTAAAGTCAACCCATGAAGAGAATTGCAGATATGCGAATTTTTCTACATAATTTCCGTAGGTTTTACGGATATTTACTTCTTTTTGCGGTCAATACTCTTATATTATACAACGAATGAATACGAGATACAATAGCGACTATTACATCAGCAAAACACTAAGTAAAAACAATGTAAGTCTCGGTAATAGAAAAAGTAATGGGGAATTTCATAAGTATTGGCAATAAAGTGAGAAAAAAAAATTACGGAAAATCCGTAGAAAAGTTGGCATCTCTGGAAATGAACGCTATTAATTTATGGAATGTCAATTTACATGTGTCATACTCATACACGCATTTTTACTTCTTTTTGCTGTCAACACTCTTATATTATACAACGAATGAATTCGAGATACATTGGCGACTATTATATCAGCAAAACACTAAGAGGAAACAATGTAAGTCTCGGTAATAGAAAAAGTAATGGGGAATTTCATGAATATTGGCAATAGAGTGAGAAAAAAAAAGAAGAAAAAAAAACTACGGAAAATCCGTAGAAAAGTTGGCAGCTCCGGAAATGAACGCTATTAATTTAAGAAATGTCAATTTACATGTGTCATACACATACACGGATTTTTACTTCTTTTTGCTGTCAACACTCTTATATTATACAACGAATGAATTCGAGATACATTGGCGACTATTATATCAGCAAAACACTAAGAGGAAACAATGTAAGTCTCGGTAATAGAAAAAGTAATGGGGAATTTCATGAATATTGGCAATAGAGTGAGAAAAAAAAAGAAGAAAAAAAAACTACGGAAAATCCGTAGAAAAGTTGGCAGCTCCGGAAATGAACGCTATTAATTTAAGAAATGTCAATTTACATGTGTCATACACATACACGGATTTTTACTTCTTTTTGCTGTCAACACTCTTATATTATACAACGAATGAATTCGAGATACATTGGCGACTATTATATCAGCAAAACACTAAGAGGAAACAATGTAAGTCTCGGTAATAGAAAAAGTAATGGGGAATTTCATGAATATTGGCAATAGAGTGAGAAAAAAAAGAAAAGAAAAAAAACGGAAAATCCGTAGAAAAGTTCGCAGCTCCGGAAATGAACGCTATTAATTTATGGAATGTCAATTTACATGTGTCATACTCATACAAAACTAGCAAAATGAGGATGTTTGCAGTAAAATTTAATAGTTTTCATGGAAATATAGGATTATCTTCGACTAACAAAGGCGTAATCCTGTATAAACTGAGGTACAAAACATGTCATCAAGTTGCGACATGTTTCTTGTTAAAGGAAAAGCCATAATAGTAAAACAAAACTTAAGAAATAAAAAGTATAGAATAATAATGTATAGGCATACAAATGTCACGTCATGCGATTAAAAAAACAAGTATTATTCATAAAAATGTAAATTATATATTTTAAAGTCATTTATAACTTTTATAAAGTCCTCATAGTCATTGGTAAGGAAAAAGTATCAAGAAAATAGTTATTTCATCACATGAGTTTAAATATTATTGTAACTGTGCCGAATGCTTATAAAATAATAAAACAATAATTGTATAAAATTTTAGTGATCTTTTTATTTTCAACATAGTAATTTATTTTCTGTGTGATACAAACTATGTTTTACTTTTACATGACATGTTTTTGGCACAAAATATGGGTTATCTAAAGTAAATAGTTTTGATAAAAAACTTCTTATTTTGACGTACATAGAAATGTTTATACTGCGTGAAAGTGTAATATATATTTTCAATAGTTAAATTTGCTTTTATTTATCGATTTTAACATCGTAATATAACCTACTAAATACAGGAAGACCATACTTAAACTTCCGCTGTTTATTACAGTCTGGAGTTAAAAAAAAAATCCTAAGATCTTTGTAAAACTTATAGGTTTACTACTAATCCATGGACAAATTATCGCTAAAATAAAAAAATAAAGCTTTATAATATCACAAATGATGCTTCAAGACTAATATTTACAACTTTACTGCATTGCTTAGGTTTTGTGCAAAAACCTTCTTCAAATATTTCCATATATTTTAACGTAGTAACTAAGCAAAGTTAATTTCAATACAAACCTTTAAGTGCCATATTTTTATCTGGCGAGGAAAATTTGATACCTGTTGGTTTGTTTCCTTAAATAACTTTACTAAGATAGGAGAAGAAATTTCTAGAAAGTCTGAAGTTTTACATTATACAGGTGTCATATTTACGTTACTATTGAATGTAAAGAAAAAAAAAGAAGGAAAAAAATAGTTTTTACTATCAATCCTTTATTTGAGTTACATTTACAAAGTAATTCAAAATGAAGGAGCAGATCTTAAATATTTATTTCCAGTGAACGGCATTCGATGGCACCTAATATACACCAATGGTTAGAAGAAAGTTCAAAGTTATTTCGAACATTCAACGTGAGCACCTTTTGTTATGCGACCAACTAGAAATCAATACTTCATTTCTTGTCACACACATCCTTCCTTCATTTTGAATAACCCTTGTATATTATCATATAATACTATTTGCGGATTTTAAATGTTTTATAAAAGTGATTTTTTTGATATTCTTGAAGGATAATTGAATTACTAATATAATTTTCTTTTTAATTCTTTAAAAAGTGGTTCAAGTTTTTATTTTTATGGTCGAATGAGCCTCTTAGAAGGACAATGATCCGTTGTATTGTATTTTTATCAAAAAATCTTGAGAAACATAAAAACCATAATGCGCTACAAAACCTCCTTTCTGTTTCCAGAAAGTAATTCGATATTCAGATGAGGTAGTGTTTCTTGATGACTTTTTCAAACGAACTTCGTTGCTTCGTACAGTTAGAAACGTCTGGAATAAGATAAAACCCGGAAAACCACCAAACAGCTTGACAGGCAATACAATCAATGTCTTGAAATCTTCAAAATGTTTCATCCTGAACAAATTTTATGAAAACAGTGTTTGTAAGGCAGTGAACCAATTCACTGTCTGGATCGTGGGATACGATCCCTAAAAGATTGTAAATAGCAATTCCAGTTACCCGTGGTAATGGCTCAGCCTTAGTCGAGGTCATTTTTCAAAATGGTCCACTTGATAGCTGTGGGATTAGCACTCTGGTCGCATGCCAAAGGTTCCGGGTTCGAATCCCAGATTAGGCATGGATGTTCGTTGTGGTTCGGAATCCACGCTAAACTGTATGTCTTGGCATGATTAGCCGTTATTGTGCAAAAAAATAAGTCGTTGAGTGTATAAACTAACCAACCATCTTTCAAAATGACTTTAAAAAAAAAAAAGTTGGAAATATTGTATAACACAAGAAAAAAAATACCTTCGAACTTGCCTTTATTGTTGCCTGTGTCATGTTGTTATACAAAACATCATGACGTCCAACTACGCGTTCAGAAGACCCATCTAGATTAGTTAAGTTTAAATTTTCTAAGCAATCTTCCAGTATAGATCTAGTTGCCTTTTAAAACTGTTTATTAAAATAAAATTAACGATTTGGACAGGTAAATTGTTCCACTTATCAACTACTCTAATATACTACCAGACGACGACTTTTTGTTAGTGGTCAACTTGTAAGTAGAATGGTCAATATGCATATATAAAAAATGCACTGTCCTTATCAAAGAATACAAGTTATTCGTTCGAGCAATTATTGTATTCCAATGCTCTTTGAGATTTAGATATTAGATTAAAACCATGCTCCCTTAGCCAACACTTTTTGACTTTCTGAAGATGTCAGATAATTCTTTAGATGTTCCGATTATCAAAAAACCAACCCAGTCAATTATTTATCATATATTCATATTGAGACTATAAATCACCGTCTATTGCTTACAGCTTACTTATATCAAGTTCAAATATGAATAATAATTATGAATAGAATAATTTTCATGCATGCTATAAATTATAAATCCTAGTGAAGAAGTCCTTATTCAAACGAACGAGTATTTGAAGATCAGATATAAGTATACCATCCTTCAAGATTAAAAACAGAGCGTTTTGATACAAATAAAATTAATAAAAATAAGCATTTTCATTTTATCTTCTTATCGGATAATTTTATTTTTTGCAAAATAAAAGGGGTTTTCTTTGCTGGGCATATATTTTTTTTTAATGAAAACTTTCTTAAATGCTTCAAAACAAGCTTTTGCTTTGTTTTTTCTTGTCATTCTTTAATTTTTGAGTCACATTTAGGCCATTAAGCATACCATTTCAGACCTAAGCCTTTAATACATTTGATTATTTAAATGTTGCATAGCTAATCAATTTTTAACAACAATCAAATTAGAGAAATGACACTTGTTGCAGGAAAAATATTAAACTCATTACCAAGAAGAACGTTATTTTTCAACGGTAGGGGAGAGTGGGGTATGGGGTACGTTGAACAGATTTTGGACATTATTGCAAATGCATTTAAAGTTAATGTAAACTATATGAAAAATTTTATGTTCTAAAAGAAACTTTAATAAATCAGTAAATGAAAACTAATAATGCAAATAATTACTGCAAGAAGAATATAGAGAAAACTAATTTTTACTAAACATTATATTAAGTACATCAAGGTGCCCCTTTGGATAAAGTAGTTTGATAGATTGGTTGTTTTCAGATTATCTGGCACCGTCAGCAACACGAGGGCTATAATGCGCCGAAACATTCGTCATTTGAAAAGCCAACATACATTTACAAACACCCATGCCTTACACGGGACTCGAACCCGCAACCTCGCGGTCTAGAGGCTAGCACGCTAACCACTATACCGTTTGGTCGGCATAAAATAGTTTGAACCTCAAGGAAGGGCAGGTTGTACCCGTGTTAAATACCTCTACAAACTAATAAAAATTATTAATGTCCTTTTGCTGAACAATTTGGATTAACATTGAACACAGGGCGAACACTTTCACTAGAACACAACTACACTGTTAAAAATTTTGTTCCACCTTGCACCAAAAATTGGTTCCCATTTAGCTCCAACCAACATTTGGTGCTTAGTTTCATGATTTAATGGTGTTTACGGTCCGAGGTAGCACTATTAAATAGTGAAACTAAGCACCAAATGTTGTTTGCAGCTAAATGGGAACCAATTTTTGGTGCAAGGTGGATCCAAATTTTTAACAGTGTACTGACAATTATAATGATTGATGTCAACACTGGAATGCAATCTCGATCAAACCCACTTAGAGGAAGCAGTTGTCATTGGTTTTGAGAGACATAACACAGTGTTTTTTTTCTGTTTATGTAAATTTCATCTTCTATGTCTGGTTTTAAAAAAAATTCAAATTAGTTTAGATTGTCTACAGAAATCAACTTCATATAGCAGTTTGTCATCTTCTCTTATTAGATTAATAATTTTTCCGCCATATGAAGGGTTTTCTATTTAGAATTTAATAGGATTGAAGCAATTACAGTAAAATCATTATTTTCTGTCTCGTTAGAACTCATGTTGAAGAGCTTTATTGCATCATTTTCAAATTTGTCGTTTTCCTCAATGAATCATCAAACAAAACGTGTTTTCAATCAACATCTTCAGAACTATCTTGTATGATTTGCATATTAAAATTCTTTTTGCACTCCTAAGCTTATTTATTTTTGATTAATTTATATTTAAGTCCCTTGTATCAATACAAGTTAAAATAATGGTGAAAAAATGGTTTATTATTTATTTGAACATTGATAGCTACTCTTACAAGTTTAGTAATTGAAAATTAACAACATTTTTTTACTTTGTGAAAACATCAAATAAATAATAAAATATTCTAAAATAGAAGCAGGCAAGGGAAATAAACAATGCTTTACATGAATCATATGTTTAGTTCTAATTTATTGTACTAAGGTGAGATCAAATGTGAAAAAAATAAAACTAAAAGAATAAATGCCAATGGTTCATGGTGCCCCTATGTTAAAATGCCAATTGTTCATGGTGACCTATGCTAAAGGTGCCCACTCTTCCTTACATGACCTAACACCTCATAAGGTAGACTCTTCATAGGTAGATATCTAACCAGGCCAACTTGCTTAAAGGGACTAATTTTAGTTAATTGAAAAATTCTCTAAAAATATTGCATTACAATAATTTGAATTACAATAACAACAATTGTACATATATTTTCTTCTAGAAGATGGCGAAAGAGTATCTTTATAGCTTCAATTTCTAACATTGTTTTTGTAATTGACTGACAAATCTCGATAAAAAAGTATTTTACCTTGAACTTGATATGCAATGTTCTTCATTTCTTGTAAATAGTAATACATATTTAAAAGGAAAACTGTCTTAAAATTACAAGTATAGAAGAAAAAATATCCTTTTTAATTTTGGGGCCCAATTTTTTTCTATTTACTCAGACACTGAATCTGTAGTATAAACCTCAAAAAGCAAATTTGTTAATTACCGGAACACCTCAATTATTATAATTTGTTTCAATATGAACAATTTCTCCTTTATAAACGTTCAATTTTTACACGTTCTTTTGTCCGTTATGGTTATAAACAACGTTCTCTTTGCAGCCAAACACGATTAAGAATTAAAAACTCTGACTTGAACCATTTTGACTTTCAACGGCACATATTTTCACCAAATAATGGTTGAGGCATCCCAAATAATTATTGGTTACTTATTTAACATCATAATTTGACAAAAACTATAAGCAGTACTAAATGTTAAAGATTGTGGGAGCAAGTTCCTGTTGAAAGAGATGTCGAGATTACATAGAAAAAAGGATTATAATAATTAAATTACAAGTGGCTAACACATACCTCTTGTTACGAGATAAGGAAATGTGTGTTTTCAACACTAAATCATTATAATGAATCTTTTTAATGGTTTTACGGATGGCTGAATGTCTCTAGAACACGTCCAGACATTCATCACTTCTTTACGAGACGAGTAAAAATGTCCTCGTTATTGCTATTTCCTGTAATTTTTATCAGTCAATTACAAAGTGAAAAGTGACGACATTTTTTTACTCTTCTAGTTCTTACTCAATTTCTAGGTAACAAAACTTCTACAAATTTTATTTTTTTATTTTTTTATTTTCAAATACGCTTTAAAATACATACAAAAACCCTTTTTAAACATAAAATTTCGATATAAAGGGTAGATCTGTAAATTTCTTTGAAAGACTAATAAGTTTATTTTTATATTGAGTTTTATAATCATATTATTTTAGCTCTGCATAAAAAGAGCTTAATTCTAAACCTTTCATTTGATGCTGAAATGCTACATTTAGGCTACTTAACCAATTTATTTCTCATCAGATTTTAAACAATATTTCTCAAAAACTGCGCGCTAATATTTAGTTATTTTCTCATATTTATTTTTATTTGCATAATTTATGGGCAGCCAAAAAAATTACTCTATTCAGAAGATTTTGCGGAAATTGACATGAATTGAATAGTTCAGCAAGGAAAATTCTCAACTTCTCCTCATTGAAATTAAGCTAGTTTCTGAAAATTTGAAACATAAGAAATAGGAATATAATTTGAAAGAAAATAAACGTAAAGCAAAGCAAAAGCAGTTAGTATATACTCCCGTGCAAGCTACCCTCTAATTTAAAGTAAATTATCATTTTCAATAAAATTTACTACCCAACATACATAATTAACTATTTAAATCCCTCACAACTTCGCAATTTAAATAGTATTCATCATATGTTATTTATCATCACTGCAAATAATTGCCCATTAATTAATAGGAGCTCTAAAGATATTAGTAAATTCATGGTAAAAGTTACAGATTAAAAGGCTTATCAATCATTTACATTGAAGCAAAAACAAGATCATTTGAACTAGAATTTGTACAGTATATTTCAATCGATCTCCAACACCAACAATTCCCCCTTTTTCAAGCGAGGAATTGCTTTCTTTTAACAAGGTTTGCTTCACAACTTCTCACTCTCTCTCCAGTCTAATATGATTAACCACATACTTATCACAAAGATTCAGAACCACCCAAGAGTTTACCACCCAAGTTCGTCCAACCTCATTGCCAACTCAAAAAGGAGTATTACTTATAATTTAGATTTCAACCACTATTCCCCAATGCCAGTGTTTGGTAAAAAACAGATTAATCATATTTTTTAAGCTATACGCCTATGACACCTTAACTGTTTCACCAACTCCGGGAGCGGAAATTCTTTTACACGGTTTTCCAGTTTACAGGGTATCGTGGGTCACGAAAAGGTACCATGTATGACTCGTTAAATGCCAGAATCGACCATCCCACAATTTGATTTGTGGTGCTTTCACTCCGTTATTTTAAAACCATTCATGCCAAAACGGACCAAATGTGGTTTATGTAATGGTTAACACTTTGTTAGTCATTTAATAAACCACATTTTGTCCATTCTGGCTTGAATGGATTTGAAAATAAAGGAGTAGAAACAGCAAAAATCTAATTGTGGAATGGTCAGTTCTGGCGTTCAATGCCTCTTGTATGTCTTATACTTATTTCAAATGTTAAAATAAAAAGCCAAATGAAACTTAAGTCATTTTCGATTACCCCTATGCTATGAATTTTATTATGCCATTGCTTAGTAGTTGTATAAGAAGTAGATCTGACCTCCGACGCCAAAGAATAAGAAAAAAACTAATTTTTCTTCAACCAGAAATTCTGTTATGAACTCTCTTGTAAGAAAAAGATAAAAAAGCAAATTGTATTAAAATCTTTTGCCTGTCTATTCAACACTTCAATACTTGTGTAGTTGGTTGCGTCTTTTAAGAGTAATGAATTATGCTTTAAATTAAAAACGAATTTAGGGGATTTGGTTCCCTTAAAACTGTTTTTTATTTAAATCTTCAAAACTATAATTTTTGCATATTTTGATACATTATTTATTCTGTTGTTTTCCCCACATCTATAAATTTGACATAGTACCTTTCTTAGTACTTTTTAAAGTGCAGGAAGTCTTAGTTTTTGAAGTACTATTGATATTTCAATCGATAAAAATATTATTAAGTATATTATGTCCAAAATGCCCGTGTGAAAAATTGCCTGCCTGAGAATTTTAAGTTTGAGGTCTGGCAACGCTGCGTAAACGTGTGGAATGAATGTCCATAAGCATTTCATTCTAAATGTAAGTATCTTCTAAAGCAATAAGAAACAATGGCCCTAATATATTTACACAGTTGTATCGAGAAAATTTCAATCTGTTAGTAGTGAGCTTAGCATTGCTATACCCCAATACCAGTGCTTCTAAGCCGTGTGCGTGGTCTGGCCTGATTTTCCATTAGGCCCACTAGGCCCGGGCCTAGGGGCCCCCAAATTTGGGGGCCCCCAAATTTTGAAAGTTTTCTGAAAATTTTAAATATAATGGTCTTTTTATGGGAAGTACTGAAAAAAAAAAAGTTTTTATATAGTTACACATCCGCAAATTTCATATTTTTATAGTCACAGAGAGTTAAGTTAGATAGGTTAACCTAATAAAACCTAATTAAGCAAATCTTTCCGGTTTAGCCAATCATATACAACTTCTTCATTTGTACACGGAGACAAGGGCTTTACGCCGCTGTTCTCCTTCTCTCTCTCCTCTTGTAAAGAGATGTTCACCAACTAACCAACCTTATACAACTTCTTATATTATGAAATGAAAGAGTCTTTGTGATTGGTTGGTTTGCAGGCTCTTTCGTGGACTTTTTTTGAACTTTTCTGGCCCTCCTTTTTTTTGAAATCGTAGAAACAGTGGAAAGGTTACTTTGTATTATTTACAATTATTGTTATAAAATTAAGTAATCTTCATTATTATATAATTTGTGGACCCTGTGGCAAAATGTGAGTTTAAAATACAAGAAAGTGTGCTTTAAAATCAGTGTTCATGGGGGGGGGGGGGTCTTGATTAATTCAAAAGTTTTGAGGAAATCAAGATCATACTAATTATAACAAAAAAATCGTGTGAAAGTAAACTATGAGTTTTAATTGTAAAAAATTAGTCTTAACGAATGTACCTTGATCTGGTAATATTGTGAAGTAAGGAAATAGATATTTGCTATTGGGGGCCCCTCTCTGAATGTTGGGCCTACAGTAAAAAGATTTCTAAATCAGGCCCTGGCCGCCTGAAGGTGAATTCCTTTAGAGTTCGCGAGGCGCTCAACATGTTAATTCTATGTGGCAATCAAATCCTAAACGAAAATGTATTTTTCATAGTTCTTGCGTCTGATATAGTAACTTAAATAGATAATAACATTAAATGATTCATTGACAGTAATCGAAAACAAATTCACCTTTCTCTCGCACTAAGCTATGAAAAGTATTAATTTCTTCTTTAGAGACAAACTAAGCACCCATTTACCGAGGGTGTCTCAAAAAGATCGAAGTTTGGTTTATTTCTTTACCTTTTAGAGATAACTTTGGCAATTTACATTGCCAACTTTTCAAAATAAGGTACGAAATAAAACCACATCAATAAAAGAAATCCCTTTAATTATTCAAAATGTTAATTTTTTTAATTTTTATTTTACCCCATATAAATTTGGTCAGTTATAAACTTCTTGTTTTTAATACAAAAACATAATTACAAAAATGTGTTTTCGTGTATCTTTAAAATTGAATGAGTTACACTTAATTGAAAATTGAACGGAATTATAGACCAAAATAGAAATGTAAGTTTGTGACAAAAATCAAATGCACAATAATATTTACATTAAAACCTTTTTTGCGTGTTTGGATAGATTCCGGATTCAGTACCTTATTCTCCAGGATTTTTTTTATATTGATAATTTTTATTATTTTGAATCAACTTCAGATCAAATTGTTAAACTAAAATGTTTCAAAATGTTTTTTAGCCGAAATGCTGGATTCGAAACATATTTTAAGTCCTAAATGTATGTTCTGTATAATTGTCTGCTTAAATATATATTGTATCAGATTTTAAAAGTAACTGTGAGTTCTTTGTAAAAAAACAAACATATTTTGTTGTAATAAATATTTAATTATGTACGCTTCATTTTATGCGAGACCGCATAAAATGAAACTTTGGACAGTATGTGTTCTGGGGCCTCTTATAGGTATTAAGATTGTTTATTTCTCTTTACAAAGGCTTTATTCAGTTACATTTTGGAATTCTTTTGACACATATATTTTTGTCTAAAAATTTACATCATTAATTTGTGTACGATCCCTGTTTTTATCGAAGGAACAGCCTTCTAAGTGATGAGGAAAAATGGTATAAGTCAACATTTTTCCATATCATAATTCAGTTGATTTGGAAGATACAGTTATGTGGGTTTTTTTCAATGGTCTTTTTGGATGGAAAAAAAAAACTTTCTAGTTGACCAAATTTGCAAAAGAAGGTCGTACAAAAATTTAAATAGTGTAACTTTTTGAAAATTAACTGGAGGATTCTTTTCAATGTAGTCTTCTTTCCTGTCTTATTGTGAACATCGCCCACTATCGCTGAGATATAAAGAATTAAACCGCGTTTCAATCTTTATGGAACATTCAGTATGGTGGGATATACAGGATCTGTACGTATGTATAATATATATAAGCACAGACAGTCAACTCTTATTTTAGTGGCATCCTCTTTCGAGAATGAGTGAAGGAATCTTGATGCCTTTATAATTAAAAAAAGAGGTTATGTTATGCTTGTCTTTCAGCAAAGAATCATTCTTATGAATTTCGAAAAATTATTTTGAAATTTTTACTTTATATACATTTATATATATATATCGTTATATAGTACTTTAACCTTATGGGCAATTTTGAAATGAAATAGCACTTTCCACAAGGTAACTCATTAAAAAAGATATTCTTTGAAGATTTTAGGGTAAAAACACAAATATAGATGCTATAATCATTCGACCAGTTTTTTTTTTTCCTTCCCACTATTGTTAATTTTTTTTTGTTTCTGAAGTTTGGAGATATAAAGTTTCGAAATTCATAATTGTGTGATACATCTGCATCATTATAACTCGATTTTAAAATAAAAATTACAATGTTTTTTTGTTTTTTTTAATTTAATACAAATAAAATACTCTTGTTTCTATTTAAAACGAAATTGTATGCACTAGATCAGCGTTCGCCACTACGCGGCCCGCGGGCCAGATTTGGTCCGCGACAGATTTTTCTGCGGCCCGCCGGCACCACAGAAAATTAAAAAATAAATAAAAAAAAAAATTACGGTGCGTAGTTTTTTTCACATAATTGTAATTTATCCGAAATAGCATGTGTTAACTACGTAAAGCAGAGTTTTCCACTACGTGCCCAAAGAAACTATATGAAGAAGCTAAGGTGGTTTTCATCAAGAATAAACACAGGAATAACTTAACTGAATCTCGTTTGGAAAATTTATTAAAATTTACTGTAATAAATACTCCGAAAGAACCATCTATCATAAAATAAACTGAACGGTTTCGGCCAATATCGTCGCATAATTTTGATATCAACTGAAACTTAGTAATCTGGAAGTACAGTTTAAATACTTTTATTAAAAGTTAGGCCAAGTTGCACTGCCATTTTGATACAAAAGATTATCTTAATTTTTATACTTTGATTTACTAATAATGAAAATTATAATTTTTTAAATTATTTGAAAGAAAAAAAAAGCAATTAATTGTAGTTTTGAAAAAAAATATGTTTTTCAGTTTTATAATAATAAACGATACATATATTGGTGTATCCGGCCCGCGAAAAGCTCCATCATAAGCATACGGCCCGCCTCTAAAAGTTCGTGGCGAACGCTGCACTAGATAAATGGTGGAGATCGGGTGTCAAAAGAAGTATAGAAGTAAACTTTAAAGTTTTGGTGATATTACTGCTAAAGAAATACGAAAAGCTCAAAAAGTAAGGAGACAGACAATCGACCCTTTCCTCTTCCAGATTTTCACCACTGGTAAGCAGATCTTGAAAGATTAAGTTTTTTTAAATGTTGGTAGCAATGCCTAAAACTTTCAAACTTCAACACACAGCATTAATATTGAATTGATCACGGCATTATTTTTCGAAACATTCTGAAGCCTTTTTGTGAGTAATAGTTCGACCAACTTCACAGACATTTCAACTAATATATGCATTTATTTGTATTTCAACGCACCTCAATCATACTGTTTCCAAGATTTTAACTCCAATCCAATAAGGATAGTGAATTAAACATTAATATATCCTAATATATCTTTGACATCCAAATGTATCCAACTGCACAGGCAGCAAAACCAATCAACGTGTAAAAAGTAATTCATCGCAATAGCTTAATAGTATACGCTTACAACCAACGCTCATTAACGAATTCTAAGCGAGACAATGCTTTCTTTGCTGTTTCCCAGTTTTAACTCCAATCCAATAAGGATAGTGAATTAAACATTAATATATCTTTGTCATCCAAGTATATCCAACTGCACAGTCCACAAAACAAACCAACTCATTGCTTTCAATTTGTATTTTAACCCTCCCCAATGAGTTGGGTAAAAGTCATATTAATCATAATTTCTTGACAGTATACGCCTACGACCAAAACTCATTGACCAATTCGAAGCAAGAGGCAATGCTTTTACACGGTCCCGTGCGTCTGTTCCCACTCCAACCCAATAAGATTAGGGAATTAGCCGCATGATTATCCCAAAGATTCAGAAGCCCTTTTGCCACCCAAGTTAGTCGAAATTCACAAGGCTGCTAAACAAACAAGCACATTACTTATAATATATATTTCAACGTTTCCCAAAGCCAACACTTGCCAAACAGTTCTAATTGAGATACCGACCACAGCAACCTCCTGCAACCCTGCAGCCGTTGAAATTCGAGGAAATTCTTGTGCAGATGATGGGGTACAAAGCAAAAGAGAGATAATTATCTTTCAGGGGAAGTTGTGGGCCGTGGTTTTGGGGGAAAACAGATTGGTACTTTTTTTTATTTATTTTTTAGGGAAACTCGTTTCCGCCGCTCCAGTTCGGTGTTAACAGGTTACCCTTGGTGAGTTTCTGTTGACGCGCTGACTGTTATATTTCTCAACGCTGAAAAAAGGAGAAAAAAAATTGGTTGGTAAACGAGCCAAAGATAAGAAAGAGACAAGAGGTCAGATTAGGATTAGTGGGTTTGATTACAAAACAATGCCACCAATCAGTGCATGCTTTTGAAAATGATGACAGGTTATGTTACTCATTAAGGAGACTTGGTAACGCTTGTTTTCACAAAAAAATAAAAATATAAATTTTCTAATTTTTGCAAGTTTATAATCTTTGAAACCTTCTCCTTATTCTGGCAAGTTTTTGAGCTGATCCGATTGCTGCAATTGCAGAAAAACTATATTTTTTATGGAGAATTTAGCATTGCTACAATAGCTTCTTCGATGTTTCGAACGCATTTTTCTCAGTTAGTGATTTTTGAAATTTCCACCTTACTCAAAATGCTAAAACTTCAGCTAATATGAATGAAATGACTTGACATTATTTTTGTGTCAGTCTTAATATATATTCTACAAAATTAGGCATGGATTTTTGAATAAAATATTAACTTTTTTTTTACAAATTTAACTGTTGAAAAATGCCCGTTTTTTACACTTTTTTCATCTATAGGTAGAGTAATCATCGTTTTTCTCGAAAACTATTTTGCTGATTCTAAATCCGATGTCTAAAAAGTTAAAATATATTGCTAGGAACATTTTTTTCAAAAAAATCAGGAAAAAATATTGAAAAATGAAAAGAATTTGAAATATTATGAATTTTTAAAAAAAATTTAAATTTTGAAAATTTAGAGCACTATGTGAACTTTAATATAAAAAATTCAAACGAACATATATCTTCTTGTGAATTTCTAGTCTGTTAAACAACTTTAAAAAAAGTTTAATCATATTTATCAAAATTCTCAAAAATAACTACTAAAATGTATAAATAAAGATAGATGTGGATATCCAAAAAAAGTCTTTAAATTTCTCAGAATTTTTGAAACTGAGTCGAAACATGAAATTTATTAAATTCAACACATTAAAATCGATCACATGAAGTCTTTGAACATTAAGGCGCAATACCAACACATTTTATGAAAAACGGTTGACATTAACTATTCATAAAAATACTTTATATAAAAGAAATCTTTCATTCAAAATCACCACATTAGGAAATGGATTAAAATTAGGAAACATTTTATATTTCATATAGATTCAACCGTCGTGTCGTAATGACCTTTTTCACACTGCAAGGAACTTTTGTCTACATATTTACTTCATTATGAATTTAATAACACGCAGTTGCCAAGCATCTAATAGTAATCTCAATCGCAGCTTAGGAATTGTTGAAAGAAGAACAAGATATAAGAAAAGATTAAGAAAGTTATTGGTCCCGGTTTCAATACAAGCAATGACGGAAGAAAAGATAAGGCGGAACGGAAGCTAAAAATAATACTGAAAAAAAAGCAGCTATGGGTACTATGATAATGTAAGACTGATGAAAGACGTACGCCATATGCTTTAAATTTCATGTCATTTTTTAGAATTTATTTTAAAAAGTTTCCCGCGCCAATTATCCGTACGGGTTAGAGGTCGGAAATATCGATGAAAATAAATATCGATACTATATCGTTGCATAGAAAAAAAAATCGATACTATATCGTTGCATAGAAAAAAAATATCGACAAAATATCAATATATCGATACATGATTTTTT
Source organism: Linyphia triangularis (assembly GCA_963978545.1). Taxonomy (NCBI): domain Eukaryota; kingdom Metazoa; phylum Arthropoda; class Arachnida; order Araneae; family Linyphiidae; genus Linyphia; species Linyphia triangularis. Next base: position 40,610,601 of record OZ021733.1, on the reverse strand, counting down.
TTAATTTTATTTTTAATTTTGCCAGAAACAAAGTTTTTTGGGGCAAAATTCTACTTTTCATGATTGCTTTTTTGTAAGGTGACTACTTTTTCAACTGAAATGGATCTATTACAAATAAAAAAAAGTTATATTTGCGCTTAATTGGTGCAGTGATTTTATGAAAAAATTCAGATGAATTTCAATAGCTTTTAAGTGTATGGTAAAATATTGAATATTGGTGACATTTTAACTGTCTTCCAACCAAATTCAAACTTTAGTTTAGAAGTTTTTGAAAAGAGAATAAAGAAAATCGAAAAAGCACATTGAACTACTAAACGATCATCAAAAAACTTAAAATATTTGAAAATATCGATATATCAGTGATTTTTATCAATATTTTTAATATCGATATTTTTTTAGAAATATCGATAAAAATATCGTCGTATCGACATATCGGCCGACCTCTAGTACGGGTCCAGCTCTAGCCACATAAAAACCGTACAAAACCAGGTTTGGGCGACAAAACGAATCGAAGAAAACTACTTCGTTTCGGAATGGTCTTTAAAAAAAGCATACATATTCGCGCCAAAGCTTAATGAATATGTGGACTGCATCGTGTTAGGATTGCGGTTTTCCCAATTAATGACCCAAGTCAGGGGTGTCAAAAAAAAAAAAAAAAAGCAGAGCTATCTTCTTAGGAGGTCGAGACCACGTGATGGTTTCGCAGCCCAACAATTACCACTTGACAATTCTATCAAAGGCAGACATGCCAAGTGTTTCAGCCATCATTTTCACCCATACTTCCAGCCAACTCGCCTACTGTTTTTCATGTATGGGGTGGTTTCGACTTTTTATTTTTTATTTTTTGAAAGAAAGCTTTTTTAGCTTGAGGGTGAATGGGATTGGGAGGAGTACAAAGGTTGTGGAAAGGGGAGGGGGGATAAAATACTATGAGGGATGAAATAAGAGATGGGAGAGGCAGGTTAAAGGGATCAGAGCCAAATTGAATATACATCAAATATGATTTTACAAATTAAAGAGTGATTATTAGTCTTTTAATATCCCATCGACCTAATTCAAAATTTCAATTACACATTATCAGCCTAAATACCATTTCAACACATTTCTAGTTAATATGACACATAAAAACAGGAATTCATACAATATTAAACAGGTAGCACAACGGTATTAGCTAATGTTGGAAACAAGAATACTGAGAAGATTGCTCGAGCATCGTTCAAAAATACACGATTTTTTTCAAAACAAATACGTCAACACCAAGACAAAACATTTTTTACCTTTTCGTCCTTTCTCATAACACTATATTTCAATTTTAAAATCCTGAATCAAAATTTAAAGATTTAATTAAAAACATTTAACAAGTTACACAAAAATAAGAAGGGGAAGTGGTGAAACAAGATTTCACACAATTTGGGATGGGGGTATCTCGTCGGTCCCCCCTGTCTACGGACCCTGTTTATATGCATCGCCAATTTTTATGCTTGGTGTTTGTATCTAATTTTAAATATTAAAACATCTCTATTAGCAAAATAGGCAGTAAACTACTTTTGAAAATGTATTCATTAAATTGGCTGTGAACATCCAAATATCTTTTATTTATTCGGATTAAAACAATTTTATTATTTATTTATTTATTTATTAAAAGAATTTTAGCAACATGAAAGAGTTTCTTCAATGATCGGTTAAATGCTATTTCAATGTAATTGGATGACGGCAAGTTGGTTTATTAGTATTCCGTAAAAGCGACCTTTTAGTGACAGTGACAGCCCCCAAAATTTCATATAATGCATTGTCATCGACATGACGGAAAGAGGGTTAATTAGGCCTCCGCCGATTTGCCCGTCATTAACCTACACAAGCATCCACCCACACACACAAAATCGAAGTCAATATAAAAGATTTTTAAAAAAGAAGTGGTCCTTTATTTAAATGAGCCCTGTGAAATGTTCCTTACCTACTCGTACGGAAATCAGACCCTAGGACCATCCCAACGTTTAGATAGACCATTTCTTAGAAAATGGACGCAAAAAAACATCTAGGTTTAAAAAAATAAACATCTCAAACATCCCTTTTATTCCTCAGTGGAAATGCGCTTCATAAAGAGAGGGGTGTACATGATATCCGTAAAACGAGTACCTTTGACTAAAGCGAGGAGAACTCGTGATAATCCCAATGTATTTGCAAGCTAGAAAGACGGCTTCTCGCGGTCTCAAGATTACAGCCTATGCAGGATGATTTCGTGCTGGTAATTGCAGGAGCTTGGGCCGGGGCTGTTTTGTAAAGTGACTGCCGATCGAGACGTCTCTATCAGTGGCCTTGTCAAGTTCTACAGTTTGCTGGGGAGAGAGGGGTCGTCTCCAAAGTGCTGCAAGATTAGAGGAAGGATGGAATTTTCACCAGAGCTATTCTGTGCCGAAATATCCAAAGTTAACTAAGCCCACCTGATGGTTGGTTGGTTGGTTGGTTGGTTGGTTGGTTTCGTGATTTACTGGCACAAAAGCAACTTGAAGGCCATACTGCGCAGAAACCATAAAATCATTTAAAAAGATTAAAGCCAATATTGTAAAAAGATTTCAGAGATGCATATGTACAAGTAAAGTAGTTTTAAAATCAATAAATTAGATGAGGTGATAAAAACCAATTTCTAGTAAAAATTTAAAAAGGTTAACATGAGGGGGGGGGGGGAGAAATAATAGTGTAGATAATAAGGAATGGGGTGCGTTACAAAGGCGTTGCCTAATTTGATTAAAAGAAGGACATTCTGCTAAAATGTGATAAACAGAAAAATTAATGTTACATAAGGAGCATCTGGGGGAGCCTTCTGCCAGCAGGAGGTACATGGGTGAAACGCGTGTGACCGATGCGAAGACATGACAAGATCACTTCTCTCTTCCTATTCGGTCCCTCCTGATGGCTGTGTGGTTAGTGCTCTGGCCTCGCATTCCAAAGGTGTCAGGTTAGCCATGGCTGTTCGTTGAGGTTCGGAATCCACGTTAAACTGTAGGTCATGGCCGAATTAGCTGTCATTGTACATGAAAATAGGTCATTGAGATAAAAAATCAACCAACAAAACAAAGTCAGTGTCCTAAATGGGGTATTTGAGGGTAAATATAAGTCCAAAAAGTATGATCTCTAAGGTTCTGACTAATATCAATTGAACTCAAATGCACATTTCTACCTACAGGACTTTTTGTAAGAATCAAAGAGCTAACAATGTAGTTGAATAAACAAACAATTAGCAATTTATCTCTAGTCGGCATCTTTTTTGTATAGGAATAAATTATAATGTTTGGTTAATCAATAGAACTCTCACTTTTTTTCCAACAGAAATTTACAAAAGACTATAAATTACATTACTACCTATCTAAATATCCAATCCTCATTTAAATTCGCTGAATATTGAATCCTAATGTTCAACTCAAATATTTTAGATTACATGTTTCAAAAGTTAGTGTATTAAACGAAAAGTTTATAATAATTTTTTTATCTCTGTTTATTTTAAATTTAGGAAGTCCATTCTTGTGTAGTGGTATTAGTTAAAAGAGTAATCTTATTTTTTAAGTTATTTCTTAACGATTTACTATAAAACCTAACTTATATTAACAAAAAGTAGTCATGTATGTACACATGCAGTAGAGGTGTATTTTAAAAAAATTCGAAAAAGGTATTCGCTCTGCCACCAAGATATTTTGATAAACAAACATTAATTTCCGGTAAACTATTAAACATTCGTACTTCATTTCTTTACTCAAATACTTCTACATTGCTTTTTGTGTACTTGCAAAAAAATTTCATCAGAGATTCAGAATTTGTGGGACATCAGTATTTTCCAACCTTCATTTAAATATTTAGCTAATAAAATTCACAAAATGTAACAAATGGGATAAGTAAAAAAAATTTCATTTTCATTTGATAGGTCAAACATAAAGTACAGTTCTTATCAAAATACAGAAACATAATGAAAGATAAATAAAAGCATAATAACAAAAAATTAAAAAAATGGGTATTTGTCTATTTATGGACTCGATATACCTTCGAGCATGCACTTTAATCTTATTAATGGATAAAATAATATAACCCTTAAAAACAAAGTTTTTTATATAAATCTTTTATATGCATTGCCAATTTTTGTATTCATTAACACAGCTCCGATTATGTAAACAGCGTGTGCTTGGTGTTTGCATCTAATTTTTAATATCAAAAACATTTCTATCTGTAAAATGTGCGGCAAACTACAGTTCAAAATTTATTTCTTAAAAATGACAGTGAATTTATGTACTCACATCCAAATATCATTTATTTATTCAGATTAAAGTACTTTTATTATTTATTAAAAGAAATTTGGCAACAGGAGAGAGAGTCTAAAATGGTCTGTCAAATGCTTTTTTTTAACGCGATTGGATAACGGCAAATTGGTTTATTAGTATTCCTTAAAACTGACCTTTCAGTGACATTGGCAGCCTCTAAAATTTGATAGAATGCATTGCCATCGACATCGAATCTATCTGCCAAGTTTCAGACCGATTGGATGACGGCAAAGGGGTTAATCAGGACTCTGCAGATTTTCCCACCATCGGCACGCAAAATCGAAGTCAATATAAAGGATTTAAAAAATTCAATATTCAATGTTTTCTAAAGATAGATAACGAAGTTATTCTTTGTATTCTGATTTTTAACTATGGGTAATAGAGGCCTTTCAAGTTGTCACAATTTTTGAGTTGTCATAATCTGAGTCAATACTTGTGAGAACCTATTCCGACCCAGGGGCTGGCTGACACAAATGGTTGTCATGAGTTAATTATATGGGATAAAAGTAACATTCTAAATTTTATATCAATTGCATTAGGAGCATACCAAAGCTGAAACTCGACGTTGATAAAAAGCATTACTATATAAGCCAGTAATTCAAATTCAAGACTAGTTTAGAGACTAATTTAATTGAATATTTAAAAGTCTCCCTTTCTCACATTCTGAATTGATGTAAATATGTCTGGAGCAGTTGCGCCTCGGTTGTTATTGATGATTTCTAATTATCTTTACTTAAAATAAACGATGCCAGTGGAGTTAGCGCTCTGGCCTCGCATGCCAAAGGTGCTGGGTTCGAATCTCTGGTTAGGTATGGATACTCGTTGCGGTTCGGAATCCACGTTAATCTGTAGGTCCTGACCTGATTAGCCGTCGTTGAGTGTACAAACTAACCAACTATAAAATAAGCGAAAAAACTTCAAGGTTGAATTTCGCTCATGAAATTAAATCTCAGCTTTATCGTCTAGAGGTTATATCGGAAAATACTACCACCTAACCAACCTCATTGTAACATGGTGTAATGTTATAGAATTGCAGAAAAATAATTCAGGCATTGATGTCATAGAATAGAAAATGAAAAATCAGAATTCATTTTTTCAGGCGGTGAATTCTTACGACTGCAAAAGCAAAAATCATACATAATCCACAGAATCGTCGCTGAGTACATGAAACTACGTACAAACTCTCAATAAAAAAAACACTGAGTACATCGATTCACAATCATTACTTGACAACAGTTAATAAGTACATAGATTTTTGACAACCAACCTAATGACAATTTGCTCCTGTCTCCCCTGCATTGTAAAATACACGCAATCTGTGTTGCATTAGGTAAAAACTAAATAGTGCATCTGCGTGTTTTTTTAAGATGCAAAAAATATAAACTTTTTCTGAGTTTATATTAGAAAGTATTTAAAGAGATATAATTTGCAAATCAAAAAATAATTACATTTCAAATCCATATAAAAACACAACTTAGCCTTTATAATTAAATATTTTAACTGGATGGTTCTAGTATAAAGTAACTGTTTTCAGAAATCTACACTGTAAATGCTGGTGTCTTAAATTTAGACACAAAATGTCTGAAAAATTCATTTCAGACACATTAAGTGACTTAATTGGCGTAGCATTAATCCATTTCAGACATAACACGTGTCTGATTCTTTCTGAAATCACATTTAGACACACTTGGTGTCTTAAATGTAGACAGAAAACACCATATTAAGACATTTTGAGATTCAGACACCTAACATAATATGACAACTAACGTCTAAAACACCAAACACGATTTAAGACATCATGTTTGGTGTCGTCGACGTTTTCATCAGGAATTCATGATGGGGGTATTTTTTCCGATTCAATTATACGATTTCAGGCGAAGGAAACACTGTAAATAAACAATGGAATAAATAAACGTGATTGCAATATGCAAAATAATTTATTTTTATTTTAAGAATTTTATTTGTATTTTAAGATTTTTTTATTTGTATTTTAAGATTTTTTTATTTGTATTTTAAGAATATATCACCAAAAGAGACTTAAACACTCAAAGGAATGGTCAAAATAAGACATTTGGATTTTAAGACAGGAAACGTCTGAAATGTACGACTATATAGCGAAACTTCAAAATTTTCTTTAACCAATGAAATAAGAGAAGGGCTTTCCGAAAAGCATTTGGCGCATGCGCTGTGTAAAGAATCTTGCTTGATTTAAACGTAATACTGTTTGTATTTTTCGCGTCTCGTACTTGGCGCTTGTGTAGCGTTCGATTACACACAAAATGGTTGTAAACTATTCTAAAATGGTTGCTTTCCTTCTTTTTAAGTGGCCGAAATAGACAGTCGGTAGTTCCAAAAAACAAATACTTTCCTATTTTAACTTTAATCTTAATATCCTTTAATCTTGTGCTTTTGTTTAACTGTGCTTAAGAATTCTTTTGGAAGCGTTCCTTTATGAAATCCACATGGAGCATTTCTTGAGATGAAGCAAGTTACCTTACAAGAAACTAATGAAAACCCTTTTAGTGAAAAATGGGGTACCGTGTTACAGTAAGTGTTATTCAATAATACACTTATTTTCAGTGTTTTTATTATACATTTTAATTGATCTAGTATTTCTAAATGACACCCACAGAATTCTAAGTTTTCTGTTTTTACATTCAGTTATATTTTTATTGGTTTTGTTGCATATTACAAGTACTAATGGGAATATATTTGGCATGGGATTTGGTATAATCTGAATAACATTTATTCTTGGTTCTCGATGGCAGCAATAAAATTATGAAAATCAACGCTACAAAATAATTTGTGAAACATTTAATATTTGTCAAAATGAAGAATTTTTTTCTACATATGTTGTTCAAACATTTTAAAATAATATTTTAGCAAAAAAGCTCATAATAATAGGCTAATAATTTATTTATAATCACTTATATAAAACTAGGTTAAATAAAATTTTCCGCAGTGAGTATAATTGTGGTAGCTCATAAAAAAACTTATAATGCAAAAAACTTTATTTTAGTTTTATTTCTAAGAAATGTCTATATACTGCATTAAATATCAGATTTCACAAAATAATTAAAATAAGTTTTTTTATGCGTTAGTTTGTTGAACGTATGAAAATTTGCATTTTTTTAAGTAATCTAATTAAAAATTGAATTGCATAGATTTTAATAATATTTTTGTTTTGTATGTACTTTATATGTTATGTAATTGACGTGAAAAATTTCAATTCTACATCTTTAATTGTTTTTTAAACGAAGCATAAAAATTTTTGAAAAATCAACGTTTTAAGAAAACTAGAGAAAACTATAGAAATTTTAATAACTTGCATGTTTTTCAAATTTAATGTGCTCTACCTCTGTATTTTGAAGCAGCCATCTTTATTCTAATGCCTTTTTTTTATATTAAATTTTTTAAAGTTTTTTAAATGCCCTCTCTAGTCTTCTCAGCGATTAACGGGTTGAAATGCGTTGTACGCCCCCCACTTTGGTGACTTTGTAAAATGCCGCCAAGTTGTATTGACACTTCCACTGAATTGAACTTAAGGTTTGCCAAAATGGGTGCCAAGTTGTAATGGAACCATATAGGCACCAGGTTACCATATTTGACGCAAAATCACTAAAAAAAAGGAGAGGGGGCTTATAACGCATTTTAACCGATTAACAAAGTGTCGCAGTGACAGGGAAAACTGTTGTAAAAAGGTTCTATCCTCAAAATTACTGGAATAAGAGCATACCAAAATTTGGGAAACCAACTTTTTCAGAAACACAAAAAAAATTGTGCCGGAACTTACATACTTTTCAAATTTAATATGCTCCACCTCTATATTTTGAAGTATCTCCTTACATACTTCTAATGCCTTCTGTTTTACTTGTTTATTTTTATACATCTCTTCAGGTATTTTTTAAATGCCCTGTATCTGCTTCAGCTATTCGACAATAATTGAAGCGTCATAGTGTTATAATCACTGCTGTTGTGTAGTGTTATTATAGGGGAATGTTATAACCAGGTAAAATTCCCAAATGGGGAATAATTAGATTACAACTGCTTCATCCATCATTAACATATATTTATGTTGCCACATAATGTATCCCAAGCATTTTTAGACTTGCCAGTGCAACGCATAGTACTATAAACCAGGTGCATGCTTACATTATGCTTGTTATTTGTCCTTGAAGCTGACATGAAAAAAGCAACTGAAAACTATGATACAATCTTAGAAGCCAAAACTTTTCTATTTGAGATTCAGCCCTAATACAATGTCTACTATACCAATGCATATATTTTACAATAAGTCCCTGTTACTATCTCTTACTTGGATATATTAATAGTTGTTGTTTTACAATCTCATGCTTACATTTACCAGGAAAGTGTAACATAGTCAACAAAAAGTTATGAGCAACATAGTAGTAATACAGTAATTTTTACTTTTTTTTAAATAAAACTTTTTAATATTAAATTTGAATTGGTTTGTGTAAAAATTTGAATTGTTTGTGTAAAAATTTGTCCAACATCTGAAAGGTACCATAAACAACCTATTCAGACCATCGATATAGATAAACAACTGGATAGACTGCTGAACGGTGGAGAAACGAGCCGTTGCCACCGCGGAAGCGAGATGTTTGGATGGAGGAATTTGTATTGCCGATGTGGATTTTCTTCGATCTTTATGGTGCATTCGCGTTACTTTTGATATTTGGCAAGCAAAAAATAAATTGAGAATAAAATATATTTGAAGAAAATAGTTTAACCAATAAATATAACTGATCAAAATAATTCTAAGTATAGGATTTGTATATTTAGAACAAATATTTGAGATTAGTTACTGTCGATATCTGTAAACGTGTTTCATCTTTATTGATCCGAATTTAATTCTTTAAATTTTAAATTACATGAATTAAATGTTTTAAAAATAAATTATTATGTACAAGTTATGAGAATACAGTAAACAAATGAAAGTAGACTTTTAAACTAGATTTATTTTAGAAGTAGAAATTAAAAATAATTGAAGAAGTACAGTAAATCAGTTGAAAATATGTAGTAATAAGATTGCAAAATACAAATTCATACATTCAATACACCAATTCAAAGAACAATTTAAGTTTCAAAGGCAAACTATTATACTAATTTTTTATACTCAATATTATTATATAACTTATGATTTTAAATATATAAATTTTGAAACTTGTTTATTGCAAGTCAAACATATTTATTTATTTGGTCCTATAATTCTGAAAGAGAAAAATGTAGAAAACTTTACCAAAACTAAATAAGTTCAGGTATTGTTCATAATAAAATATTACAGAAAATTGTTTTCGAGGATTTCAAGTTAAAAATCAAATAAATTACATAGTTTAATAAAAAAAATTTAAATGGAGAAAAAATTTAAATGGAGAAAAAATTTAAAAAGTAGTCGGGGAGTTTTTCCCAAGAAAAAAAATGTTTTGTAGTTAATCCAGATCTAAACATTGTTCAAAAGGACCAACTTATTCAATTTATGAATGATGGTAGTTTTGTTTCTTTGATGATCAAGTGTTACTCTCTTGGCATACGAAAAAAATCTAATGTTGTCATAAGTTCTGGCAAATTAGTTTTATTAATTGCGTTTGGTGGAGACTCTCCACAACAAATTCACCTTCAGTTGAATGTATGAAACCCAAAATATTTAATTTTTTGACAATGTTACCCTGTGACAAATACTGAAAACAGAATAAACAATGTAATCTAAATGTTTTTTTTTTTTTTTTTTTTTTTAATTTGACACATAATGACGAAATAATTTTTCTGTTTGTTGCACAACAAACAATACTCCATCAGAAGCAAATTTTAATCCACCTTTAGTTACATTGCATGTAAACTATTTGGCATTTTGATGGTATTGCATACCATAAGTATGGCTATTGCAATGACCAATTTTTAATTTTGTTTTTGTTGTTAACAAATTTATACATTCTTTGCAGATTAGGTTTGTGCTAAGCTGTTTCACTACATAACTTGAAATATAATAAAGAATATTGTCAGCAACATCTGACAAAGTGTTGGACTCTATTAGAAGTGATAACTCTTGAATGTTAGTATCTAATTCGATACTGTCTTCAGTACCATCAATTAAAGTACGCTTACTGGAACGAAATTCAAATATTGAACATTGTGAACTGTAATCTAAGTTCAAACATTTTGCAGTGGAATTTGGGGACACAGTGTTTCTAAACAGAAGTTTTCTAAGGGCATATTTAAATTGGTTTACGTTAGGGTTGTTATTGCATCCTCCTTTTGATCTTATACATGAAAATAGCAATTCCACATGATCCTGATATATCTTGTACGTTAGGAAATATTTACTAGGGTTCTCAATTTCTATCATCAAATGCATGGCCAGATTTCGAATGCTGTTTATGCATATTACAAAACCAAGTGCAATGGTTTTACGGGGATGTTTGAAGACAGAAGTGATCGCTATTTTTAATGAAGAAATATAGCTCAAGGTTTCGTTTAAAAAAGTTTCCCAGCTTGACTTATTTGCAAGCCTTAAAGGTTGTTTAAAACCTGAGCTAAACGGGTTGCGACTGTTTAAACAATCAAAGAGTCTGTCAATTACTCTTATGAAATGAACAGTGTCTTTGCACCCATTAAAATTGGGATCGCTTTTCGACAAATGCTCGATTGCATCAGCTACTACACTACCACTTAAGGTTTTTGCAGCTAATCGTACATTCATTTTCATATTTTTGTACATTATGTGAACCACAGAAAGAGAATTAGCATATTTAAGTTGTTCTTTTCTTTGCAAATCATTTAGTTTTGTAATATAATCTCATTTTACAACGCCTATATTGGACATTATAAAACCCATTTCGGCTAAAGTATTTCTGGCTAATTTCAACATGTGACAGAGATAAAAAAAAAAAAAAATGCAAAGACTTCTAACTCGGAAGCAGGATGTTTAAAAGAAGTTTTGAAATTGTTTCCTATTTCAAAATTACACCCTAAATCTGTCAATGTGCGAGTGTTAGTTTAGCTTTCATTTTCCATTTCTTTGCCAAATGCCCTTGAAAACGCATAAAAACAAGGATTAAATAAATATAAATCAAGTGTTTTATTCTAGATCATAATACTATTTGTTCTGAATTTAAAATATATTTATGGGGGGGGGGGGGATATGAATTGCCACATAAGAGATCAGCCATTAACCACGAGCGATCAATGTTAAAAGGGTCATTTTAGATATTTTTCAATAATAAATAATAAAAAAATACATTTGCTCATTTGAATAACTATTTTTTATTTACCGGTGAAAACTCTTGTTGATATTTTTTCGATTTGCGCTGTTGTTGCAATTATATGCTACACAGTAGTTAACCATGATTCAGGAAATCTTCCCACCAGTGGCAGGAAAAAAAATATTTCTACCGGAGCTTTTTTCGCCCTGCGTTGCCATCGGAGCAGTCTATCCAGTTGTTTATCTATATCGATGATTCAGACACATCAACTGTCTGAAAATATCCCCAATTCAGACACTCCAAATGTCTGAAAATACCCCATTTTAAGACACTTCATGTGTCTTAAAGATTAAGACACCATTTTTCGTTTTAAAACAGTGCCACTTGTTTAAGATACTTTTGTGTCTTATTTTAAGACATTTCAATTTATTGTGTATATACATAAAGAAGACTGTTCTTATGTTGTATATTTTAATAGAAAACTATTGTTTAATTCCGAATGAAATTTTGCACACCTGATTTTCGAAAGAAAGAAAGAGTCCTGAAATTTCGAAAAACCTCCCTCTTCCCCCTTTTCTCTTCTTAAAGAGTATGGTAACAACTTGAAATCTACTGAACCACTTTTAATCGATTTTCTTTTCAATAGGTATCTTGACTAACTCATATTATCGGGAAAACAATTATATTCCTGATGTCTTGCTGCTAAGTTGGTGAAATATCGGATGAAGGTAGAGAGGTGTATGCTCATAACTTAAATACGGCTGAACCTTTTTTTAACCAGGTTGTTAATTTTTAAACACTTAATAACCCCTAACCTAATACCCTCAACCTCCCCTAATAAACCCTTTTTGAACCGGGCAATTATATCCCTGATGTCTTGTTACCAAGTTGGTGAAATGGAGGGTGAGGTGTGTGTGCTCATAACTTGAATACGACTGAACCTTTTTTTAACCAGGTTGTTTTATTAATTTTTAAACACTTAATAACCCTTAATCTAATATCCTCACCTTCCCCTAATAAACCCTTTTTGAACCGGGCAATTATATTCCTGATGTCTTGTTGCTAAGTTGGTGAAATCGAGGATGGAGGTAGAGAGGTGTATGCTCATAACTTGAATACGACTGAACCTTTTTTTAACCCGGTTGTTATATTAATTTTTAAACACTTAATAACCCCTAACCTAATACCCTCACCCCTTTTTGAACCGGGCAATTATATTCCTGATGTCTTGTTACCAAGTTGGTGAAATGAAGGGTGTGTGTGCTCATAACTTGAATACGACTGAACCTTTTTGAACCGGGTTGTTCCAGGCAAAGCCGGAACACAGTTGTTAGAGCCTTGGGTATTTTAAATAGTTTCGTAAAAATTATCCGTCGTACCATGAGGCTTATAATTTTATACGTTATGTATAATTCCATAAGATCTTTCTTACTTGATGAAAGCAAAATTACCCTATTGATCATTTGACATATTATCGAAATATAAAGAAATAGATTTGATCCCTCAGGGGACTTGCATACTTAAATTAGACAGACAACTCTATTAACTCAAGTTAAATTGCCTGGATATTCAAAATGTCAGTAATTTTCAATTTGTGATCAGCCGTTTTGGGAGGTTTATTTTTTAAAATTTTTTTTTTAAATTGGAGGCAAGAGAAAAGGATGTCATTGCGGAAGTTATCAAAAACTCGTTTCTCTTAGGGGTAAATGAATAAGTGGTATTGGAGATGTTTAGAATGTTATCTTCAAATTATAAAAATTTGATCATAACGGTTATGAAGTTGAAGTTTAGCACTATGTGTACAAGGAGCTCCGAAAAAGTTGTTACGTAGTTCATTTCTTTAACTATAAGAGATAGGGAATTGGTATAAATTGAAAAAATACTCGAAGTCAGGTAAGGAATCATAAAACGGTAATGTTATTTTCATGGGTATAAAAGTTACGGAATTCGTATTTCACTCATCCCCTGTCAGGAAATATGGTCACCTATAGTGTTCTGAGAATAAATCCCATTGACAATAAAAAAAAAATTATATCCTTAAAATTAACCGAAATAGAATTAAAATTAAGTGAGTCGTACTTTTAATTAAGAAAGTAAATTCACATGTTGCCGTTTTATAATATTTAGTAATACAATCCTTTTTTACAAATTTTTACTTAATCCCTAAATTTGATAAAAGACTTTGCTATCACACCTGCTTTCATAGAAGAATAGCAATTCATAATCATTAAAATGCATAGAGTTAAAAATTCAAGTAATAAATTTGGTTCAAGTCCCGAATTTCTCACATCACATTACGCTTCGCACCTGAAATTATATGTAGGTCAAGTTTTGAATTCGCTTTTTTTTGTGTGACTATTTTAAAGATAATGTATTAATTTTATACGCTAATGTGATTTGACATAGGAACACATAAAATTGACTTTATTCCTTTACAGGGGCTGTATAAATATTAAAATTATATAAATTTAAATACTATATTCTCCATTAAATCACAATATCTTTTTACGATTCCTTAACCTATTTTGAGCAATTTTGTAAATTTAAACTGATTTTATATTTCTATAAATACCGCAGCAACCTTTTTGGAACACCCTTATAAGAAACCACTAGAAGAATCTTAAGTGGTTTAAACCAACAAAAAATGATAATTGCCACTATCAGAGAGTCATAAAAAGGTGATATACGATCATTAGTTGATTACCTAAAGATACAGAAGAATAGTTTAAACTATAAAAAAAGTATTTTAAATAGAAACCCCTCTCAGGAAGTAGTTCATTCGTCAAGACTATTTGGCACAACATCCGTAGTGTCTGCTCCTTTTTGGAAAAGCTCCTACTTTATTCATTGAGGTTGGTTGGTTGGTTTTATTCAGATTATCTGGCACCGTCAGCAACACGAGGGCTATAATGCTCCGAAACATTCGTCATTAGACAAGCCAACCTACATTTACAAACACACATGCCTAACACGGGACTCGAACACGCAACCTCGCGATCTAGAAGCTAGCGCGCTAACTAGAGGTCGGCGATATATCGATACGACGATATTTTTATAGATATTTCTAAAAAATTATCTATAGTAAAAATGTCGATTAAAGTTACTGATATATCGATATTTTTCAATATTTCTAGTTTTTTGATGATCGTTTTATAGTTCCATGTGTTTTTTCGATTTTGTTTATTCCCTTTTCAAAAACTTCAAAACTAAAGTTTTAACTTCGCTGAGGGACAGTTAAAATGGCACCAATATTTAATATTTTGCCATACACTTAAAAGCTATTGAAAATTATCTAATGTTTTCTTAAAATCACTGCACCAATTAAGCGAAAATATATATATATATATATATATATATATATATATATATATATATATATATATATATATATATATATATTTGTAATTGATCCATTTCTGTTGAAAAAGTAGTCATCTTACAAAAAAGCAATCATGAAAAGTAAAAATTTGCCCCGATAAACTTTGTTGCTGGCAAAATTGAAAATCAAATAAAAAAAAAATCATATCGTATCGTATATCAATATTTTATCGATATTTTTTCTATGCAACGATATAGTATCGATATTTATTTTGATCGATATTTCCGACCTCTAACGCTAACCACTATACCGTTTTGTCGGCCTTTATTCATTGAGACCAGCTTACTTAAACTCACTGATCAAGCTACAACGATAAGTGAACTGGTTTTACTACGCCTTGATTGGCTGATTGGATGATGTATGGCTGATTCGTTCAACTCTTATGGTATCCGTGGTTAGAAAAGTAAAATATTAATTAAAATTTAAACTTATGTGCACTTATTTTCTTTTGTTATCAACATATATTTAAGTTTAATGCAAAACTTCTCGCGCAGGTTATCAATATTACAATAAAAGTTGGGATTTTCCCGGAACTATATTTTTACGTGAAAGGATCCATCCTACATAGAGGTCGGAAATATCGATCAAAATAAATATCGATACTATATCGCTGCATAGAATAAAGTATCGATATATCGATGCATGATATTTTTTTTATTTGATTTTTAATTTTGCCGGAAACGAAATTTTTAGGGGCAAATTTCTACTTGTCTTGAATTCATGCCAAAATCGTTTTAATAAATAAACTATAAAAATTGTTTTTATAAATAAATTATATTATCAATTAGAATAAATAAAATACATTTGGATGACAATGCATAAATTCACATTTATTTTTAATTAAGACATTTTGAAAAGTAGCTTACCGCATATTTTGCTGATAGAGATTTTTTTAATATTAAAAATTAGATGCGAATTCCAGGCACACTTTGGCAACAGAAACGGCGCTATGTTAATAACTACTAATAAATGATCTTATCTTTTCATTACATTATGCTTTCTTTTAATTAGGGTGCCATTTTAACTGTCGCTCAGCCAAGTCCAAACTTTAGTTTTAAAGTTTTTGAAAAGGGAATAAAGAAAATCGAAAAGCACATGGAATTACAAAACGATCATCAAAAAACTAAAAATGTTTCAAAATATCGATCTATCAATGACTTGTATCGATATTTTTTCTATCGGTATTTTATTAAAAATATCGAAAAAAATATCATATCGATATATCGTTGACCTCTAATCCTACAGCTCATTCAATGGGGTCTAGTAGGTCTGCCCACTAGTGTAAAGTATATAAAACCCAAATCCACTCGCATGCCAATTATTAGATAATAAAATTGCCGATGTCAAAAAATTCTATGTGCATTGAAACGATCAATTTAAATTTGGCCAAAAAAACTGGCAAATTCATACGGAGACAATCGCTTAACACGCGACTTAATCTAAGATGCTGCAACCAGGCGTCAAATGTCTCTGTTGACTTGAACACAAGGACATTTTCTGGCAGCCTCCTAAATGGTTAATTGGACGAGCCGGGGGCATTTTTATGGATACGCATTGTTAGCGATCATTAAAGTGGCGAAATTAAACTAATGCAGTGTTTCTCTATCTAATCATTGGATCTATAATTACTATGAAGCTGTTGTCACTATTTGAGCATACAGATTCTAAACCTCAGAAAGAAACGTTTATCTTTTTTATTATAAATGTTATGTGCGTAGTTTTCGTTTTTTGTTGCGGTTTAAGCTATTTAGGCTGGTTGGTTGGTTGTTGAAAACGGAACTGCATACTGCAAAATAAAAAATTTAGTTTGATGGAAATCTCGATATTGTAAACATTACTGTGAAATTAGAAATGTAATTTTACAATATTTTTTATAGGAAAATGCTTTTGGGGTATTTGCCTCATTCTGCATAAAAAAACTTAAACTAAATTTTTTGTCGAGAAAATTTCAAATCCAAATAGGGAAAACTTAAGCATTGTAACCATTTTGCCCGTCTGAAGTATTGATAAAATATTTATTCAAGTGTCATGCTAAATATTATTAAAGTAATGTTATACTTTTAGCAACCGGATTAGCAAATATTTTCTATAAAATCTTCTTCTTAAATGTTTATTTTCGATTAAAATTGCCTCGTGAAAAAATTGTATACTTCTTACTGAAATTATATATGATCTTTACTAAAATTATCCACTGTAATATTATATAATGTTTACTGTAATGGTCAGCTAAAATATTTCACTACTAAATAATATACTACTAAAATTGCTTACTGTAAAACGACTATTGAGGAATTGCTTTTAAAGGTCTATAGAAATACCCATGTTTGTCTGATAACCCACCACTCTTCAATTACGAAGGTTGCAGATGATTTTTTTCCCCTTGCGCCAAGTACTTTCATGTTTTAAAAGTCAGCCCAGTTAGCAATAGATATTACATAATCAGTGACGTAATATTTATCGCCGAATTGGTTCACTTTTAAAAGAAGCAAATATTTATCGCTAGAAAATATAGTCTGCACTGATTAGCTAAACAAATGCAGCTAAATAAAAAAAGCATTTGAATGATTCCGCATTTTAGAAGGACTGCAAAGTATACGTAAAAATACTCCTCAAACTCATGGCCATAATTACCATAAGATGGTCTTTGAAAGGATTAAAACGTAGTCACATAACTTATTCGAGCAAGGAAAATCTTCCATAATGCGAAGAGAAAGTCCAAAACCAGGTCTAAAGAATACAATTCCTACTTTTTCTAGACCCAATTTTTCTTTAAAAACTATCAAAAGCTCGAAATAAATTGTCGATTCTCACGTATTTACGTGTCTTCCATCTCTAATTTACGAGCCGATGGCTCTGCAACGGTTCTTTGTGTCTAACACAGTCTTCATTAGCTCTAATCCACCGTACCCCCTCACAGTTGACTTTATTTTCTACGCCTTATTTATTCCGCTACTAAACAATTCTTTTTTTTGGGGGGGGGGGGCAAAGGGGGTCAATGGGGTGAAAGAACCCCCCAGTGGGGGTGGAAGTGCGGGTAGAAAATAGTCCAATAAATTTTACAGAAGAATCCACCAAGGCAGGATCTCTAAAGGGAAAAAAAATAACTACGTTCCGGGGGCAACTCGCCGATTCTCGGAACTTACCACGAATCTTCAAGAAACTGATCTGTCGGCAAGAAAAAATATGCTCTTACAATCTGCAATCGGCTTTTACGAGCATATAAATAACTGTCCCTCACCCCCCCCCCTTTTTTTTTTTTAGAAACCTCACTTTACAAAGTGCAGGTCACGATTTAATGCAGATATTAAAACATTCATACAATAAGCGGGGACTGTCCTGTAATTGCAGACCCGCTTTTAATGAGTTGGGCGGAGCTTGATATCGCAAATTGAGGTGTATCCCGCCTTGCTATCATTGCTCATTTTTTACGCCTATTTTATTACTTTTTTTTATTATACCTTTTTTTTTTTCGACGCAAGGGAATTCTCTGGCGTATAGAAAAGAAATGTCGGGTCTATTAAGCTGCAAGGTAGCTAGTTTAGTGCCCGACATATCTGGCAGAGGTAACTAATTAAATCATTACGCGAGAGGACAGAGAGGATTGATCGATAAAATCTTAAATGACTTTGGATATTTGTTTTTGCTATTTTTACAAGGAATGTGTTCACAGAGTGTTTAGAGCGTGAGCGTGTGAAAGATTCCTTTATAGCGACATCAACAATTATTTAACTTGAAACGAGCAGGCTCTGATCATCACCTAGGCCCACAAGGCCCAGGCCTTGGGTCCATGATTATAGGGGGCCCCGAAATTGGCTGTAAACCGTAACTTTCATTTCACAAAAGCTATGTGAATATCTTCTATAATCTGTATAAAATAATTTTTACATAAAAATAATTTTTTTTTGTATTGATCTCGAACCGTCTTTAGTATCCCAGAGTTAATTTATTCAAAGAAACCAAACCATCATTTAAAAGCGTAAAAAACAAGTTTACTTGAAAGACAGAGAAAAAAAATTGAAAGAAAGTTATGACGAATTTGTTATGAGGTCAGCTAATGTCGATTCTGAAGTTGTGAATAATGCAGCAGATATTGGTGTCACACACATTACAACAAATTGTGGTTGCGAAAAGCAATACTATACATAAAAAAAAGTTTGTCCTCTTTTGAATTATAAATTTGATTGTTTGAAATTTGTTTCTTTATTTGTGATAAAAAAAAAACTTTTAGAAAACAATATTAACATTAATTTATCAACTTTTTCTATATTTAATGTTAATTCATTTGACTTTGTGTCAAGCCAATTACTAATAAATCACTCTTTTGAAAAGGGGCCCCCGAATGTGTCCGGGCCTTGGGCCCCAACTTGTCATGGTCAGACCCTGGAAACGAGTATAGCTTATTACAGCTTGTATGCAGTGTGTAATTTTCCATTATGCCATTCGGCACGGACCTAGCCCCTCCTAAACTTTGAAGCCACTAACTAGACCCAAAATTTAATTCTTTGGTAATTTATTAAAAGGTAAAATGAGGATATGGACTGAGAAGAGACTGCAAGTTCAAATACCGCATCGAACATCAGTCTGATTTTTTTTTTTTTATAGATTGTAAAGAAATTCTATTACATTATGAATATACTGGACAGCCGAAGCAAAAAAGGCCGAAACTGTTCAAAAATCGACTTTGAATTAGTTGAATTTACATCCGATGGCCAATTATGTCATAACTTACCAAAGAATGAGCATTATTTTTTATTTGGTAATCCACCGTTCTTTAATTTTCTATGAGAAAGAGTGCAGACGATTTCAGATATATTGGCTCCAAAAATTTGCAAAGATTGTGACATTTGCGTACAACATTAGATTTATCGTATTTATGGCAGTTCCATCAGGTTTCCAACATCTAGATCGAACTTCTAGTTTTCATTTTTTTTTTTTTTATTCATCAACAAATACCCTGATTTATAGAATTGAATGCTAAATCTGCACTGTTTATTTTTTATGGCTATCTGACTAAGTTTCCATAGAATTTTTCGAAAATAGTAAAAGTTTTATATTAGTAATTAACATCTAGTATTTGATCGCTTGAGTCCATTCATCAGAAACTAATATTGTACCTTTTTATGTGTATACTAACATAGGATTCACCTAGGCAAATAAGCTGGTCAGTACTTAATTAAACACAACTACAATATTACATAACTCATCTACTACACTCTCTACTACAAACTCAGAATGACGAGTAACTGCTTCAAAGTTTTTGCTGCAACTGTTTCTGTAGCACCAACTGCCAAGTTGTATACAATTCTAATAAGAATTGCTTCTGTTGTATTTAGTATTCTAGTGTTGAAAGATTTTATTAAATATACAAAAGAAATCCGAGCGCTGCACTGGCTATAACTTTTGTTCTAATTGTGGAAAGAAAAAACACTCGAAAGCAATTAAAGTATTAATTTTTAATTAAAGAAAATACTTAACTTAATTAGATAGTTTTGGCAATATGGGTGCATATTGAATTTTGATTGTATGAGAATAATACTAATAATAGCGAGATCACAGGAAATTCATATCTATGTAAATTGCTCTTTATACAGGGATATAGGGGTAAAAATGGTGGTAAAAGCCAGCTTTTCTATTTAACATCACCTTAAAATCAAACTGTTAAGTTTATTTCTATAACACTTTTGATCCATATTATATACAAGTGATTTTAATATAAATTGAAAACATGGCATAATTTTTAAATTTGGACAAAATGTGTTTTAATTGTCTTACAATTTATTATGCAAATATTAATGCCACCATTTTTCCATCATTGGAGTAATTCTAAATTAAGAGTATATTTAAAAAAATATATTATACTAAGTATAAAATAAGCTCATTTTAGTGTACTTTTAAAAACATTTTTATAATCATTTACAAAAATATATTATTTCTAGAATATTTAAATAAATAAGCAATTTCCACCTAACTGTTGAATTGCGATTCATTCAATATGTATCAAATACAACCTGGACACTATAAATAAGATACTTCATCAATGTCAAGAAAATATAAAGGTTCGCCAAATGTGACTTTATCATACTTTATATATTAAAACTCATTAGGATTATCTGTAGAAATGGTATTTTATGTACATTCTGTAATCTGTTCTCAATGTAATGTGCTTCCCTCTAGAGTACACTGTTAAAAAATTCAGTTCAACGTTGAACCAAATTTTGGTGCAATTTCAAGGCTGGCAGGCGCAGTTGCACCACTTTTTGGTGCAACTTCCATCAACGAAAAATACTGATGAGGAGGTTTCACGAAAATATGGTGCAACCTCGGATCACCGCAACCGTAACTTCGATTGAAATCGACAACAACCGCATCAAGACCGAAAGCAATGTCTAGCACAGAGTATTTAAATCATTAATCGAATATCAAGATAAGTAAAATGCTTTATTTTACATATATGGTAAATGTTTTTTGCTTACTGTAAATTATTTATCGATGCAGAAACTGATTTGCCCTGTGTTCAGTTAGGCTTAAGTGATGTTGACAAATTCGCAGCAATGCATTACCAGTGAAATTACCTTAAAATTTCTGATTTCGCGATGTTTTATCACACTCTTGCTACAAAAGTGACACAACCCAAAATTCTTTTTTTAAAGTTAAAGTGTATACATAATCATAGATTATATGGGCTAGAAGGACGCTTAAGTCTGTTTCAACTTGAATTTAATATGAAAACAATCTTGTGCCATTCAACTAGCTTCAAGTACATGCAGTCTCGGATTTTTTACTCAAAATGATAAATTTTGACTTATGTCATTTTTGTAGAAAGGGTGCAATATATGTATGAATAAAAAATTATATTATTCAATAATTATCAGCATTATCCTAAAGTTTATAAGCTTTAACTGTTGTATGCAGTTTCAGACCCGAGTCATTTTTCATGAAATGTTTCCACCCTTGAAAGTGAACAATGGTCCCTCCTCTTTTCAAATAAATAATAGTACTTAAATAATATTTTATTAATTTTCCGTCAACTTTTAATCACGCTTATGGAAGAATGGTTTGAGAGGCCGCTCATATGAATTATGTAACAGTTTATGCCACTGCAGTTGAAAGTTTAATCATACAAAATATTCAAAAGTTCAATTTAATCAATTTCTCGAACAATTCAATGCATTTTCATCTAAACATGTTTTCTGAAAAAGAATGTTTAAGGCCCCTTTCGTTCAAATTATACACTGTAAATGCTGGTGTCTTAAATTTAGACACAAAATGTCTTAAAAATTCATTTCAGACACATTAGGTGACTTATTTTGCACAAAGGTGGTTTACTTCTTCGAATTTCAGACATTACACGGGTCTTAAATTGCTTTCAGTCACAACAAGTAACTGAAAATAAGACACTTCTCACCAAATTAAGACATTTCCAAATTCAGACGCTTCTCGCTTTCAGACATTACGACCATGGGCCTGTGACCGCCCGCTCCGAAGCGGAGTGAAAGTTCACGGAGAGAGTCAGTGCGCATGCGCGAGGAGCGAAGAACCAGAGGACGAAAGGAGAATGAGAACAGATGCCTTGTTGACATAATATATCGCTGTACAAAGTTGAAATAAATATATTCCTATATTGGTGAACCGGATAGGTGATAGAATGGATGAACGTCAACAGCAAGATCTTCTGAAGCAGATAGCTGATCTAAAAGCTCAAGTGGAACAACAACAAGCTCTACAAACCCCCACAACTTTGATTCCGGAGGAAGGAAACATGGCCGCCACCGCGACGAGAAACGAAAGCTCGGCGTCGACTGGGAACGAGCAGTCGATTTTCCGTGTCGCTGCCAAATTGCCACCGTTCTGGGCAGAGAAACCGGGACTCTGGTTCGCTCAAGTAGAATCGCAATTCATTTTATCTGGAATAACGCAGGATAAAACGAAGTTCCACCACGTTGTAGCGAATCTGGAGGCACGATATGCTTCGGAGGTGGAAGACATCATCACGTCGCCACCTACAGAAGACGCTTATGGTCATCTCAAGGGTGAACTTGTGCAGAGATTGTCCTCATCAGCAGAACAACGAATTCGGCAGCTACTAGATCGAGAGGAACTCGGTGATCGCAAACCTTCCCACTTTCTGCGTCATTTAAAATCACTCGCCGCCGGATCAGTGGAGTTGGCGGAGCCTCTATTGCGTTCTCTGTGGCTGCAGCGATTACCCACGCACGTCCAGGCAATTCTGCAGGTGCAGAGATCTTTATCACCTGAGGAAATGGCCAAGGTCGCTGACCGAATCTTAGAAGTGCAAGTCTCACCTCCTCAACCTGGGGGAGTTAATTCGGTAACGCAGCCACCGTTGACTGAGGAAACAGCGAGTCGACTTGAAAAACAAGTGTTGGAACTCTCAAACTAAGTTGCAGAGTTAAAGATGGCGATTCCCCCAACAACAAGAAGTCGTTTCGCGCGAAGCCCTTCTCGTCAACGCCGCTCCACTGATGATTCAGCACCGAGTCGTCGCACCAATAGCCCCGAACCAATTCGTGAGTTCTCTGAAAACATATGTTTTTATCATCGTAGATTCAGAAAAAGAGCTAGGCATTGCGAACCACCCTGCTCTTTCTCGGAAAACCCCAATGGCAGCTATTAGCGGTGACGGCTAGCTGCCTCGCTGTAGGAAGTCGCCTACTCGTCACGGATAACTCTTCAAAAGTGAGGTTTCTTATTGACACCGGATCCGATGTGTGCGTGTTTCCTCGTTCACGTGTCCCTGGGCTACAACCTGTAGATAACTACGAACTCAGTGCTGCTAACGACTCCACTATTAGAACTTATGGATCAATTACCCTGTAACTGGACATCGGTCTCCGCAAAAACAGAAAACCAAAAACAGATTGCCAAAGAGGAGTTCTATCGACGCCTTCAGAAAAATTTACTGCACGACCTCCACACTACCAACTCGGCAAGAAACTTTTTCTCTCACACAACCACTCAACTCTCATGTAACAAACTCAACTCGCACACAAGCAACTCAATCGTTCGACCCCTTCGCGACTCACTGCTAAGAGTCTATGTGGTGGTCTCGTGTACAAATGACAGATACAACATCCAGGCACTAGTGTTTTTTTTTGCCTAGCGGTAAGCATGCCTATCTACTGACCTAGGAGTCCTGGGTTCGAATCCCGTTGGCGCACATTCGCTCCAGCATAGACAGCAATACGACATTAATTTTCATATGTAATTGCGGTTTTTTTTTGTATTTAAAGTGTATTCTCAGCAAAAATTCTATCTATTAAAGCAAACTTTGTCCAAATTGGTTCTGTAGATCATGAGTTATAGGCCAATATTAACCTATTCCTGATCAATGATTACAACATCATTTGAATTTTTCCATTTGACGGGTACCAGATAAAAATAGCCAATTTGCAGCGATAACTTATTCAAACTAATAACTTCCAATCTATGATAAGGTTTGGTTTGGCAGTCTCCCAAACTAATGAATAAAAATAAAAGTTCACTAGATCAAAATATTATTTTCGCGTAAACATTTCAGCTTGGCGATAACTACGCCAACTTTCCGACTTAACGGTTTTTGGTACCCGTCTAACGGAAAAGTATCAAATATTGTTGCCAGAGTTTTCTCACGTACCCAAATGTGTCTTGAGTGTTTTTTTTGTTTTTTTAATATTCAATTGGGGGTTATAGGAAAAATATTCCTCATTAATCTGATGCAATAAAAGTGTGATCAGAAGTTTTGGTATCGCTTGCCTCTTCTAGAACTGCTGCCACTGCTGAATCATGGACGAACGGTATACACTATGTTCTAATTGCCCTTTAATACTATTACTTCATACTCAATAGCACTTAGCAACATATCCAAACTGAGCATCGTTGCCAAGCTGTTGGAGCAGTACTCTTTGATTGCATGATATGAGAGTAAGTACTATGTCACAAAAAACATAAATTGAACGCCGAGGGATATTAATGACAACAGTATTCAAACTTGAAATAATTATGTGCTTGAAGTAGTCAAATGTTTTGATCAGCATTAAAAAGCATTTGTTCACAATAATATATACATGTACAAGTAGAATAGTATTTAAGTGACTTGGCAATCAATTGCTCAAACTCAGAAATGATTATTTTGATATGCACAACGGTCCCCACAACGGCTTCATTCCTAGTGAAAAAGTTGGTTTATGTAATATTATTTATTTTATTTTCAGTGCTTTTATTACAGTAAATTTTAATTGATCGATTTCTAAATGACCCTCATAGAATTCTAAATTTTCTGTTTTTAACATTCAATTACATTTTTGTTGGTTTTGTTGCATATTACAAGTACTAATGATTTTGAAAATATATTTAGCATGATTTGATGTAATTTGGATAAAATTTATTGTGTCCTTGAATTTTATTTTATGAATGATCTTGTATGTTCCATATTATTATTATTACATCTGAGGATATTTATGATATGACCTGCATATTATGAGGACTGGGTACTCGATGACAACATTAAAATCAGAAAAATCAACGCATTTGAAATAAATTGAATATTGGTCAAAATGAAGAAATTTTTTTTACATATGTTGTTCAAACCTTTTTTAAATTATATTTTAGAAAAAAGTTTATAATAATAGGCTAATAATTTATTAATAATCACTTATTTAAAAACTCGATTAAAAAATTTTTTTGCAATGAGTTGAATTTGGTTACGTTCGTAGAGGAATCTTCTTAAAACTAATAAAAAGTTTTTTTGCTTTTTATTTCTTAGAAATGTCTATATACTACATTAAATATCAGCTTTCTCAAAATAATAATAAAAAGTTTTTTTATGTGGTAATTTGTTGAGCGTATGAAAATTTGCAATTTTTTAAGTAATAATAATTAAAAACTAAATTGTATAGATTTGAATAATATTTTTGTTTAATATGTACTTCAGATGTTATATAATTGCCATAAAAAATTTCAATTGTATATCTTGCATAGTCTTTTATATGAGCATACCAAAAGTTGGAAAATCAACGTTTTGAGAAAACGTGAAAGAACTATAAAAGTTTTAATAACTTGCATGTTTTCCAAGTTTAATGTGCTTCAACTCTGTATTTTGAAGCAGCCAACTTTACAGATATTTCAAATTCCTTTTTTAATTCCCCCCCTCTCCCTTTTCTTACATTTTTTTAGGTTTTTTAAATGCCCTCTCTTCTTTAGCTTCTCAACGATTAACGAAAAGTCGCAGCGATAGGGGAAATAGTTGTAAAAAGGTCCCATCCCCAAATTACTGGAATTTTAATATTATTTTAGTTTTAGTATGCACTTAATATGTTATTTAATCATAATAACAATTTTCAACTGTATATCTGGCATATTTTTTTACAAGCATACAAAAATTTGGGAAACTGACGTTTTCAGAAACGCAAAATTTTTTGCACAACTTGCATACTTTTCAAATTTAATATACTCTACCTCCATATTCTGAAATGTCTCCTTACAGATACTTCTAATGCCTTCTGTTTTAATTGTTTATCTTTTATGCACCTTTTAATGTTTTTTTTTTAAAAGTCCTATATCTGCTTCAACTATTCGACAATAATTGAAGCATTGTAGTGTTTATTATGTAGTGTTATTATAGGGAAATGTTATAAACAAGTTAAATTCCCAGATGGAGAATAATTAGATTATTACTGCTTGATTCATCATTAAAATAAGTTTATGTTGCCACATAATGTATCTTAGACTTGCCAATGCAACTACTATAAGTGTTTACATCACGCTTGTTATTTGATGTTAAAATTGACTTGTAAAAAGCAACTTAAAACTGTGATACAATCTTGGAAGTCAAACCTTTTCTATTTAAGATTCAGCCACAATACAATGTCCATTTTATCCCAATACATATATTTACATTAAGTCCCAAATCCCTTGCTTGGATATATTAATAGTTGTGTGCCTATTATTAACAGTTGTGTTGCAGTTTTGCAATCCCATGCTTAAATTTACCAGGAAAGTGAAACATAGTCAACAAAAAGTTATTTTGACTTTTATTTTAATAAAAATTTGTAATTTAACACAAGCTCATTTATTGCATTTTAATTTAAATAAATGTATTTTTAGCTTCCCAACATCTGAAAGGTAACATAAACAACCCTTTCAGACAATCAACTGTCTGAAAATATCCCCAATTCAGACAGTCTAAACGTCTGAAAATACCCCATTTTAAGACACTTCAAGTGTCTTAAAGTTTAAGACACCATTTTTCGTCTTAAAACAGTGCCACTTGTTTAAGACAATTTTGTGTCTTATTTTAAGACATTTCCATTTGCTGTGTACGTTTTCAATTAATGCTATTTTAAATGTATTTTTTTCACGCGTAGTTTATTGTCTTTTTATATATCCTTTATTTCAATTCTACCTGTATCACTAATAGACTAAGAGACGACTGCATGTTGAGGTACATCATCGAACATCATTCTGTATTTTTTATAGAATGCGAAGAAAAGTAAGAAGAATGTAAATCCCCTCGTCTGCTGTGGCAAAAATGGCCAAAACTGGTCGAAAATTTACATTTAATGACTTGAACTAAATCCGACTGCCAAATATGTCGTAACTTGCTAGTATATTAAACCACTTTTTCTTCTGGTCAGCCAACGCACTTTGATTTTCAATGAAGAAGGACGCAAATGATTTCTGATTTCTGGGTCAGAAAACTAGCATATTTCAAAAGTGAGCTTAATTGGCAACATCAGTTACGTCATTAGGGACATAATATATATTGTGTACTTGATTCATTTTTAAAAGATACGAGTAAGCCGTCGCCTGATATCTGAAACGTCTGCAGCCTTTAATTCAAAATTAAAGAACTAAGGGTTATAAAATAAAAAAAGAATGCTCATTATTTGGCAATCGGAATTAGTTCAACTCATTCCACGTCGATTTTTGACCAGTTTCGGCCATTTTTGCCGCGGCAGACCAGTGGACTCATAATCTAACTTTTCTCCACATTCTGTAAAAAAAATTATAATGATGTCCGATGGAGTACCTTAACATGCAGCCCTCCTTCGGACTATAAGAGTTTAATTGAGAAATAAATTGCATAAATAATAAATCGTCTCGGATAGTTATCGATTAAATAACAAAAAAAATTATTCTGTGTAGAGCGACCAGTGATATTTCAATGAAATTGCAGTAAAGTAAACACAATTTTATACGTAATAAAAATAATAATAAACTCGGGACTTAATCATGCTCTTTTGTATATTTCAGTTTCCCGATGATGATGCTCAGCTCACCTCACAAATCCATAGGAGTGCGAGGTGATGGAGATCTCTTCTGATCATCACGTGGCAAGGCATCCCAGATATACTAATATTCCTGTCTGGGGGTTTAGGTGGTCAACGAAGATGTCCAAAGTCAAAAGAGTGTCCCCGGAGCCAGTTTGTAGCTACTCGTGGCATGTGGAGTGTCCCATTGTCCTGCTAGAATTGCCCAAGTCCAGCCGAATGCGCCATGGACGTGAATAAGTGCAGGTGATGGGAGAAGATGCTTACATACCTGTCAGAGTCGTCTCTAGACTAATCAGGTGTCACATATCGCTCCAACAGCATATGCCACATATCATCGCAGAGGCTCCACTAAGTTAAACAGTTCCCTGTAGACATGTAGGATCCTTGGATTCATAAGGTTGTCTCCAAACCCTGCTTGTCCATCTACCCCGTTGTTTCAAATCAAAGTCTGTTGGGATTGCCTTAGAAATCACTTGGGAACATTTTCAGTCTCTTACATGGCACCTACCGCCTTTGACTGAAGAAAATCATGTTCCTCAAGATTAGATAGCTTATTTGTCAAGACAAGATCATCTGTCATAAATGTTATCGTACTTGGTCACTGGCAAAAGTAAGGGAAGGGCTGGTGATCTTTGGGATTGAATTAATTGCAAAACAGATTTTTAAAATGTTGCTGTTTTCAAGTACTATAGCATTGGTGTGATGATATAGCCTTTCAATGCAGGGGTTAAAAGACCTCTTCATTTTATGAAATGTGTTAGTTGAATTAATGTAAAATTCTTTAAAAACGTAGCTAAAAAATGAACCTACGTTTGTGAGCAAAGAAAAAATATTTTCTTTCAATAAATTTCTTTTTTTTTAGCGTTAACGGATAGTAGTAATTGAGAATTTCTAATCCATTCCTTCCTCAAATTATTGTTTTATCGCTTATAACATTAAACGCCATGAACCTAATGATATAATAAGAAATAGTGTTGTGTGAAATATTGAGTCTTTATTTTAAGGAGATAAACTTAAATTTTATTTTTGAAGGAGATTAATCCATTTATCCCATCCCTAGACTACCCAATTGATGTGCAGATCCATATTTCAAAATAAGGTTTTTAAAAGATGATTTCATGCTAGCTAGTTCATTTGACTCTTTTCACGAGTGTAAATATATGTACATAAGGATGACAAATTTTACAATATTTTTCATATTTTGTACAGTTTATTGGAATTTTTCAAAAAGAAACTACCAGTTGTGCTGAATGCCTTGCTGTACAGCAGTTTTATCGTTGGCTCCTAACAACTCCTTAGACTTTAAAAGTTCTCTGCACTTTTCAGGTAAACTATCGAGATTCTTTTATTTTAGATAGGATTTAGGGACAAATACAACTCTATTTATTTGAAGTGAGAATACTGTTGGAATAAATTTTAGTGCTTTTAGAATAAATTTACTTAGTGTATTATAATTAGAATTAAACATTTTTATTTCTTGCAACGTTCCGTGGTAAGCTAAGTTTTATAAGAACTTGCTTGTTTCACCTTTGTTAGAGGTGCTGTACTTAAATAACACTAATATAGAGTGGCCACAGAACCAGGAAAACTTGGAAATTGGGAAAATGTCAGGGAACTCTCTCATTCTGGAAAAAATCAGGGAATTTTTTTAAATTTCACAGAAATCAGGGAAATTTTCTTTGTTCTGAAGACACGTTTTCCAGATCATCCACATTTTGGCGCCATTTACCCAGAGAATTGTGGAGGTAATCGTTGAAAATGTAATGTTTCGGAATAATTTGAACTTTTCATTACCGCCAAAACTATTTTTAAAAAATTGGCACGTTATCTCTTTAGCTAACATGTTCTATTTGATCAGGATGTCTACACTTCTGGATAAGTTGGGGAAATTGGATAAAAAGTTTGCCATAAAATCGGGGAATATTTTCAGAAATCCATCATGGAAATCAGGGAACTTTTTTTCGTAAATTTTGTGGCCACCCGGTAATAGTAGTTTTGATAATCTGCTATCATTTACATACAAGTGTTTATTTCATTTACTATTTGAGGTTTGTTTTAAAAATAGTTTTGCATTTGTATGACATTAGTATTGTTACAGAGCTATGTTAGTGGCATTTAAAAAGCTTAAACACTGGTTGTAATTGCACATAAAAGTTACCAATGCATATAAAGGATTTATATTAAAAACTTTATTTTGATCTGTATCACAGGTGCTTCTGGGTATGAATCCAGACAAAGGCTCAGTCACCGCAATGATGTTCCGATACCTGCTCTACCACAACCACGGGTCCCAGAGACGCCCAAGAGAACGTCCCCCAAAGCATAATACCGCCACCACCGGCCTGAGGGAGCACTGTACATGACCTACTGTACATTGAGGGAGCAACTGTTCGCCTGAAAGACGTCGTATCCTGACTCGGCCATCTGACCAGGCAACTCGATCAGGCCGATATCCTTGCTAAGGAGAATTGCAGGATTTCAACATCTCCCTCTTCCACACTTACTTTTTTGGAATTGTACTCTCTGGAAAAATCAAAGATCTCGGAGGAGTGGAAAACACCCCAACCCATAATTGGTACAAGGGCTCAAAACCGGGTTTGTCCCTTAACCTCCCGTGTGACAGACATACCCGGACTGTTCTATCAAGGCTTGCTAGCGGTCACATCAAGTGCCTAACTTTCAACGAGGGCACGAAAACCTTTGCCACCTGCACCAAGTGCCAAAATCATCAGACCTCTCCTGAGCACCTCTTGGATTGCATTGGACTCTCTAAGGAGGATCTCTTTGTCACGCACTCTGGTCACCAAGAAAGAACAGAGGTGAGTTCGAAGATTGCATTGGGTTTATTGTTTACACTGCAAGCATAAGCAACGGGCCGCCACACCGAGGGGGAAGTAGTGAACTTCTTACGCTTACCGGGGCTGGTTGCGGCAGCGATTCCAAGGCGGTGACAGCTTTTCCGGTACACTTTACGTCAGGTCCACCGACCAGCGGTAACCTAAACACCAACTCGGTGTATCCTACAGGCTAACTGAGCCTAAACATAAAACTAAAAAAAAACAGCAAGCAGCCCCGAAGACCTTAACTAGCTGCTTTTATTTACCAGGCCGCTTGGACATGCGCTCTCGCCGATGTTGTGGCTGACCAATCAAGGTGAAGATGTGCAGAAGAGGTGCGCATGCCAGGTTGAACCGTCACATCTTTAGCAATCCTCTCCTAGTCTTCGACTTCCTTTTAGTCAACGAACTCGTGGATCTTGTCTGACTCCGTCAGACAGTGAGGATTAGCAACAACAACAACAGGCAACTCGCTCCCACACACAGAAGTAAGTGAAAGAATGATTCTTCAGACTCTCCAGCAGCAGTTAAATACCACTTCCACCTGATCACGTGCCTTCCACGTCATCCAGGCGAGTTCATTGCAAAATGTAGGGGTGGTCATCTTTCAATTTTAACTTAATTTTCTTATGTGAATACATTGAATTATTAGCCTTTAAAAATTTTTTAAGTATGTTTACTGTGGTAATTTGGACATTTTATAAGATGGTGATTTTGTAGAGTCCTAATTATTCAGATATAACTTGCATTGGTCAATTTTGAAAATTTATTAGATGTGTTCAATAATTTGTACATTCCGTAATCTAAATTTTTCCTTTTCGTATATTTTGCATATTTTTCTAAACTGAAAAATTAATAATGATTTTCATATGGCCTTAAAAGTTGCTGCAGCTTGTATTGATTGATATGATTAATTATTCCTAGAAATTTTTTAATATTTTGTTTATTAAATAATGTAATCTGAACCACTTTTCATTCGTGTGTATTGAAATTTTATAATTATGTATACTTTTATACTGTCAATTTTGAAAATTTATTAAATATGTTTAATAATTATTAGATGTGTTTCAATAATATTTTGTTTATTAAATAAAGTAATCTGAACCACTTTTCATTCGTGTGTATTGAAATTTTATAATTATGTATACTTTTATTATGTGTATTGAAATAAAATTATATTTTTATCAAATTTAATTTGTTTTACTTAATACTTATATATATACACAGTGTCATAAAATACATTTAAATCCTGCCGCGTTAAAAAATATTTTGAAAGTTGGTAAATTATTGCATTTTTTTAATGTTTTAATCAAATTGAAAGTCTAGGTAATCATAGTATAGATAACCAAATAAATTTATTATTATAGTTTGATATAAGAAAAGACTGATAGCTATCAATAAATTATTTTGTGTTACATGCTCATTTTGTGATATATTTTTTACCTTTCTATTTATGTTGAAGGATTACCTTATTGCTTCGGAATTTTTTTTTTTGTTTTAATTTATAATGGGACATAGAATATTTTGCTGTGATACAGAATTGTACTTTAATTTTTATGATTTTCATCCATTGAATATGGTCATTATTACTAACAAAACCTTTAGCAGAACACAAATGCCTTCTTGATATTGTAAACTGTGTTTAATACTAAAATTAATCATATATTTTGTGGCAGAAGCTTTTCCATCTACAATTGTTTCTTAATATTTTGCAAAAGCAAACCGTTCACTTACATTTGTAAACCTTTTTTGTCACTTTAAGTTTTTGTGTAAAATAGAGAAAAACTTAGTTTACCCCTATAAGCGGTTTCTTATACAGAAAAATGTCTGTGTATTTTATATGAAATTTATTGCAGAAAGTTTCCGTGTACTTTACGGGGGAAATTGTATTTTATATGGAATTGACCTTATTCAACACAGAAATTCTGTTTATTTTACAGATGGAAATTGCATTTTGTATGGAATCAACGTACTTAATACAGGAAATTTTAATTTATTTTACGGGAGTAAATTATTTTGTATGAAATTACCGTATTTAATACGGAAAGTTTATGTTTATTTTACGGGGGATCAATGTTAGTAACCAGTCAATAACCGTTTTTAATACGAAAAGTTTCCGTTTATTTTACGGGAGAAAACTGTATTTTGTACGGAATGACCGTAATTATTACTGAAAGTTTCCGTTCATTTTACGGGAAAAAACCGTTGCAATCAGTCAAAAACCGTATTTAATACGGAATGTTTCCGTATTTTTTACGGTTTTAAACTGGCGACCCAGCTGCCAGTTTAAAACCGTAAATTTGACGGGATTTTTTTTGCAGTGTGGAAAAGGCGTCGTGGATAAAGAGAACAACGATGACAAGGACAAATTCAGAAAATAGAAGTCGCCAGTGTTTTAAAATAAGTTCTGATATCCTCCTCCCCTCCCCCTTCTCTCCCCCCCCCCCCCAAAAAAAATCACCTTTTGAAAAGTAGAAAAACGTCCAACCTCAAAAACACAAAAAACTTCCTTGCAATAAAAAAAATCATATAAATATGATGAAAATTTTCAGCTACAAACACAGTGATATCAAAAAAGCCCAAACTCTGATTACACCTCTCGGTTGTGACTGCGCTTAAGAATGAAAGCTTACTTAGTTTATTTTTAAAATTTAAGTCCGCTCCCATAAAAATTTACGCTGCTTGAGGTTGGCCGCCCGTCATAATCACTAACCTTTAAAACCCCCCACACAATAAAATTTTTCCAAAATGCACGTATATACCAAACAAGCTTACCCCAAACATTTCAGTTTCCTATTATTAAAAAATTCTTAATAAAGATTCAAATGCGAGCGTTTGAACAGTTTCTCTATACTACTTTTAAAATTACATCTAAGTGAACATGAAGATTTACACTACTTTGTATTTCCGATCCATCCAAATGAAATCATATCTCCTCCAATACTCGTGAAAACAACCCTAAATTAGTTTAAACGCAAACATTATCAAAATTCCTATGACGGGCGCCAATCTCAAGAAGAGTAAATTTTAATGGGAGTGGAACATAAGCAAGCGTACATTCTTAAGTGAGTCACAACCAGGGGTGTAGTGGAGAGGGAACGCGTGGGAACGGTGATCCTTTACCTTTCTAGAAAGCAGAACGATGTTCCCTAATTTAATTTTTTTTTTTTTTAATTTGTATTGTTTCTTCTTTATGTGATACTGAACGCAAAGCCAAGTAAGCAAACGAAAAAGTTATTTCGTGAGAACTTTGCTTTCGTCTGCGATCCTCAACTTCACGGCTGAGTGAGCAGGCAAGTTCTAGTTTTTGTAAAACACTTGAAATAGGCCCAGCAACCCACACATGGCCATTTCTCCTTCATTAAAAATGAACAGACATATATGTTTACATCTAGCTATGATTCATTCAATGGCAATTATCCTCTTCAACGAATGATCTGTATTTGTGGATGAATTCCAGAGGTCAAATTTGTATGGTTCGTCATATATATATATAGACTAAAATTTCCATACACAAATTCTCGCCAACTGTCTACATTTTTAAAGAACAAAACTGTGTCCTAGCACATACAGTTCCTTGAGCCCTTTCCTTGAAGAATGTTTCCCCTCCTCTAATTTTAACGGAAACTCTAACAGATTTATCAACAAAAGTTATGTAATAACTTTTCACCATACCTAAGAAATGAATTCGTTCAAGAGGAAAAAACTAATGACAATAAAAGATTTTTTTTTTTTTTTTTTTTTGGACAATCCAAGAAAGTTAAGTAAACCTGCGATTCTGACGGAATAAACTGGTTGGTGCTAAAAATCCAAGTAGGTAAGAGCAAAATGTTGATATTTGGTATTAACTTTTAAGATGTTTTGATATTACGGAATTATGCATTTATATTTTGTCAGATATTGGGAAATATTTATTTTATTGCCAGATATTGGGAAAATCAAACAGTGTTTGAACATGAAAAAATTTGTTCAAAACAGCATTGATTTTTAAATGCATTTTATTAACTTTGCTTTTGTATGTTTGTTTGTTTGTGAATTTGAATATGTTTAGTTCAACAGATAAAATGTTGCTTGAAAGTACAGTAAAGAGACTGATTTCAAGCGCTCTGCTACGTTGTTTTGACAGAACTGAACAGTTGTTAACTTTGTTTTAGCTTAACTTGACAGTACTGATAATTCTATATTAGCCAAATTGCAGCCCTTCACAACCCAGGGTTGCGAAAGGGAACCAAGGCTTGCGCTAAGAGCAGAGGACTACTATAAAAAAGTAATGCGTAGCAAAAATCAGTAATTTTAATTTTTAATAGCATGCATTTTATTAAATTCTTATGAAATTAATTTTAATACAATTTTTATATTTTATAAAAAAAATTGTATCCCGAGGGTTCCTTAATAAAACCTGACGTAAAATAATTTTATTTAGTGCAGAAAACGCTACGATTTTAATAATTTGCACCCATACCATTTTTGGAGGGTTTCCTAGACCCATTTTCATTGTAAGGGGCGCCAAAACTCATTCTTGCACACAAAGCATTTTACTCTTAGGCCGGTACTGTATACTTGATTTTCCTTAATATAAAACTGCTAATGGTTTAATAAATGGGTATAATACATCGAAATTGGGCTGTGAAGAAGTAGGAAAGCAATTCAGATGTACTTTAAAATGCAAAATTAAATTGCTTTTCGGTTTGAGAATGGGAAAGCTTTTACATTTACAGTTATTTCAGAGTTTATTCCAAAAATTTAGCAGCAGTTCCTAAAAAAAAATCTTTTCCCCCGAGTTAAAAAAAAAAAATGAACACTATGAATCACGTGGCGGTGATAAGGAACGGAAATTTTCCCCGATCCATTTTAAAATGTAGTGATTTTGATGGCAATATCATATATATTATGCAGTTTGCTTTTTCCTTCGATCCATACTCACTTTTGACTTTTATTGTCACCTAATCGTCACCACTGTCGAAATGACAAAATCGAACTGGATAAGATTGATAAAAAGAAAAAATGAAAAAAAGAGAAGGAAAAAAAAGAAATAAAAAAAAACAGGAATGTCCCAAGGAAATCTATACGTCTGGCAAGTAATGAGTCTACATTGAAATATCGAGCTGAAAATTAGAGATGATTGAGATGGTACACAAATTAATATTTTATCAAGAAATTTTAACTGATGGATTTTAATTTTCCGATTATTTTATTAATGGAGCAAATTTGGAAAAAGTAAAGAAAGGGTCAATCAAGTAAGAGGAACTTCTTTACATTTTCTTTTTGAGAAGGAGAAAAGCCATAAAACTCTCAGACGACATCTGCATCAATCGCAATCTTTTTAATTCATTTTGAAAACAGATTTCGAGGACCTACAGAATTTATCCAAACACATTGCATATAACGTATCTCTGACATTTTGGAAAATTGTTGTAAAAAATGTGTGTCAATAATATGTTTGAAAATGTCTTCCATTTATAAAGTGTTAAACAATCTTTTAAAATGGGTTGTGCAAAGCAAATTGTTTAAAAATCCATATAACTTAATAGTTTTAAAAATTTATTTGAATAAAAGAATAAGTTGAATCACACAATTTTTTTTTTTTTTTTTTTAAATTTTGAGGTGCTCATTAGCTGTTTTGAGATTATTAAAGTAATATTAATAAAACTATTTAAAATTATAATTTTCACTCTCCCCTCCCCTCTTTCACACACACAGAAAAAAAAATACGTTTGTAACGACGCGACATAGCGCTCCTACACCTTTTTATTTTACACTACACCACTTGTCACAACCGAGAGCTGTAATCAGAAGTTGGCCTTTTTTTATATCACTGTGTTTGTAGTAGAAAATTTTCATCATGTTTATGACTTTTTTATTGCAAGATAGTTTTCTGTGTTTTTGAGGTTGGCTGTTTTTCTACTTTTCAAAAGCTTTTTTTTTTTTGGTGGGTGGGGGGGGGGGGTCTATTATATAATATAAACTCAAGTCAGTGCCTCAACTGGTCATCATGCTAATTTAATATTTTGGCATTAGTCAAACTATACACTTACGATTTATGCTTGATGGAATGCTCATGTTTTCTACAATTTCTAATGAGATGAACTGCGTTTTAGTTATCCCATTTTCCATTTTTCTTTATTAAGATTTTTTATCTACCGTCTTTACATTCTTTGCATCCCACAAGGACAAAGGAGGAGGAAAAAATAACACAAATTCTAAGCTGCG
This sequence comes from Linyphia triangularis, assembly GCA_963978545.1. Classification (NCBI taxonomy): domain Eukaryota; kingdom Metazoa; phylum Arthropoda; class Arachnida; order Araneae; family Linyphiidae; genus Linyphia; species Linyphia triangularis. Next base: position 40,573,377 of record OZ021733.1, on the reverse strand, counting down.
AGAAAATGCATTTTTACATTAAAAAGCGATACATGCCATGATATGGCAAACCTTCTTTGGACTCTCATATTGCTAGCAGTCAATCATCATTCTAAAGGCGGCTCCAACATTCTCATTGGCCTAAAATGTATACAGCCTTGAACAACACGCGTTTACAGACAATGGACTTGTAAAAGTGAGAAAAGTCTGACAATTGAACTGGTTGAAAAAGATTGATTTCATCTCCTGTCCTGTTAATAATCTAAACTTGAGCTGAGTGCAACTTTAAAACAGAGCGGTTGGGAAATGTAAAATAAAAATGTGTTATCTTGATTTATAATTAATTTCTGAGAAAAATTTCATCTGAAAACGCAATAAAAATTCATTTTATTTCATTTTCATAGGCATATTAAATCCCAGAAAATTCTGCGAGTCCCTTTTTTCCTTTTTATTTTAATTAATAAAATGCTTAAATGTTTGATTGCTTAATCTCAAGAAAAACAATAAATGAATCGACCACAAATAAACAGAAACTTAAATGCAATATAAAAAGAAACATTTTAATGGAGCATTTTATATTACTTATCATTAAACAATGTTTTAGAGCTATTGCTGGTTATTTCCTGCTCCATAGACACCTAATATCATTTTCCCAAACACATTACCTTCTAAAATATTGTTACACAAACCATATTTAATAATATCATATTTAAAAAAAATACCATGTTTTACAATAATACCAGGTTTTACAATAATACCATGTTTTACAGTAACAGCATGTTTTACAATAATAACATGTTATGCAATAAAAGCATGATTTACAATAATAGCATGTTTTACAATAATAGCGTGATTTAAAATAACAGCATGTTTAAAAATAATACCAAGTTTAACAATAATTCTAGAATTCGATTCACGATATTTAAAACGATAAAAAAAATCACTCTTAACTAGAATCAGCATATTAAAATCAGTTTCTTTATTTTTTAAATTTTTTTCTCTATTTCAGACACGTAACGTGTTGGATTAGACACAAAAACCTGCTATTACTTAAATTTCATTTTCGAAATACTACAAATTTCAATTACCAATAAGTTAGTGTTAAAATTAAATACTTTCTTGTTTTTATGTTAAGTAAACATTTCATATTTATTCAAATATTTAGGCAGGCAATAGGTTCTAAAAAATATTGCTTTACATCTATAGAGTGGAGGAAACCGTCGATCACTCAATACCAAATATACATGGTCCGGCTATTAATTTCCAGGACTGACGTAACTGTAAGAGAACGAAAAGCCAGAAGATGGCGCTAATGATTGCATATTGAAGAGCGGTTTCTTGCGCATGTGCAGTGCAATCGGCACCATTCTGAAGTAAGTGGTTCTCGTGGAAAGGCGCATTAAAACGTAGCTCCTAAATTCCTGTTGTCCAAGTGAAATGGAGCAAAGAATTAACATTAAATTTTGCTTCAAATCGGACAAGACAACTGCGGAAACCTACGAAATGTTAAAACAAGTTTACGGCGATGAAGCATTATTCAGCTCAAGAACTTTTGAATGGTTTAAACGCTTTCGGGACGGGCGCGAAAGCGTCGAAGATGATCCATACACAGGTCGTCGGGAATGGACGTCGGAAGCAATTGAAAAAGTTCGCGATATGGTGAAATGTGATCGTCGATTGACTATTCGAGTACTCGCCGATGAATTGAACATGGACAAAGAGACGGTTCGGCGAATTTTGACGCAAGACCTAAGCAAACGCAAGATTTGTCCCAGATTCGTTCCTCGCCATTTAAGGGACGAACAAAAGTAATTGAGACTGGACGTATGTGGCTAACTTATCGACAACGCTGATGCTGACCCTGCGTACCTGGATAGGATATCCAATTTGAAGCAAAATTTAATGTTAATTCTTTGCTCCATTTCACTTAGACAACAGGAATTTAGGAGCTACGTTTTAATGCACCTTCCCACGAGAACCACTTACTTCAGAATGGTGCCGATTGCACTGCACATGCGCAAGAAACCGCTCTTCAATATGCAATCATTAGCGCCATCTTTCGGCTTTTCGTTCTCCTACAGTTACGTCAGTCCTGGAAATTAATAGCCAGACCTTGTATAATTAAATACTAAGTGGATGAAGAGAATATGTATTAAAAAGTAACTTTACAAAATAATTTCTTAAAGCTTTTAATTTTCTTCTTCCTTGTATGTAACGTAACTTACCACCTTCATCAGTAAAAATATCTATAATTATGCGCTAAAGAAAGTCGGTAATAGTAAGAAATTAGTCTAACATGTACCACCTTCAATCATTGCAAAAATTCGCATTTTTAAAAAATGTTACGTACCCTCTTCATACACTTTATCCCTTCATTTAAACGCTCAATCTATGTGATTAGAAAATAATTCTAAATTAGGGTGCGTTTGGAAAAAAAAATCGTTTGTCAAAATATCTATCATTAACCGTTTAGAAAGTTGGAGTGAGTTTCGGAAGTTAATCTAACCAGTGCTAGAAGTGTGGGTAGACGCGGGGTGACGCGTCCCCCCACTTGTCCAGAAAATACCCATGCGTCTCCCCGCTTCTAAAAACACTGAAATCCCCCACTTCTAAAACAACCGAAATCTATTCCTCCAATTTTAAAAAACATTCAATCCGTCTAAAAACTAAAAGGGGAGGGGAGAAAATAGAATTAACCATTTTCATTACTTCTGCTTTTTCTGGCTGTTTGTTAGTTTTTATACTTTCATTTTTGTTTTGTTTAAAGTAGATTCGGTCAATTTTTCTTGGAAATGCGCGGCGAGTTTCGGCGCCCGTTGTCTGGGATTATTGAGGAGTGGATAGAAAAAGACATATTTATTGCACTATCTTTCCTGTTTTGTCCTCGACCATTTACTTTAAAATGTTTAGTGTTTTGTTGATTATTAATAGAAAACCGTGTATTCCTCCAACTTAACCATTAACTCCTACTTCTGATTCCAAACGGCATTTGTATTCGTAATCCATCTAGTACAAAACAAGATGAGATTGATATATTTGGCTTCAAAACTGTAAGAAAAATGACTCCGCTACACTACAGAACGTTGAGGAAGGAGCAGTGGGAAAAGTGCAAGTGCATCAAGTTGAAGAGACCAAGTGGAGAGAGAATCTAGCACGTGGCAGCAATAGTAAGCAAAAACGCACTGCAGTAATGATTATCCAAAGTATTACCCACCTTCCAAAGGATACCCACCTTCAGAAATACAACGTATATCCATGGCTTATTTGTGAAGAAAAAAAACTTGGATGCAACACATACAAAAGGCTGCTAAAAAGCTTGGAACCAGAAAAAAACAAGGTTTGAAACTTTCTAATGAATGGGTAGGGTGTAACATTTTGCCACATGGAGACAAGGAATTTGACTAACGAGAATCCTTAAGAAAGCAGATTTTTAAACACAAAACCAGTAAAACTCATAAATGTGCAGGAAAAATTATCCATGAAGCCAAACGAGGAAGCTGAAAAATGCAAACATTTCCTTTAAGAAGGTAAAATATCATTTTGCAATTTTTTTACTTTCAATTTTTGAATGCACGATACAATACTAGTATATACTATCAATGTCAAAATTGTTGAAACAAATTCATGTTATCACTGTCTTCCGAGTCATGTAATTCAAAATTATATAATTTTTTTTATTTATTCCCAAATATATTTTTCAGTTTTTATCACTAATTTTGTTTATAAATTTCTTTGAACATTAAGCAATACTGGGCATGGGATATTAGTACTAAAATTAATAAAGCATAGATTTTCTTCTTAAAAAATATACCAAGCATGTAGGGAAATGCGAAATGTAATGACACTGAGAAAAAGTTTTAAATCACTGAAAAAAAAAACTATTTATGTCATAGTGTTATAAATATGTATTATACTACTTTGTATAAAGATGTAGATATTTTCACTTGGTCAAATTTTAACTTTGGAGGAACTAGAAAAAAATATAAAGACAAAGTATTTAAAGAAAAAAAAATTAATTAGAATGCCTTATTAATTTAATTTTATGAAAGTATGCTTATTTAGAGGCAATATTTAAATCTAAATAAACAGTTATGTATATAATGTTGAATTATTACTTCATTTCATCTCTTACTTCCTAGTAAAAAAATAAGTCGCAAAATATTCATTAAAATAACAAATTTTGGCCCCTTGTTCGTGTTGAAAATTGATTCCTTTCTACTAGTTAATTGTTATTTATTTAATTGTTTTAAATTTATTGTTATTAGAAACGAAATTATAAAATTTATCGTTGAGGGGGTGCACTTGTCACCAACTTTCGGCCGTCCCCCCACCTTTTTTCCCCCACTTCTACCACTGAGACTAACACGTGCCACTTTCAATCATAACAAAAATTCACATTTTTTAAAAATGTTACAAATCCTTATCATCCACTTTAAACCATTCTTTAACTCTGAATCAATGCCATTAGAAAATTATTCTAAATTGAGGTGCGAATGGGAAAAAATCATCCGTCAAAATATCTATCATTAACCATTTAAAAAGTCGGAGTGAGTTTCAGAAGTTAGTCTAACACATACCACCTTCAATCATAAAGAAAACTCCCATTTAAAAAAAAAAAAATTATACATCCCCTTCATCCCTTCATTTAAACGCTGAATCTATGCGATTAGAAAATAATTCTAAATTGAGGTGCGAATGGGAAAAAAATCATCCGTCAAAATATCTATCATTAACCATTTAAAAAATCGGAGTGAGTTTCAGAAGTTAGTCTAACATATACCACCTTCAATCATTAAGAAAACTCCCATTTTAAAAGACTGTGGTTAGACCACCACATACATTGCCTACTTTTGAAGATTTGTAGAAATAAGATGCATCTGTATGAAATGAAGAGTTGCGATCTTATGTAGAGCATGGCTAAGATCTGTGTCAGAGCTGAGAGTTAGTAGCCATCAGTAAAGGAATAATTTTTTAAGAGGTAAAGAGAGGAATATGTCCCTTAAAAACTAACTATTATTAATACAGGGTGCCCACAAATTAGTTGAGATATGGAGTTCAAATAGAGGGCATGGTACCCACAAAATTATTTTCAGTGATTGCACCACTAAAATTTAAACTATTGTAACTTTACATTATGTTGATGGTAAGTAAACATAATTTAACCTACAAAAATATTTTGAATAAATAATTTTTGATTAATTCAATTTTTTCAAACTTTTTTCGAAATGCTACTCCATCCACAATTCTAAGTATTTTTCCATGAGAGTTTCACAATGCATTCGTATTATAATTGTTAACAATATCTAGTATGGATATGAAGATGCAAGCTATGAAAAAGCTTTTAAAAGTTTTTACACTAAAAACAGTAGAAAAACGACTTATTTTTTTTTCAAGTTTTCAACTTTTTAATTAAAAAAAAAAAAAAACAGAGCACCTTATTCCATACTAACTTTTGTTTATCAGATGTATATAAATACGCTATGAAATTTCCCAATCCTAACTAAATTTAGAAAAAAGCCTTAGGGATTTAAACGCTCAAGTTGAAAAATAACGAACTGAGAAAAAAAGTGTTAAAGATTTCCTTTCCAGCTTTGATAGTGTGAGATAGTTTAGAAAATACAATATAACTTTTTATCTATCAAGGTACAAGTATAAATTTGTACACAGCTATTCAGAAAGGTATTCTCCACATTATGGGATAATAATTGAAAAATTGACATTTTCGTCAGCTTTTGGGTACCATGCGCCCTTAATAACAAGGCATAATAAATATATATATTTATATATTTTTGTTTGCATATAGAATGACATAGTGATTATAAATTAATTGGGGGAAAAGAATAGTTTATAAGGCCTAGTTATTTAGAGTTATTCAGATGTATTTGAACTCCACTGCCCGACAAATTTGTGGACACCCTGTATAATAAAAAAAATTAAAAAAAAAGTTTTACCAAATAAATACTGGGGTATTATATCTTGACGAATTGGAATTTTTTTTTAAAATCCTTTATATTAACTTCGATTTTGTGTGTATGTTTGCCGATGACAGGCAAATCTGCGGAGGTCATATTAACCCTTTGCCGTCATCCAATCGGGCTGAAACTTGGCAGATAGATTCGATGTCGATGAAAATGCGTTCTTTCAAATTTTGGTGGCTGTCAGTGTCACTAAAAGGTCGCTTTTACGAAATACTAATACTTGCCATCATCCAATCGAATTGAAATAGCATTTAACCGATCATTAAAGGAACTCTTTCCTGTTGCCAAAATTGTTTTAATAAATAACAAAATTGTTTTAATCAGAATAAAAGGGATTTGAATGCGAATGTATAAATTCACATTCATATTTGATGAATAAATTTTGAGACGTAGTTTACCGTTTATTTTGCTGATGGAGATGTTTTTAATATTTAAAATTAGATACCAACACCAAACACACACTGGCAATAGAAACGGCGCTTTGTTAATGAATATAAAAATTGGCAATGTATATAAAGGATTTATATTAAAAACTTTGTTTTTTTGGGTTATACTATTTTATCTGAATTTAAAGAAAAATGGGCTCGACTTTTTTCTTATTTTGACCCATTTAACCTCAGAATCGAAGTTGGAATGCAGTTTGAATTTCCTAAAAGTGCAACAACAGTTGAAAATTAAAAATTATCAACTCGTTTCAATCTATAACATTCGCCCTCAACACATTTTATCTCGTATCTAAAGTGTTATTCATCGTAAGGCAGATAAAATTTAGAGCAAATAAAGTATCATAATTCGATAGGAGTAAAAATGTTATTGCGCATTAAAACTGTTATGAAAACACCCATGGACGACGTCAGGAAGGTTCGGAGAAGGGGGTGGGGGGGGGGGGGGGAGGTACATCTGAACTGGAGTTTGAAAATTAAAAAAAAAAAATTAAAAAAAGTGTTAAGAATTCTCAGGAAAAAAAAAGTATAGTAAGGTTTTTAAATTATTCATTTGAACAGAAAATAATAAAGAACAATTAACATTTAAGTAAAAAACTGAATTATCCCTTTCTGAAAAATCAACGTTGATATGAAAACTATAGTCGTCTTGAACCGGAAGTGCTTTAAAATACTACCAGAATAGTGCTTCTACAGTAACTTTATGGAAAATTCACATACTGACCGTAGATAGGTTGATTATTTGGAGTTTAACTGCTCAAGGGCAACACGTGGGCCGTACTGCACCAAGCCGTAATAGAGATATCGGAATAAGGTTATTCGGTGAAAAGATTTCTAAGCTTGTCGCTAAATTCTCCAACTTTGCTACATTTTTATTAAATGACTTTTCAAAATTGGTAGAGGTTTTGTTATATATCGTAAATCTTGAAAGGGTGATTTTAGTCAATAAATGTAGATAAATTGTACAGATATGGTATCTGGACCTGATGTGCCACAATAGAAAACTGGGTAGAAACTATCTTTTAGTGTCAGTTAGTGCAACAATCCAATTCGTTTTTAAAACCTTTATATTAACTTCGATTTTGTGTATCGATGGCGGTGGAATCTGCGGAGGCCTAATTACCCCCCCTTGCCTTCATCCAATCGGGCTGAAACTTGGCAAGTAGATTCAATGTCGATGATAATGCATTCTATCAAATTTTGGGGCTGTAAGTGTCACTAATTGGTCGCTTTTATAGAAGACTAATAAACCAACTTGAAGTCATCCAATCGCGCTAAAATAGCATTCAACCAGTCATTGAAGAAACTTTTTCCTGTTGCCAAATTTATTTTTAATAAATAAATAATAAAATTGTTTTAATCAGAATAAATAAATGATATTTGGATGTGTGAGTATAAATTCGCGTTCATTTTTTAATAAATAAATTTTGAAACGTAGTTTGCAGCACATTTTGCCGATAGAAATGCTTTTGATATTTAAAATTCGATGCAAATACCATGCACACGCTGTTTACAGAATCGGCCCTGTGCTAACGAATATAAAAATTGGGAATGCATATAAAGGATTTATATTAAAAACTTTGTTTTTATGGGCTATGTTATTACTTAAATCAATCACTACTTTCATCACTGATTATTTTTGCGACAAATTATAAGTGTGATACCATTCCTACCGTTAACTGATTGTCATTTTTCATAACAGGAAAAATTCATCGGATCATTTAACCTACTAACTATCTGCATCCTGTCCAAAATAACACATTTCAAAGCCTTTACAGTTTAATTAATAGCGAAATTAATGGATAACAGGTTAAGAATTTCTCGGAGTTAGCGGAATCCGACCTAAGCTGCCTACAATCAGACCTTACCTTAACTGGTCTACAATCACAATACCTAGCCAATTATTTCTTGGAATATAATTTTTTGTCAATTCTCCAAAAAAGCTTCCAAATAGGTATCTAAAAAAGCATTGAACCATCGTTGAAAGAAAACATGAAATTGTAAAAATGAAAATGCTCATACATTAAACAAACGAATCCATCGAAAGATTAAGATGTCAGTTCTTCGAACTGCGTATTTATGTAAAAATGCAAGAAAAACTTAACGCTGGCTCCATA